>OX578142.1:125809612-126409612 GCA_951213105.1 Amaurobius ferox
TATATATATATATATATATTATACATATATAAATGTATATATATACAAATATATATATATTAACCTCCAGTCTTGACAATAGAAAATATAATATTTAAACAACTTATTTATTAAAAATAATCACTTCACAATATTACAAACTTAGCAGCAAATATTGCGCAAATTGTAATATATGGAATGTGTATATCTACATAATTTATTTAATACTGCTTGTTTATTATAGACCTGAGATTAATACTTTATTCTTTCAGGCATTTACTTCACTCATAATATAGTGCTGCCATCTGGTGCACTTTTCTTCACGTTTTATCTGAAATTTGTAGGCAATTTGAATTTGGTTTTTTAGCACAGTTTGAAATCCTTTCTTGATATTATTGAGTTTAAGGGATCTTTATCCTCTTCCACAGTCCGCTAGGAAAGTTTTTTATGGATTGATAATTATTTTGTATCTTGATTATGAAATTCGTAAAGTCATCGTCTGCAGCTGCAGAACTGCGTAAGGAGTTAATATACAGATGGCTACATGTTGTCTATATTTTAGTAATTTATTTAATCAAGATACAAATTCCATTCCAGACACTACTTTTAGGTATACTCCAGATATTCACTTTTTTATATGTACTTTCATATTGTTTTTATATGTACTTTCAAATTGTTTTTTCCATGCATTTCTCATAAGCAATATTGCTTATACCTTTTTACTAAAATGAATATACAACATGATAATTTAGTGACTGGCAAAATAGAACATAAAAATTCTTGTGCCCGGTATTTGGGTATGAATAGGGCATTCCAAAGATCGACATCCTGTTACCCTAATCTGACTGAAGATGTGAAAGACACAATGCGCCCAAGGGATTTTAAATTTCAAACGTGTGGAAACAAAAACTGCAAAACTTGCCCCAATGCGGAACCTTCTCAAATCAACAGTGATAAGAATTCAGCTATTTTTTGTGAAGTTTATAGATGCATATACATGCTTCGATGTTTAGTATGCCAGATGGCATATGTGGGACAGACTAGTACACCTATACATCTAAGAATAAATGTACATCGCAATAACATCAAACATTTTGATAAAGATCGAAATTCAGAAAATCAATTTGAATATGAACACTTCTACAAACATGGATTTGATTCAGTAATTATTTCAATTTTGGATATAATTCCTAATTCCTCAAACAGAATTTACTATGAAAACAAACTAATTTTAAAACACAATACAGCATTTCCTTTTGGATTAAATCAAATAGTTAATGGTCACAATATAGTAAAAAATGATTTATTCAATGCTTCCATTCTAACTCCAACAGTATATTCTTTGATGCAAACTCATTCATACAAAACTACAAGCACACAGAGGGGTATACACAAAAACAAACACTCCCTCAACTTAGACTTCACATCTCAAATAAATCATCAATGCACACTTTTTGAATCAAACTATAATTGGAAACATATTAGAAACTGGGTTTTCTCCATCAAAAAACCACATTTAAATAAACTTTTTAATTCACTCATAGATCTCAATAATAAAAAGCACTTCGGACACCTAGTTTTTGACCTATTACTAACAAGAGCAAGACTTCTAGGAGTACAACTCACACATTCACACAAAAAAGAAAAAACCAACCAATCTTATTGTGTTATTAATTACACAAATCCTATATTTAATTATTTCAACTTCACACAAATATTTAAAAATTTCCAATCCTTTTTTCCTATTAAAAATGTTAACATAGTAAAAGCATATAAATATCCAGTACCTTTAGGACGTAAAATATATAACTATAATCGTTTATCAAAACAATTGAATAATTCTGTATCTTGTTTGTGCAATGAAACCTGCTATCTTCCCTTTATTAACCCACAACATGGACACATAATCACCGGAAATCTTGATTTAATACAGGAATCTCATCTCAAACAATTTCTAAGCTATGGATCCAAATACAGAATACCTCTTCTTTATAATAAAAAGAAAATAATACAAGCTTTTGACATAGATCTAGACAAATATATATTTAAAATGTCAGGTAAATCCCACTGCCCATTTGAAGCCTTCAAGAGCTGGAAAGTACAAATAACTAGGCATGTAAAACATTTGATCCAACACTTTCCCATTCCAATATATAAGCATAATTACCAAGAAATCGTTAAAGAAATCAAGTCACTACAAGACAAATTTATAATCGCATATGTTGACAAGGCATCCAGTAATTATGCGTTTATTTGCAAAAAATTTTATTTGGACGAGCTTAAATTGCAACTCAGTACCTCTCTTTCTTTAACTCCTTTATACACTCATATCAATGTTATAAATAAACAAATAATAGCTTACTACAAACTTCTTAAACAAAAATACAATCTCAATTTTCCTTACTTGGTACTCATACCTAAATTCCATAAAACACCTATTTCATTTAAAACAGTCACTATAGGATTTAATTCATATACCAATGCAGCTGACAAACAACTTCTAATCATACTCAATCTAATTTATGATTATTTTACTGCACAAAAAACACATATAATCAAAAATAGTATAGAACTAATTAATAAAATAAAACTAATCCCTTACATACATGATGTAAAAACTTTTGATTTCAAAGACCTATTTAATAATATAGACATTAATGATTTATATAAAGTCATACTACTTTTATATGAACAATTCACTCAAGCAAAAAACATATCATTTCCAAAATTCAAAACTTTATTAAAATTCATTTTGTTCAAACAGTATATAGTTCAAGGAAAATGCATATACAAATTAAATAAAGGAATACCACAGGGAGGTAAATCATCCACCATACTGGCCAACCTTTATCTACATTTTTACGAAAATCAGAGCCCTTTCAACAGTCATATAATGTACAGATATATTGATGATCTTATTATTATTGGAATTACTAATGAGGCCAATGAATTAAATTTTGATTTCTATCCACCTAATCTACAACTCATTGAAAATGTATATACATCCAACTGGATCAATTTTCTAGACGTTAGTTTAACAATTAAAAATGCAAATACAATAAAATTTAAAATCTATGACAAAACAGAAACTTATAACTTCAAAGTAAATAAACTTCAACATTTCTCTTCCAATCTTTCCAAATCTGTATATAGAAATATTATTAATAACCAGTTATTAAGAATCAAAATGTTAAACACACCTTGTTACTACAAAGAACATCTTCATAAATTCATAAACACCGTTATCAAAAATAACTACCCGCCCAATCTTATTTTTTCTTTTATTAAAACACATTTTAAATTTAAATTCAAAAACTTGCAACAATTACAGCAACATATTGACAGATCATACTCTAGCATTTCTAAATAATTCATAATCTTCATGTCTTCTTCTAACAGTTAAACAATTCGTATAATTCACTTTAACCTGCTTTGAGAAAACTGCTTAGTCAGTAACAAAAAATTCACTGTAACCTGTTCTGAGATGATTGGTAATACACATGCTTTTCCAGAAGTACCACAGTACTAGGGGTAGATATATTTTCATTATATTCTTTTGATATTACTTTATAATACTTTGCATCCTCATTACAATAATTAGCCACAAGCTGGTGTAACAGAATATTTTATATTCATGTTTGATTTTTTTGTGTATTTGATCCACTTTGTCTTTTCTTCTACGTCGGGCCATTTACATTATTTTTGTAATACATTTTACAGTTGTGTTAACAGAAACGTAGAATCAGCATTAATGAAACATGTATGGCCCTTGATAACGTACATGGTTTCAGAAATGCTTTTCATATTCATTTTATTCCTTTTATATTCACTAGATTCCATTTATTCAATTTCCAAACTTCTTGCATAGCTCATCGTGCTACACTAGGTTTCTGATTTGCAATTTTTTTACCTTTACCTACAGTTTACAAGCAATTTTCTTTGGTATTTCTTGGGTATCTATATATTACAAGTAATTATAAAAATCTTCAATTAAATAGTACCTTAAAAATTATCAGCAGCTTAAGCGCGTTATTTTTACAAAGGGAATAATTTATAACCTCCAGTCTTGACAATTGAAAATATAATATTTAAACAACTTATTTATTATATATATATATATATTTATATATGTATGTATATATATATTTATATATGTATGTATATATATATTTATATATGTATGTATATATATATATTTATATATGTATATATATATATATATATATATATATACACACACATATATATATACATACATACAGTAAAGTCTTGCTATCTTGACCATCAGATAAGTTAACATTCCAGATAACTCGATTCTTCAGATTTTATTTGATCTTACTAGCCACCTTCGGTGACCAGCCTGTTCGCTACCCTTGAAAATTCTGACCGTGACAAATTCGCTGGCGCAACCTACCAGAAAGGTGTAAGATAACTATTTGGACGCCCATTAAGTGCCACCCAATTTAGACCGGAACCCAGTGGTGGAGGTATCCACAGGGATTGTACCCCTCCTTCCCCTACCACCAACCTCTCGGAAGGACTTATGGACCCACATGTTTAATGTGATCATACTCCGCGTGAACACGGTGGCAGTTTTGGCAGTTGCGGGAATCGAACCCGAGCCTACCGAGTGCAATTCCCATGCGCTAACCACTGGGCTACCGCGACCTGAACCTCATGGAGTTAACAAAGTTTGGTTTAGTTTGATGACATTAAAACTAATAATGAAATTTTAGAGCACCTCGACAATCTCCATAACTTTCTTTTTATTTATTTTTTTATTTCTTCAGTGTTTAAGTTTTTTCATTATTGTCCCAACCACCACCCGATTTAAACAATACATCGCCACAATTCAATCTAGTATGATGAGCCAAAAACCTTATAAAAAGCAAACACTAATTCGGTTTTTAATTGTCCCTAGGCTACCAAGTGGCTCGGTAATACAGTGATTAAAGGCTAGCTGTACGATTGTTATTCTGTGACCTTTCTTATGAATTCCATATTGAAATATTTCAAACCTTCGAATGTTGGTCAGGTGGATAAACAAAAAACTGTATGTGATGTGCCTTTACATGAACTTGACAAGATTATTCAAAATAATTCCATGCAAGACAATTATGTTTACAATTATAAGCACAAATTTAAAAGAATACGTGATTCCTTCTCAAAGAACAACATGCAAAACTGGATATAATGTTTTTTGCAAAATGTTTAACAGCATATATTGTATAACCTGTAAAGAATGTGCCCTGAAATACATAGGACAAACAAAAAAACCATTTAAATATATGGATTAATTTGCACCGAAGCCAAATCAACAATCTAAGAAATCATGATACGAAAGAATCCAATTTGGAGTTATGTCATTTCACGATACATAATTTTGAAAATATTCTGGTGACCATTCTTGATATCGTGACTGATTCTAAAGAATGAATTTGGTGGGAGAATGTACATATCAAACAATATAGTACTGTATTTCCATACGGATTAAATTCTATGAATTTCAATAATACACACAACTTTGAATATTTCACTAATGTAAAAAACAATTCAGTTATATATATATAATATAGAACATCATAAAATAACACGTTGGAAAAGAGGTGGTAAGGTTAAAAATGTAACGTACGTAGACACCTTGAAATGACTAAATCTCTTTGTTAATGCAATTAAAAAGTTTGACAGGATTAGAGCATCATGGATAAAATATTTCGTATTTGGGATAAGGAAAAAATATGTTAAACGAATATGGCAAGAATGGAAAAAAAAGAATCCCATTGTTAAAGATCAAGAAAGTGAAAATCGTACTCTATCTGCTAATATAGCCATCTTTTTTGATATGATAAAACTAAGAGCTAGTATCCTTGGGATTAATTTAGAAAAAGATGTTACGGAAACAAAAATGAAAGAATATTTTGTCAGAACTTTCCAAAATAAATTTTACGACTCTATACCATTTAAAACCATTTTGAAGAATAATGTCAACCATCTGCCTATAACGAATATTGATGTATGTATCACATGAATGATATGAAGGTAGGTGGCTCCAGAAGAGCCCAGCACATCAACCAGAGGTCTATTGTACTACCCCAAAAGAGACAATCTCTAAGAAAAGAAACCAGTTGCCGATGCGAAAATAAGCAGGCACTTGGCAGGTATGTCGTTCAGCTCCCAGGGTTCAATCACATGTCGACCAATGTGTTCGAATCTATGAGCAGAGTAAACCTCACATTCACAAAGAATGTGAGCAGCAGTTTCTTCGCTATAATTGCAGCCTCTGCAAAGCAAATCTTTAGTGACACCCATAATGTTGAGGTGTCTCTTGAGGGTGCAGTGCCCAGTAAGGAGCCCAACAGCCCTCCTGATGCCAGTTCTGCTGAGCTTGAAAAGTTCTTTTTGACGTGTACTAGGGCAATTGCAGTTGAGAAATTTCGTTTGCCTTTGACCCTTAGTATTACGCCAGTTCTTACATTGAAGCTTCCTGAAGATGTCATAGACAGTTCTTCTAACAAGGTCATTGGGGATACCCAAGGCTGGCTCAGGGTCAACAAAAGGAGTACTTGAGCCTTTCCTAGCAAGTTCATCTGCCAACACATTGCCAGGAATGCCCGAATGACCAGGCACCCAGTAAAGAATGACATTGTTATTGCTAGCAATTTCACAGAGTGCATTATAGCACTCCCAAACAGGGGAAGAAGTCATAGTGAACTTCCTAAGAGCCATAAGAGCAGCCTGGCTGTCAGAACAAATGAAAATCTGGTTATTCTTATACTTCCTGTCATAGCAAATTCTACAACACATAAGGATGGCAAAGACTTCAGCCTGAAAGACAGTAGCGAAATTGCCAAGCGGATAAGACAGCTCAGTACCATCATCAGGGCAGCACACACCAGCACCAGTACTTGTGCCAATCTTCGAGCCATCCGTGTACCATACAATACAGTTCAGTTTATTGTAGGTGGGCGTCCTCTTCCAGTCATCCCATGAGGGGATCTGAATTTCATAAGACTTGTCAAACATGTATTTGACATGAATGCCATCAGGTGGCATACAGAAATAAGGATGACTAGCAACATTACTGTTAAGTTCACCCCAAGATAGATACCTTGAGTAATCTTTCCAGTATTTCAGATATTTATGTCTGTTCATGCAGATAAGTGCCTCTGCTTCAATACGCATGTAGAGCGGATGCAAACCGAGTAAAAGTTCAAGAGTTGCAGTAGGAGTAGTTTTCATGCATCCAGAAATTGCAATGCACACCATCCTTTGAAGCTTAACTAATTCTAGTTTAGCTGTTTCACATCCAATTCTGGACCACCAAACAATGGATCCATAGGAAATGATAGGACAGATTACCATCGAGTAAATCCAATGGATAGCCTTAGAATTTAAGCCCCAGGTTTTCCCAATGGCATTTCTACAAAACCAAAAGATTCTTCTGGCTTTAGTCGTGCAATAATCCAAGTGTCTCTTCCAGTTGAGTCCCTTGTCAAAGTAAATTCCCAAGAATTTAACCTCCTTGGAGCAGATAAGCTTCTGCCCAAAGAAGCGAATGTCACCAAGATTAAGTATGCGTTTCCTAGTAAACACAACCAAAGCAGTCTTATGCGGATTAACAGTAAGACCTGCATTTTTACACCATGTCTCAACCCTCCTAAGAGCAGTAGACATCATGTCAGAAACAGTGTTGCCAAATTTGCCCATGGCAACGATGACAACATCGTCTGCATAACCAACGCAGGAAATGCCAGAAACATTGATACTCTCCAAAAGAGAGTCCACAACTATACACCAAGGAATTGATGAAAGCACACCTCCCTGCGGACAGCCCGCAAGTGCATGCACAGTCATACTATCACCAAGTAAAGATGCACATATATGCCTATTAGATAACAGGTTCTTGATCCAATAAGAGATCATGATATCAACACCTTTCTTATCAAGAGCATCAAGGATGGTATCGATGGGTACCTTATCAAACGCTCCTTCAATGTCGAGAAAGGTGGCAAGAGCAACTTCCTTAGCATTAAAGTTTCTCTCCAAAATAAAAGTGAGACTGTAAAGGGCAGTGTCCGTGGATTTGCCTGGTTGATAGGCATGCTGAGAGCTTGAAAAGGGCTTAGAAGTCAGAATCACTTCTCTTAAGTACCTATCAATAAGCTTCTCAATAGTCTTTAAAAGAAAAGACGTAAGGCTAATAGGCCTAAAGGATTTGGCCTCGTAATAATTATCCTTTCCAATCTTTGGAATGAAGATTATTTTAGTATGCCTCCATGCATTTGGTACATGACCCAAGGTAATACAGGCTCTGTAGATACTGCAGAGAATGGGAGCTAGCACCTCAATTCCCTCCTGGAGAAGAATTGGAATGATGCCATCAGTCCCCGGAGTTTTATAGGATTTATGGGAATTAATTGCCCATTTAACCCTGTCAAGAGTAACCACACTCCTGGCAATGCTCCAACTTTTGTCATCAGAAATAGACGTGGAGCAGGCATTAACATTGTCACAATGATCATAAGGATAAGAAACTGGAAAGTGAACCCTGAACAGCTCAGTCAGGGTCTCTTCACCAGTAACAGTAAAGTCACCATTTGACTTCTTGACAGTGTTCAAATTACAATTTTTGTCCCTTGCCATCAGCTTAACAAGTTTTGCCGTGGCAGGGGCATCTTTAATACCTTCACAGTGCGTTCTCCAAGAATTTCTCTTGGAGTCCCTGACTGCCTTATTATAGGAGGTAAGAGCAGATTTATAAACCTACCATTCACCATTCTTTTTAGCTCTGTTAAAGAGCTTCCTGCATTTCCCACACAACCAGCTGAGCTCATTAGACCACCAAGGAACAATCCTTGGGGAGTCAGCATTTGTGGTTCTGCAGTTACTATGGAAGGTTTGGATAATGGCCTATTGCACAGAGTCAACAGCCAAATCCAGGTTTTCATTAGAGGAATACTCACCATTGTGGCTAGCCAAACTGGCCCTAAGATCTTCTTTGTAGGTACCCCAATTTGTTCTTCTAGGGTTCCTACCCTTGTCAGTCGCAGGTTTTACAGGACCTTTAACAGAAAAAGAGATTATTTGGTGGTCAGAGATATATCATCTAAGACCTTCCAATTAATCATGTACTCATAAGCATTACTGTTGCTTATGCTAATATCTATCACTTCGCGACACTTTGCAGTCACGAAGGTAGGAGAATTACCTTTATTGAGTACAAAAAGGTTGAAGAGTAAGATCTGTTCTAAAAGATCATCACCCCTACGGTTGCAATCACTACTACCCCAAACAGTGTTGTGGGCATTCGCATCACAACCAATAATCATTTTTTTGCCATTACAATATTCAATAAGATTGATAATGACATTAGAAAAGGTTTCCTTATCTTCATAAGGAAGATAGGCTGAAGCAAAGATGTATTCTATCTTATGCTCATTAATTTTAAGATTTACACTGATGGCAACATTGTCACCATCGAGGAATTTAACAAGATGAACAGCATTGAGCTTGTTGCTGCCAGCAATACAGGCTCTAGGTCTGATACAGGATGTATCATAAAAGACATTGAATCCCTTGATCCCTAGACCCAAAATTTTTCCATTGCAGGTCCAGGGTTCCTGGATGAGAGCAATATCAGCTCTACCATTTAACAGTCTTTTGCTAAGAATAGCAGAGGCAAAACGACTGTGATGCAGATTTATTTGCATAACATTAAAACAGCCCATAAGCAGAGACAAAAAAGAGGGCAGAGAAAACCTAGAAGAGAGAGGCCCTCCTAGTAACATGACAATGATCACCGTCAAGCACATTTTCATTGTCAAAATCCTGCATGCATTTTTCCAGCTCATCATCAGAAATCAGAGGGTTAGCATGTAGTGTAATATCAGAACCAGAAGCAATTTCTAGATCATTAAGTTTAGGTATCATAGTCTCAAGACTAATGATACTTACCTGAGAGGAGGTCGCCTGATCTTCTGGCTGTTCCTCCATCTCCAACTTCCCTTTGGGCTTCTCGTTTGGGTCCCGAAGAATCTTAAAGACTCTGCGGTCCAAACCGGTGAAAGCACAAAGGTCAGCTTTGCGAATCGCATCTGCAGCCTCCGAATCCACCTTGAAGATCCATCTTATGGAGAGGGGTTCCACAAAATTTTGCAGAACACGCCACTCCTCAGACTTCAACTCCGGGTTGAAACTGTTCAGCCGTTTCAGAAAAACGCTTGGCTCCTTGGTGTAAACATCTCTGGTCTTAAAGGCCACCTTGACTGGTTTGGGAAGGTCATTGGCACTCAAGACTTTAACTGCATCATTGCACTGAAGAACCAAGGCTCCAGCGTTTAAGCTAAAGCTATGAATCTTCGGAAGTTGCTCACCAGTGGGGATTTCATCTATTTTATCGAGAGTCACCACCTGGATGATGTCAACCTCTTCCTTGCTCAGATTACTTGAAGAGAAAGAATTCTTGACAATTGCCATCTTGATAACCTGGACTGCCTGAGCATATGTTCCAGGTTGGATGTCTGTCCTTGATCTTTTCTTATCGACCAGATCTCTTGGAGAAGGTGTGGCTCCTTCCGACCTAAGTCGTTTGGTGCCTCCAACCTTCTCTTTGACAGCGCCAGCTTTTTATGTATCACATACAAATACATAAAAACAAATGAAAGAAAAGTATTTAATTATAAAATAAGACAACACATGGATAAGTATGAAAACCAGATATGTTGTTGCAGTTCAAGCGAATACATCAATCAAGATCACGGACATATTGTTACCGGCGAATCGGATATGGTAGGAGAGGATAATTTTGTAAAATATTTAAAACTTGGAACTAATTTTAGAGATCAAGAATTTTACCATAATAACAAGTTTTTTTTAAAAAGACATTGATATTTTTATTTATAAACTAGCTGTTAAATACAGCTTACCTGTCGAGACATTCCAAGAATGGAAACATTCTATTTTAGAAGGTTTTAGACATTATTATCAACCAGAATATAAATACGAGTCGAATTACAAATTGGATAAAGATTATTTGGACAAATTTAAAACAGAAGGTGCTATTACTTATATGGATAAGGTTCAATCCAACTACGCATTTACGTGTAAAAAATATTATGTCGATATTTTGAAGAATAGTTACAGCAATGAAAATATGTACAAACATATAGGACTATCTCATATGGTTATCGAAAACAAAATAAGAGCTTTATATAAATGGTTATGAAATTGGCAATATTAAATTTCCTTATTTGGTGATGATCCCTAAGATGCATAATTCCCCAATTAAATTCCGTTCGTTTACTGTGGGCATTGGGACATACTTAACCTTGGCCAATACCAAATTATCGAATATATTAAAACCCATTATGTTAATAATCAAATCAAGAGGAGCAGTTATGGTGTCAAATACCTGACCTTTATATTTGAAGAGTTATGATTTTAAAGATTTATTTAACAATGTCAACTTAAAAGATCTCTTTGATATCTTGATTGAAACCTTTGAAATATATGACATGCAATCAATCGTAACCATCAACAAGTACAAATATTTGATTAAGATCGATCTATTTAAAAATATCCTTTACAACGGTAATGCATTTTACCAACAAATACATGGAATCCTTATGGGTGGGGGATGTTCATCCATGTTGGCAGATATATATCTACATAAGTATGAGGAGGGAAAACACATACTAAACGAGGTACCATACTTCAGATTCGTTGATGATGTATTGATCGGCTCAATGGAACCAAATAATATTTTCGATTTTAGCTTTTACCCAGTGAATTTGGAATTGATTAAAACTATTATAGAAAATGCAAATATAATAAATTTTTTGGGTATCAGTATCCAATATGATGAAAAGGATACCATATACTTCAAGTTATATGATAAAAGGAATTCGTTCAATATAGAGATCAATTACATTATAAATTGGAATACAAACTTAAGCAAGAGTATTTTTCGTAATTTAATCCTAAACCATTTACAAAGGAATAATAAACTTCATACATTCAAAACAGAACGCATTATATGCGAAAGAAAATTAATTAAGGAAGCTGTCAAACAGCAATATCCAATGCAATTTCTAAGGCATTACTATAATGCATTTTACAGCAATAGAAACAACGTTTTTTATTCTAATTTCGGCGAATTGACATAACGAGAATGGCAAATTTGTTTGGTAAATATGGGATATTTAAGTGGTATATTGTGCTTTCTAGCAATAGGTTTGTGTTGTATCACTATGAAGTTATGTTAACCCTTTCGCGACGATCGGCACACCCACGTGCCAGCTGCGAACTTGCATTCAAGGACGAACGGCATGCCCTCGGGCCGGAGGAAATTTTACCCTAAAGGACGACTGGCACGTATTGGTGTTTCTACGTGGAACGTTTTAATTTGAATGTATTTGTCTCCTAGATGGCGTTAAATGCCCGTGGAAGCAACTTAAATGTATTCTGTAGATGTTTGACCTTGGCACAAGGAGAATCCAATGAATTATTTCTCCATTTGGAGGGATGAAACATGGTTCTGTAGCGTAAGCAGACAGCTCACTTCTCGCAGCATAAACAATTTTATAATTGAGTTCCGGGTCTCGTTCTGATTTTGTCTTTTATTGATTTCGTTGTTGAATTAGAGAGTATTTATATATAAGAGAGTATTTTTTTTTGAGTGGGTGGGGGAGGGGGGGTAAAGGAATGTGCGGCAATGAAATGATTAGGTTATTTATGTTCTCATGGAAAGGAAGGCTGGGATTTCGTTAATATATCCCATCGAAAAGGTCCAGATATGGAATAAAAATATATAAATCGTCAGAATCGGAATGAGGCTATAAATGGAATTTCTCCTTGTGTATACTGGAAAGGACACGAGATTATCAAGCTCTGATGGTGGGTATGGAGAACGCGTTGTGAAAACATTTCTAAGTGAACTTTTAGGAAAAGGATATACTTTGCATTTGAATAAATTTTTTACCTCTCCTGTACTTGCAAAGTATTTGCTGTTTAAGAATATGCATGTATGTGGTACAGTTTTAAAAAATCGGAAGGACATTTTTAATATTTTGATAAAAGAAAATTTGTATAAAAAATATACATCAAATAGAAAATAAGTATTTCCTTTCTTCCTGAAAAAAGTAGAATGCTGTGTTGAACGGGTGATTTTTAGTGAGTTTTTTTCGAGAGTTAGGCTTAGCGCAAAAAAATGGCTGTCTTTTGGGCACATTGCGGAAACGAAGCGCTTCGTCCTTTGGGCCATGGTAGTTTCGGAATGCCGCCGTCCCGAAAGCGTTAAAGATGTAGGTCGACTTTTATAGATGAAAGGTCGCACTCTCGTTATGTGTATCTTGGTAGTTCTTTTTAGAGTTTAAACCATCTGGTTTAATGTCATATTGTTTACTCATTACATTTTCGCATTTTCTTTTGTGATGGCTGATGGGGAAATGCTTCAGGAAGGTATTGGTGTCCGGGAGTGTTTCCTAGGTGTGAAAGCATGCTGTAACCAGGAACAAGGGGTCACAATCCCCCTTGGCCATTTCATACTTTACCTGTTTGCAATATCCTCCTTTTCTTTCTTTTTCATTTGAATTTGCTATATATATATATATATATATATAATTTTTTTATTTTAAAGAAATTTCTGATCAGAAATATTTTATTTTTATTGTCTCTAACTAAAATAATAAAAAAGAGCTATTTAACCCTGTTTAAAGAAATCATACCATGTAGTAATTAATGAAATTTAATTAATAGCCATATGTTGCATTGTCTATCTTTAAATTTTTATATTCTTCTATATGAATATATGTGTTTGCTAAAAGATATTGCTACATTAATTTAACCTTAACATAGCATAAATATGATTAATTTTCAAAGTAACATTTATTTTCTCCTTTTGATAATTTCCAGGTTTATAATCTATCACAAAACGTTCAAGAAAATGATTTGCAACATTTGCAGGTAATTAACTTTCATAAGTTTCATATTACAAAGCAATTACTTGTGCATCATTTTAATTTTTTTTATTGTTTAACTAAATTCATTAACAATGCATTTATGTTAAAATTTAAAAGAATCTAATTTCTACATGCTAATCACACTCAGCATTTGAAATCATTGGTAGTCCATTGGTCCAAGACCACTAAAATTTGAACAGACCAGAAGAATAAAAGTATTGGTGTTCTGCAGGACCAGTAGATTTAATGACCACAAAAACGCATGATTTCATTGAAAAACAAAAGTTTTCTGCAGTTTCATCTTTCAAATTATGCCAAATCACATCGTAATCCGCGGAGATGAAAGTTCTGTTCATTCTCAGGCTAGTGCTTAGGCGGAAAACACAAGAGCGTTGTCTTGTCTCCCATCCGCTTTTTTTATGATGTGTGCTGGGAGTAAAAGAATAAATGGAGCTTGTCACACAAGAACATCCTAGTTTTTACTTGGCTAGCAATTTCATCTTTTGTGATGATCTCACTTCCTTAGGCAGTCTGGTACACTAGTTATAGTGCCTAGAATATGATGTATTCTAGGCAATGTAGCCTAGTCACGTCTTGTTTAAAACAAAGTCAGTAAAAAAGAATTTGAGCTTTTTATTACACATTTATCATCCACTACTGTCTTATTTATCATGAATTTTTAAATCTTTTAAATAAAATTGCAAAATTAAGTGGTTATTCAGTAAAATCACAACTTTTGCCACATTTAAATAACATTGTGATATGTTGTTGTTGTTACCCAGACCGTCCGACCTACCAGAAAGGTGTAAGGTAACTGTTTGGACTGCCGGGAAGTGCCACCCAATTTAGACCAGAACCAGTGGGGGAGGCATCCACAGGGACCGTACCCTCCTTCCCCTACCATCAACCTCTCGGAAGGACTTACGGACCCACATGTTTAACGTGATCGTACTCCGCGTGAACACGGCGGCAGTTTTGGCAGTGGCTGGAATCGAACCCGGGCCTACCGAGTGCAACTCCAGCGCGCTAACCAATGGGCTACCACGCCCACATTGTGATATGTATCACTTTTAAATGAATTGCAAATTTTAACACTTTTTAATAAAATGTTAAATTTTAGTCATTTAATAAAGTATAAAATGTTAGCAATTTTACATAAAATCACTAATTTTAGAGATTTTAAATATAAAAGCAAATTTTGCCCTGTGTCATAAAAATCTCAAATTTACCACTTTTAAATTAAATTGAGAATTTTGGCACTTACAATCTTAAATTTTAACCCCTTTAAATAAAATTTCAAATTTTCACACTTTTACATAAAATTACTAATTTTAGGGCTTTTAAAATAATTGCAAATAGCACTTTTAAATAAAATTGCAAATTTCGATGATTTTTTATAAAATTAGCTAGTTATAGCTCTTTTTCATGTAAATATAGAATTTTATTACTTTTTAATGAGAATCACAAATTTTAGCACCCTTACTAAAATATCACAAATTTTAACACTCTTTTAAATTCAAAATGTTTGGGGAGTTTCTTAAAAAGCAGGAATCTTTCTCAAAAATCCTAAACAGATATATAGTGTTTTCTATACCTAATGCAGGGATGTATCTACAGTGGTCGGTGGTGGTCGGGATTTCCACTACTCAGGTTTTCCGACCACCACTCATCCAAAAAAATATACATATTATAATTACATTTAAAAAAAGTTATATTCAATTTTATCAAATGTTTTTCTTTAATATAAAAGTATACAATACTAATACTGTTTGTGTGTGCGAATTAACGTGAAGCTCGTTTCGAAATTTTATATTCTCAATTATAATTGTTCTGGAAAATCAACCACCACTCACATTTCTCTAGATACATCCCTGCTAATGACAAGGAGATTATTTTAGTATAAGTTAAAAATGTTTAATGACTCTTAAGTACAATTCTTTAGCAAATTAGAATTTTAAATTATAATTTTTATTCATGATTCTTATAGTAAAAATTATAAATTATGAAATAAAAATAATAGTGATATTTAGCTATGGTTACAAAATATAAATATAAAATTGTGGCTAAACTTACTTTTGAAGTCCTTAAAATCTTCTTGAAAGATAAATGATCTTTGAAAGAGCACAAATGCACTATACTGTATTAGGCATGAAAACATTTTGGCTATTGTAGATGTTTTGCTCTTCATTTCATATATGTAAACTGAAACTGAACAATGCTTCAGAAATTTATACATAAAGTAAAAACCGACTGGAGAAACCAACTAAATAAAATGATACAGACATGAGACATTTGGCCACATCTAACATCGAAGCTTTTGATCCTGTGCCTGCTGTATCATCCCACTGTTTGGAATGGGGCGTAAGGCACAAAATCAAAAAAGGTTGCCATTAAGCCTCAACAAAGTGACTTTAAATCACAAATTTTAGTAATTAAAAAAATCCATTTTGTAAGTCAGCAACCTTATAAATCCAATTTACATTTTTTTAAATTAAAAAAAAATATCCTGAATACTGAAAATATTGACAGGAAAAACATTGGCAACAAATTTGGAAATCTTGTAGTTTTTGTTATTATTCATAGCATATACATTAACTGATTTGATAATTCTTTAGGATAATTTGTTGTACACCTCTTTAAAAGTAAGTCAAACTTGCACATGCATATTATTGTGTTAAATATCTGAGTATTTATTTGTACATTGCTACCATGTTGTTTATAATCTTAGGGGACCAGTCATAATGGCTGTGGACCAGTGTTTTCTTGTACTCACTGGTTTCCAGGATCAGAGACTTTATTGTTAACTTCTAATGCTGAGACTAACTAATGCTTTAAAAAATTAATATTATTGCTGGATACTTTATTTAACAATAAATATATTCCTTCCCTAGATTTATATGAGCTATTGAGAAAAAGAAATATTTATTATTCATTCTTTGGCTAAATTCAAAATTGGACCCTACAAATTTCTTCTGTTAGTCTTCCTTTCCATTTCCTTATTATTTGAGATTATGACTATGATTAGAACAATAAACGAAGTAAATATTCTAATTGAGCATGATTTTTAGTTTCAAAGCTTTTTGTATCTCATTATGATTTTACAATTAGAATCAAATTTAATTTCAACAATTGAAAAAAAATTAAACCAGAACTGTGCTCATTATAAACAAACTATTTCCTGTAGTTCACATTCTTCAATTGATTATTTTGCACGAAAATATGTTGTAATATTTTACTGCTATACAAAATTATGACTGTCAAAAATTTCTACAAGCAAGGACTTCAGAGTTTATATTTATCCTATTTTTTTTTTAATCTTACTTTTTCCTATTTTTCAGAAAGGAAGTCGTAAATCAAATGGCCTGTAGAAATTTACTTCCTTGTTAAAGCAATAAAGATTGTGTCAGATGGTAAAATAAATAAAATAAAATTCTCAATATATATATATATATATATATATATATAAAATATATATATATATATATATATATTTTTTACCCCAATCCCGAACTTAATTTCCCTAGCTGAATCACGTAAAAAAGAAAGAAGCAAAACATCCTCCTAAAGTAAACAAAGTAAAAAGAGACAGGAAAATCATTGTATAATGCTCTCCCCCCCCCCCCCCCATAAGTTTTTTTTTTCTTTTTTTGCAAAGTTTAAATTTTGCTACATTATTCTTTGTTTGGTGTCAATTTGATGTGCAAAGTTCTGAAAATGTGATCTCTAAGAATTTTTGCTTTAAAACAAATATTTCCAAATATAATTATTTGAACTAGGATTCCCTTACATTTCTCATTTGCATAAACAATATGCATAAACATTATTTTCATGAGTAAATCAATTGTCTTGCTATTAAAAATATATATTCAGTACAACCTCGAAAATCCGGACTCGTCCGGACTTTGCCGATTCCGGATTATAGAATTTGTATAAAATTCCGATTTAATATTAACTAAATATGCTATAAAGCACTATTTTTAGTAAAAATAATGGCTAAAGTTAAGTTAATCAATTAAAACATATTATTTAATTTAAAAAATAGGGCAAAAGAAATTTCTAAGAAAAGAAATACACATTAATAATTTAGAATGTGTGAACGAAACGAAATGATAAAATCACATTTTATCATTTCGTTTAAATATTTGAATTAACATTTGTTATTTCATTAATTTTTGTTTATGGGAAAGCAGTTTTCTTTATCCTGTAGATGGATATTATTTCTGCTCGGTTTTATAAAGCTTCTTTGTTCAAGACCTTTAATAGCATGATCGATTGTTTGCATAAGATTATCAATGGGTATTTTTTCTTCTCCGCATTTATCGTCCCTATTTTGATCTTTTTTTTTTAATATCATATCGCGATACGCCATCACTCAATTTATTTACGATTGGCGCATCATCATCACAGTGCAGAACTTCCATTATATCGGCTTTGTCGAGATTTAATGAAGCGCCGGAAGATTTAATGAAGTGCCGAGATTTAATAAAGATCGAGGATTAGCACTTTTGACGATATCTTTAAAGGTGTAAATGTGTTTAAACCGTTTTCGCTATTAACGAACGAAAAACAAAAAATAAGAACTTAAAAGTTTTATTTATTTTCCAGCATCTATATAATGTTATGTTTAAAAAGGCTGATGACTCTGAAAAAAGTAAAAACTTTATTAGTAATAGTCAAATACGTAAAAAATATCGCAGTAGATAAAATAAATATCTTTTCCAAAACAAAAATATTTCTCCTCAATGATTTTTCTAAATTACTATGAGTCATTACTAGGCTGCAGCACCGGAACATAGTGGGGCAGGGAAAGCAAAGAAAGGAATTTGCTTAGCTCCTAATCGTAAACGTAGCCGACCCCTTTGAGAGGTTTGTGTGTTAATGACCTTGTTGCTCGGTTCTGTGTGATACGATATTATTTAGTTATTTATTTGCTATTTATACTATGTAAATACGGCTTTCTAAACAAAAAAGGCAAAATATACAGTTGATTTCAAGCTGACACACACGTTCGACGAGAACGAAAATATCGTCAGATATCGGGAGGGGGAGGAGATTCTGAAGACAAAACAGAATACATTGAAGAATGGAATTCGTACTACGAAGTGAACAAAATAAACTTCCGTGAGCGTTATTTTATGAATTCTCAGGATTTTTAGATTTAATTGAACAATCTGTGATAAAATGTTACGATAACGTTTTAAAGTGTTTAATATTAAAAATTACATTGTTTCAGAAAAATGTCTTTTTCAATAATGAGAAAAGGAAATTTTAATAATAAAAATTCCGTATTTAAATAACGATGTATATTTTACGCGAAATAATTTATCGGGAGTTGTGACTTGAATAAGGGGGAGGAGGGATTAACGATAACAACGTAATTCACGTTCCAACCACGAGCCGATCATTCTACGGCCGTCCATCTAAACTTTCGTTTCATTTCCGGGTTCAGAAAGTCAACCGGAAAAAATACAGTATTTGCTTATAAAATATAATTCCATATAAATAATTTTACCCTGTTGTTTTAAATCCGCGACTTCGTCAGTCCGGGGGAAAAAAAAAAAACGAAAATTTGGAAAACGTCCAGATTTTGGATGTCCGGATTTTCGAGGTTGTACTGTATTTTCACAAAGTGATTACATTGTGTTATTCATCAAAACACTGAAAGGGAGGGAGTGTTCTGTGGTTTGTGATCTGAAACAGGAATTGATGGAATTAAAGGGGTCAAGCATCATAATGGGATTTAAATATTGGTTTTCTGTTTATTTATGCACTCTATTGTGCATTAATTACCCCCTTATTTTAAAGAGACTCATTTTCAAGTATCATCATCGAATTTTATTTTTTATAGTTCACTAGTGTAAGTGTATAAATTAATAAATATTTTACTAAGCAAGATAATTTTTCACATAAATAGTACAATTGCACTACAGAAGGTTGTTTGCACTTTATGGAAATGATTTTGATAATTAATTTTTATGCATATAGGGTGTATTTCATGTGATTATTTGCTTCTATCTGATAGCCGTGATTCTTGACTATAGCTATAGCTCAAATTTTCCATGAAAGTAAACTTTTTCTTAGCACTGTCATGTCAATTTTATCCCACTCCTCTTGGGTCATTTTCCAAAGCCTGTTCAGTGTTCTTAGATGCCATTTTCCTAAGGCTTGTTTTAACAAATCGAAAGTGCAAAAGTCCATAGGAGAAGCTTCAGGTGATTTTACAGGTATTTCATTAAATGGGATACATTTTATTCCTGTTTCTGATTCTTTCTTTGCTAAATATGCGGCAGTTGACTTAGATGTGTGACTAGAGGCTTTATCCATATGAAGCTCAACTTTATTGATGTCCTTTCCATATAAGGCTGGAATTTTTTCTTTACAAATTGGTTCTGAAATATTCCGCTGATAGTAGAGTGAATTAATTTTAGCTTTATTTAAGACTTTTTTAATTTTAATTTACCATTGTAACAAAATCCTGCAACTATCATGAATCACTTTGGGAAATTCTCTGTACATTGACGAAGCCATTTCATATGGTCATTTTTGTCAGTTGAGCAATAGAAAATTGCTCTTTTTTTTTATTACAGTCACTTAAATACATCCATGCCTCATCGAGTATTATCACAAATTTTCATTTATCAGCAGCTAGGCATTTTTCATATAATTTTCTTCAATTTGTTTTGCTTTCCACAATATGCTTTGGCAAAAGCAGATGAACTTTAGATTTAAACATATATTTTAACTTCAAATCTTTATGAATGATTTTACTTACAGTGGCAGAAGACATTCCCAGTTTCGATGCAATGGATCTTTGAGTTGGTGGATTTTCTTTCAGAATCAGAGACTTCACTTTCTTGATATTTACCCACTTTCAAACAGTCTTAAGATGCGATTTTGTGGCCAATTTTTCAAAGAACATTTACGTAACCTTTGAGCCATTTTCAAAATAAATCTTTTATTCTACATTCCAATCAAAACAAAACAGTAGCAAACGATTATATTGAAAATGCCAAATCTTTATCTCAAAATGTTAACGAGAAACATAAATACAAAATCGTTTTCATAAAGTGTGAACAACCTTCTGTATTTATTTTGTATTTTTGTGTATTACTGAGAGTCCACAAATATATTTGTCCATCCATCTCTGCCCATTAATTATTATGCAATAAGCAGACTAAACTTGCTTATTTTCATAATTTGGTTAATTTTAAAGAAATATTTTGTATTATTAACTTAATTTGAAAATTTTATGATGGAAGCTTAACATGCTTCTTGATGCAAGAAAAACAACACATTTACAGGCAGCCATTGCTATTATGTGAGAGTGTGGTTGCTTAACCTTAGCAACATTTTTTGTGACCTTGATCCCAGATTTGGTGAGTTTCTGAAGACACTGGAATTTTGAGATTTATCCATCAGTTTCGAAGATATACCCTCTATAGAGATTTCTGTAGAGTGTATATAAGGAAGTCATCCTTCATTTGGACAGAGTTGATATAATAGGACTCATTAAATTGTGAGATAGTGCCAGTGTTTTGAGAACATATTCTGCTATTTTGTTGAGTTAATCAAGCATTTAATTGCTGTTTTATTGTACCTGACAGCTATTTTATGATCTTGTAAGAGAGCTTATGCCGTAACATTATTCTTAGAATTGACATTCTTATGCAGTGCTTTGAATTTATGAACTTTGTTTTAACATTACAGATTTTCAAATAGATATTTTGTTGAAGTGTATTCTAGATATATATATATATATATATATATAGCAAGCAAGCAGAGGGCTCTTCCCCTGCTCACTATAATAATATAATCCCCGTAATAATCCCCCTATCTTTAAATCGCTTCGCAAGTTAGGAGGCTTTGCCTCCTACTCGCAGAGCTCGCTTCGTGGGCTATTTCAAGCCAAACTGCAGTTTACATCTAAAAATGGTTTATTTCACCATATTTCCATATTATTTCTCTACAAATGTACCAAATTTCATGTTTTATGCTATAGTTTTGCAGTACGAGATAGAGAAACTTGATGGATGTGCCAATACAGAAGAACATTTTTCACTTCAGAAATGCAAAGACAGTAAAATAACTTGTAAACTACATCGGAACTAAAAAAAAGACTTCATTCTATGAAAATTCAACTATGTAGGTACATTCCTACAAAAATGCATGGTCCTGTTATTGTTAGCCTCTCTAAGACGCGAACTCACAGCTCAAATATTTTGTCTTTGGCTATGACATTAAATATTTCTTAAATTGAAATTTAACTCATGAAACGGTTTATTTTAGCTCATTCTCCAGACATTTTTCTACAAGTGTACCCAATTTTATATTTTTGTATTCTATAGTTCGTAGATTCTATATTCGTTCATTTTGTATAAGAAAAGAAATTTGTCAAACTGTGAAGGCAGCGGCATCAGCTATTTTTTTTTTTTAATATTGAGAGATAATAAAACTTAAAGTTTGATGCCACCTGTGATGGCAGCCAAGGCAATCGCCTCGCCACTTAACCCTTCTCTCATGGCCCTGTGACCACTAGAGCTGCCACTATGAGAAAGACAAAAAAACTGATGAAATTAATCTCAGATATTAAATAGCAGATGAAGAATCTTGTAAAATTGATCAAAATAGTGGAGAAAATAATACATAATTTTTACTTTTCCTACAATACATTGTAATGTGTACAGGATGCATACTATTGAAATCATGTCGAGAATCGGAACCCAAGTTTATACATAAAATTTAGGTCACATGTATTAAGTATATCATCTCATCCCATACATAAAATAAAGAAACAATTAATTATAAGAAAAAATTTAACAGAATCACAAAGCAATTTAAACTACACACTTTTAAAAATGCTTTTAAAGAGATAAGAAAAGACAATGCAGACTAATTTTTCATTAATTTACTCACTAAAAATGTTGTGAAAAATGCCATCCTTTAAAAATTAATATTAATGCAATACAATTACCTTCAATGTAAAAAAAAATGCCATAGCCACTAGAGTTGGGCAAGTAAAATATGTGTTCTACATTTGACGTATAATACATGGTTTTCTACTGATGTATTCTACAGTTTAGAAAACATTAGATGTCTGAAGTATAGTGTATCTAACAAATCATTTTACTTCTAAGTAATATATTAAGACTTTAAGAATGTATGATATTTAAAAATATTAACATATTTTCAAAATTTAAGATAAAAAAAACTAACATTGCCATTTCATAATTTTATTATAATTAAATACATATTTTCACTGAATGAATAATGATTCCGATACTTAGCCTATGTATCTTTAGTTTTTATGCATATACGTCAAATGCCCATAAAAAAGGTAACAGCTCACTCAACATGTATGATTAAATCCAAGTTAACTGCAGAAAAACATTTTTTTTTCACATTATAAGGTTA
The DNA here is from genome assembly GCA_951213105.1 of Amaurobius ferox. Lineage (NCBI taxonomy): Eukaryota > Metazoa > Arthropoda > Arachnida > Araneae > Amaurobiidae > Amaurobius > Amaurobius ferox. The sequence goes on from OX578142.1 coordinate 125,832,961, forward strand.
ACTAATGGCACACAAATAAAATTTAATATAGGATATAAATTACGTATGGTATATAATCTATTAATTATATATAATTAAAGAAAATATGTCTATCTGTTGGTTGCATAGAGGAAAATTGAGGTGACCCACAGCTAAGAAATTTGGTGCAGTTTTACTTTAACTCACATCCAAAACATTTTGTTTTATTTGAATTATTTTTTAGCAATTTTTTATTTAAATGCACACAATTTTGAAACATTTTCACACAAATCAGTTCCTCACTGATCAAAAATATTATTATTCTGACACCATTAAAAGGATCAAAGAATGAAGATTCAAAGAGCTAAATAGAATCTATAGGACAATAATTTCTTCCTATTTTAAATTGTTTTTAATTTTTTAAAATGTGTTATGAATTTTCTTATACATGTATTGCTGTATTTATGTTGTTGTTGCATCCTAAAATTTAATATTTTCACAATTCCAATTTTTAACATAATGGAATGATATCTTCGCATTCTAATTCTTAAAAAGTATTACTCTGAATCTTTTATGAATTTACCCCCGGTGACTCATTATATATGTCTTTTTTTAATTATCTCAAATCTCATTCTTTGCTTTACATATTCATCAGACAGCGAGACACTTTAGATTTCTTCATTTTTAAGATATGGAAAAAAGTCAAAGTTGAAAATATAAATCAGTTTTGTTCCAGTAAAGTTTCTGTAAAAAACATCTTCATCCCCCCACCGACTGTTTAAAAAATTCCAGCTTTCATGGAACACTAGGCATAACAAATAATTGTTTAAAATGACTAAATGTTAACTTTTTTTTATTTAGCATATTTTGCACATATAGCACAATTTAGCATATTTTGATGCTTAAAGCTTTTCTCTTTTCAATTGTGTTTCACATATCTTTCTTCATCTTTGGGAAAATTAATAAAAACAATAGGAATTAGCTAACATTTTAGTAAAAGTTTTAAATATACAAAAACTGAATTGAAAAATATTTTAGTATATTTTATTGCACTTATCATAGATAAATATTAAGAATTTTATATGGTTACTTTATACATTTCATAATCACAAAAAAAATTTCAAATCACATTTTAATTGCTCAATTTCATTTGATACATTATATATACAGTAAAAGACTTTTTTGAAATTCTTAACGAGTATTTTTTAATGTACATACAAAAATAGTTAATACTAAAAGAAGTGTAAAAAGTAATTGTTTCTGCTACAATTCTCAAGAAAAAATTATATTTATGGCCATATACTGTATTTATTTTTATAAGTCTGCAAAAATATAGCTCAGCAAAAAATATCAATTTTAAATGTGTACTTACTGATATTTATATAAATTTCTTGGGAGTTATTAATCATTTCATAGCATTATATGACAGGAAAACATTGTCAGGAGAAAAGAGTATGAAAATTTAAACAATCCAAGTTGGCGTAAAAAATTGTCGCCAAGAGAGAAAACTAGGCATATTAAAAGTTTCACCTTCATTTTATATTTTTCTTCTAATTTTAAGCATTTATAGAGGTACAGTTTATGAAAGTACACAAATATATATAAAATATTTTATTTTAAAAATAATTACAAGGCTATACAACAAGGCTATATTACAAGGCTATTATTACAAGGACGGCATGGTCGTACATGCCAATTAACTCTTTATTTTGTATAAAATATGTTTTAAAATGAATGAAAATGACTTACCTGTGAAATGTAGTGTCTCCACCTTTGATAAACTTTGACATACATCCATATGCAGCGCAGGACATTACCATCTTTTGCTTAAAAGTAAAAGCAAATTTGTGATATGACTTCTCACTTTTGAAAACGTAATGCAATTGCAATGGAAGGAGAGATGTACAAGAAAATATGCTTGTAGGGGAGTGCATAAATCATGTGACTTAGTTCAGTGATCATGGGAAGATTTCCATGTCTCTCTACCTATATTTCACCTTGATGAGTCTCCCCTCACCTGGGATGTTTGTGGAAATTCTTTGTTTCTGTCAAGCAAGTTGGGGTGAAATGTTAGCCTTTGCTGATGTTCCATTCAGACCTTTGAGTGTGTTTCTCGCAACTGATGCGACGGATGCTTTCAAGAGGAGATGAATTTCTCCTCCTGAACTTTGATGCTTGTTTTATCATTCTTCTCCAATCTTGGGTTCTCCTTTCTTTCACTGCTGATTTTTTTGTGTAAAGGAAGCTGAATTTTGGAACTTTCATCTCCGACATTGAGCTGTGTGTGCCAGTCCGGGCCATGTATCACTTTGCTTCAATATTTCTGCTATGCTGGATTTTTCTCTCTCTGAAAAGTAACGAGCTCGTTGGGATCTCTACCTGCCAAAGTTTGAGCCCACTTTTCTCCTTTTCGGAGAGGAGTTTCCTCCATGTGTTTCTTCATTTTGTTTTTTGTTCAAGACTGAAGGTAAACCCTTACCCCCCCACCCCGCCCCCGCCCTGAAATGGTGGCTATGGATGCTGGCTCTATAGCCTTGATCCTCTGACTCTGGGGGGGGGGGGCATATTAATCGGGTTACCTGGTAGACGATGAATTGTCCGTCAAACCAGCGAGTCTATCAGGCCCCGACTCTTCCAGGTGTCCGTGACCACTGGACTGCACCTATTCATGGCCTGAGCCAAGGTCTGGACGGTGGCTGGGGTCTGACTTAACGGGTGTTCTTCGGGACCCTGCAATATGAATGATCCCGTCAAGAATGTGACCCTCGGCTGCGGCTTTGCCAGAAGTGGATTTCACATCATGCTCCCTCCCCTCATAGTCGGCAAAAACCAATAGGTTGTAGTGGGATGTTGTCTGAATCTGAAGGTAACCCCTTTTAATTTCCATGATTTGTGTGGGACATTAACGTTTCCCTGCTCCTCACTTCAGGGTCTTCAATGTGAATTTATGAGAACATTTCCTGAGCCCTAACTTCAATTTGTATCTGTTACGTGCTCCTGGAACTGAAAGGATATTTGTACATATCCTTTAATTTATTTACCAAAGAAAAATAATTTTTATTTTCAATATTAAAATCTGTGTCATTTGAATGCTTATAGTTAAATTTTCCTTTTTGAGTGCTCATCCCCGTTAATATGACCATACCTGTTTTGATATGAAGTTATTGCCACTAGTATATTAATACTATATTACTACTTCATTTATTTGTGGCCTCTAAAGTTAAGATCATGATGCACCTGGGTCGAGTAAGTATTTGAAAGATAAAAATAATACTGTCTGAATTTAACTATGGTATGATTTATTAATTTCAATAAAAGATAATTTAACTTCAATGTGAGAATTTATTTATATTATTTTACTGTCAGAATTATTAAATTTATTTTTACAAAAAGTTGATAGTTTAAAAGGTAACACAATTTATTATTTATGTTTATTATTATTTTCATCGAGGCAGGTCATCTTGGTGATTTATTCTTCAAACAGGAGTCCTTGAATCTGGAAAAACTTGATCAATGATCTATACAATATTCATGGTCTTTAACTCATTGTGTTTTCTAAATTCTAAATAGGGTCACCTTTGTCGATTCCGACATTACACCTGGAATAGGTTTTCAGATAACTGTCCCATTTGTTTGGAATTGTTTCCATAAATGAGAAATGGCAGAAAGGTCCACAGAAAAGAAATTTTTGACTTCCTTAATGGACTGTCCTGTCTCAAGCCCCCCAACAGCATGCCAGTGTTGGGAATCTTCCAAACATATTCTTTGTGTTATAATGAAGCAAATCTAATCTAAAATCAACCTTACCAATCTTCGAAAAATTTTCTCAACTTGAAATCAAATTTCTCTCTTTGAAACTCAAGGCTCAAACAAGTCATTTTCACCTTCCACCTTATTTTCCTATTGTTCAGGAAGAAAATTGTTGTTGGATGCATCATTTGATATTTGCATATCCCCATTGATGACAACAGTATGTTTTAACCAATGAAATCCATGAATGTGTTCACTATTTGAGAATTTGCATCATGTTCTTAACTTTTGGAAGGCAGTATAAAATATAAACACTGAAATTTCCATACCTAAAGATCATTGTGAAAGCGTTCCTAAAGCTCATAGTTATAATTTTGAATATGAGAAGGGCTGCTTATAGGGGGTGGACACCATTTGAGTTGGGAGGCCTTGGCTACAAAGGGGGTTGGGACCCTCAATATTTTTTAAGAATAGAGAAGGCATGAAAAGTGTACAAACAGAAGAAAATGATATAAATGGGGGGGGGGGAGATAAATCTTTGTAGATGGCCCATAATTTGTATGGGTGTCCCTGATAGAAGCAAGTAGTTGTGCATGCCATATAAATGGGGCTGTAAGATCAATATTATATTTTGAAAGATAAAAGATCAATATAGTATTTGCAACACCATACATATATTTAGCACAGGATTTAAAAAAATGTATCAATGTATCATCTATATTTTCAGTATTAAATTGTGAACTATTAAAAGTCAGAGGATTAAAATATAAATTGTGTAAAAATTAAATTTTCAAAATATATTAACTTTAAAAATAAGTTATGTATAATGATAGAAGCATATTAATGTGTGAAATGCTATAAATTTTATTTCATAAATTTTACATTATATTACATTGTTATGCTATTAATAAATGATTCATTTAAAATGTATATCAATATCAGAAACAGACAAGGTGTCTGAAATATATCTCATTTATGTACTGGTATCCTGTTAGAAGCATACAATGTACAGTAAATGCCCTACTTTTTTTCTAAAAACTCCTACTTTTGGGGGTTTGAGAACTAACTCATTGTGAATAAATGTATAACTTATATAACAGAAGTACAGTTAAAATGCTTAATGTAATGGATATAAATCTGATTATCAGCAGCAGTGTATAACCTTGTTTCATATAAGGGGCTTTGTTACTTTGTTTCATATAAGGACAATAATAACGTAATGCCAAATTAAAATAAAATTAAAACATCTTTTAAATTGTGAAGTTGGAAAACTGATTAATCTATTTGAAGCTTTGATTCTTTGCTACAAACGACACAGACAGATACACAAACATCTTCTGTAAGATAGTCATAGCTTTTTTTTTTATTATTATTATTTTATTTATTTATTATTTGCTAGAGATAATGGGAAATAATACTAGAAAGAAATTTCCTTCCATATTCAAAACTTTAAAATCTGAAACTCCAATATTGCCAAGAAATCAAACACTGCCAAATATAGCTCTTTCTTTACATTTGCAATCATACAATTTTGAATAAAATATAGTAGCCACACACTTGCAGTTCTCTCTTTCAAGGCATATGTCATCACACTATCTATCTAGGCACACTAGAATAAACAAACCATTTTTACTAATTACATTGAATGTTATGTTATATCAGTCATTATATAAATGCAGTCTTAAATAGTTATCTACTTCCAAAACTCAATAAATTTGTGTCATTTTCCTTCCTTCATAACTTTAATAGCAGTTTATAGTCATCTTTTAAGAAACCAAAAGGGTTTGTTAACAGTTCTATATGAAAGAAAAAAGGATAATCAAGGTTATACTGTATTTTAAGCATGTTATATTTGTGAATAATATTGTATTTTTTCATGTATTGCAGCTTTTTACTGAATATGGAAGATTAGCTTTAGAAGACACAAAAGAGCGACCTTTTCAGGTTAGTTGTTTTCTTACCAAATATTTATAAAATATGATAATTCTTCATATAATGATGTTTGTAATTTTACTTTGCATTTCAAATTCAATTCAGAATAACTCTGTTTTGTACGCAGCTATTGCATGTAAACTATGCAACTTTCATGAAACATTCTTTAAGATTTTTCTTACATTCAGTGACATTTATTTCTCAGAATATCCAGATACAATAAAACTTATAATTGTGGGGCTTTAGAAAATTGGTGATTTAGACAGGTGGTTGCCTAAATGGAGGTAGGGTATAAAGCAAAGTTTATAGCAAAACATATGCTTCAATAGTGTTTAAAAGAATTAAACAGTAATAACCCATTTAAATTGACTACTGAATTCATGAGTATAGAAACTGGGGGAGGGAGAACACATCCTCTCAATTTTTTGTACCAATATCTTTTGGGTGGAAGGCAGTCCTGCCTCTCCTCCCCCTTAAGTTTCCAATATTTTTTGTTTTGTTAAAATCCACTAAAACTTGTTAAATTTATTTATATATGAAGTAAAGCTTCAATCACTGAGTTCAGAAATATAAAAAATACCAGATTCTTTATCCTGATAATCTAATTTATAAAATTTGATCACAGGTATAGAATGCCTCTGGAAATTTGGCTGGATTCAGTACCAAGACTACATTACATAACCTGTTTGGAAGGTAGTCAATTAGCAGGAAGAAACAATGCTAGATGACACTATAAAGGATCCTGTTGTCATATAAGGAGTAAAAAACAATTCAAGGATAGGGTTTCAACCTGGTAGACACCCCCCCCCCCCTTAAAAAAAAGATAAAAAATAAAAAATATGCACACACATATATACAGGGTGTCCAGTGCTATCGGTACCCAATGGCTACTTTCTCAACCTTTAGTCACAGAGATATACTTCCAATTGCAAAAATGTTTTAAATTTTAAAATCTATTATCTTAGAAACAGTTTAAATCAATAAATGCATTTTTGAAAGAAATACGAAATATAAATTTTTATACGGTCCCCTCGCCTAACTGTTATATTTAGGAAAATCATTCTCATACAATTTCATGCAAAATAAAAAAAAAAAATCATCCTTTTACGACCAAAATTCAGAGAGTTATGAAGCATTAAACTTTATGACTTAAGTCGCTTTTCCATGCATAAAAATGTCCCATTTCAGGCAACCTTTAAGGGACCGCATAAATATTGAAATTCTGTATTCAAAGTATTATGTTTCAATTGCATTTACTGACAATGTCGAGAATGAAGCAAAGCTTTTTGTCGAATAGTAATTCATTTAGAAGAGTATTATAGTCGGGGCTCGACTAAGATCTTCTAGGGGTCTTCCTAAGATCTTTATTGTAAATGAGGTAACACATTATTGTTTAAGTCAAATAGCATTAAGTAGTGCATTTCTGTAAAAATTATGAAATTTAAATTTTTATACTGTAATAGACGAGTAATGAGATCAGTTGCAGCATACCTGCAGATGAAAATAAAAAATTAAGCACATTAAATCTAAAATAATAAAGGCATATAACACCTAAAAAATAACAGATTTGTGTATATAATTATTTTGTGTATAACCCTCATTTCTCAGCACAAAAAGTGCTCTAACTTTAAGCAGCTATAAGTCTGTCAATTTTGGTTGTAAAAGGATGATATATATATATATATTTTTTCATGAAATTGCATGAGAATGATTTTTCTAAATATAACTGATAGGACCGGGGGACCGTATAAAAATTTATATTTCATATTTCTTTCAAAAATGCATTTATTGATTTAAACTGTTTCTAATATAATAGATTTTAAAATTTAAAACATTTTTGCAATTGGACGTATATCTCTGTGACTAACAGTTGAGGAAATAGCGATTGGACACCGATAACACTGGACACCCTGTATATATATATATATATATATATATATATATATATAGCACCAGCAATGTCTCCCTCCCAACTTTTTCTACAAATATGATTGAATTTATTAGTCTATAGAATAATTCTATATATAGTAATACTTTTCCTAGAGGACACTTAGAAATGAATATTTTCTGTTTTTGCATGTTCATGTACAAAGAGTATTAAAAAAAAATTAAATGATTACCTGTATAATAAGATTGCTTATTATACAGGTAATCATTTAATTTTTTTTTAATACTTTAAATATTAGATATATTATTATACAAAATTATTCTACTACTAAAAATTACCCATCTTTATCTGTTCATAATATAGCATAAAGAAAGTGTTTTCTCAAAAAATGTGAATGCAAGAGTTTCGCAATTTTGTATAAATGTAATTGCACATTCAGATCATTACATTCAACTTCTTTTGGGCATACCAACCAGTTGATGCATTGTCTTCAATTTTTTGGCCTAAAGGTTGGTGATAGAGTTGTCAAACTATTTAAATAAGTTGTGCAAAATGAAAAACTGGTTAGAAAGAAACATATGCTTATCACCCTTTTAGCATTATTCATTTAAATGTAGAAATCTGAGGTAGAACTGGATTTTCTGTTTTGATACTGCAAGTTATGTATAACTATTCTTTTGATACGTACTCAACAGCACTATGAATAATTGTTGAATTTAGAGAAAGATTGTATCAAGGAAGCTGGTAGGTCCAACAGACATACCAGTTGCCATCATGGTCGGAATGATATGATAGGGTTCAGTGTTGGCAGTAGTGGATCAGAGAATGCACATGTATCTGTCACAGAGGTTCAGCATGCTCCAGACAGACAACTGCTTGAAAGGATCATGCAGTCAGAAAAGGAGTCATATTCACACCGACAGTGTTGCTATCAGCTATTTGAAGACATTTACCATCCTCCATACATCCTGTATCAAGGGATACTATTCGGAAATGACTATCAGATGGTGGAATTAGGTGTCAATGTCTATTAAAGCAACTGACACTGACTGATTAAAGCAACTGACACTGCATAGGCAGAGCTGTCACATGGCACATGGCTATCATACATGGTGTGACAATTTGGGGAGCCATCTCATGGGCCAGTCGATCTCCTCTAGTTGAACTATAAGCCAATCTGATAGCTCGTATGTATGTTGACAATATTCTGCTGCAAATTGTTCTGCCAATGCTGTCAAGCTGTCTAGGTTCTATTTACCAACAAGACAGCACTCAACCATATACTGCACGACTTTCTCAACAATACCTCCGAGGATTTAATACCCTCCTATGGCCATCCAGGTTTCCAGACTTATCACCAATAGAACAAGTCTGGGACATGCTGTGACGGCAGTTTCATCCTTCTCAGAATACCACTGAATTTGCTAGCCAGTTGCAACTCTTGTGGCAGAATCTTCCATAGACGGACATAAGCAACTTAATTGACTCTGTGCTGCACCAAATATCAGCTTGTATATCTGCCAGGGGATGATTTACCACTTATTAAAATGTTATCTTCTGATTGTCCCTATTAATAAAGCATATTTATTTTTTCCCAAATTCTAATCATTTGCATATATTTTCAAACGATACATACATGCTGAATTGAGTTACTTAGCTGTAGCTCAATTTATTTGGGTGCATATATTTTTTTGCAACAGAGTGTATAAATGATTGTTAATGAACTATTTGGCATCAAAATACAAAACTATTACTCAAAGTATCTTCTCTCATGAATGGAACTAGTTCCACAAGAATGATGTTAACAAATTTATCACATCATATTATATATGGAACGTAAATATATTTCATGATAGTTAATACTTTTTTTAATTTTGTGATTTTTTTATAAATTTATTTGAAAAACTACAATATTTTGAGAATGATTCATAATAGCATTTTAAAGTTTTTGTCAATTGTTTTCTAATAAAAAAATGAGATAAAAAATTATGATTTAGATAACATTATTGAAGGTTCTGATTTTTTGATGATTTTTTCAAAATTTCATTTGAAAATTTGGAGCTGTTCCAAACATTCAATTGTGTTTAAAATCAATAGGCTTCCAGTATTCACAAATTGTAATTTTTGTACCAAATTTCATTCAAAACACTCAATTCATTTGAGATACGTAGGCATAGAGTTTTAGAAAATATTGGAGAGGAGGGGGACTTTAGGCTGCCCATTCTTCTTTAATGTGAGGCTTATATAGTAAAGCCTTTCTAACAGACACTGCTGAAAATTGAATATCTTCATTCAACCGACACTTCTCAATTCAGAATTATCCAAAATCCGAACGTCCAAAATTCAGAATTATCTAAAATCCGGACATCCAAAATTCAGAATTATCCAAAATCCGGACACTAGCACAATTTTTTTTTATGATAAAGGAGGGACAGGCACTTGATTATCCAACCATTTACTCATAAACTAAGAGATATAGCTGAACCCTTTTAACACTTAAGAACAGGAACATAAAAAAAAAATTTCTTCTCTTTGAAAATGTGAAATCACTAACTGCTTTCTCAAAGGTCAGCAACCACCTACTTATCTATTTTTGGAAGGAATGCTCCTACCGGTAAACAATAGCTCTTTACTTGTATTGCTCCATGAGGCACTGGGAGGAAAGGGGACCGGTTGGAAGAAACATAATGCTCTAGACATTGATATGATTAAGTAGGTGATAATGCAGTAACGGACCAATTATCCGAAATCCAGAAATACGGAAAAGAAATTAAATTATTTTTATATGTGTGTGTGTATTTTCAATGAAAGTTACTAATTTTATTTATAAACAAAATAATTCTTTTCCTTTAAATGCAAATAGTGGTTTTGTGATATAAAACAAATACAGAATAACCTCGAAAATCTAAACATCCAAAATCCGGACTATTGGACTGCCAAAATTACGTATAAACAACAGGGTAAGATTATTTATATTGAATTACATTATATAAATAAATATCGTTTCCGGTATATAAGTCGACTTTCTAAACCCCAAAAATGACATGAAAATGTAGGAGTCGATTTTTACACCAGATATAAAAATGGACGCCTGTAGTTCAGATCGTGGATGGAGCGTGAATCATGTTGTTGACATTAACCCATCCCTAAGTGCAAAACGCTGAAGAAATTTATTTTATTCACTTCCATATACTATGGATCCCATTCTTCAATAGATTGTTTTGTCTACACCTTCCCCCCCCCCCCTCAAATATCTGATGAGTTTTTCGTTAACTTCTTCACAACAGCATAGTTGTTCTCATTTATATCAATCATATTTTGCTCTTTCTGTTTGGAAAGTCATATTTATCATAAATAACTTAGATCCTACTGCAAAGCACAAGATCATTAACAAACTGACACTGACTTACTTCTTAAAGGGATCAGCTGCATTCATGAGCATAGCACATTCCTTTCTTCACCTTCGATGCCCCACCCCTCCCAGCACCGCTGCTCAACAATGACACATTGTATTTTAGAAAAATCATTGCAAGGAGAAATATTTTTCTTTATAAAAAAAAAAGCTACACTGCTCACAACTGAAATCGCAACACCATAAAGTTGTAGGTATAGCTTTATGTAAATTAGGCAATGGAAACAGCAAGGCAAGATATGCAAATGATCACAGTTTCATTACTCATAGTGATGTAATATCTTACCGAACAGCATAAAAGTATCAGGTCAAGGAGGAGCGATATCGCAGTTAAATTGTAGCATCATTGGTTTCAGGTTGTAAAAACTATCACAGTATTCTAAGAGTACATCGACATACCGCATACATTCAGTGGTCGTCAACGGAACGGCAACAAATCAAGGGTGGAATGAGCCTTCGAAGGATCGTTGAATGAACTATTGGGTTGTGATGTGAGCACAGTTCAACAGTGTGTGTTACGGTTCATGAGAGACAACAAAACAACATGAAGATCAGGTTGTGGAGCTTCCAGGTGTACCATACCACATGAAAATTGTATGCTTCTGAGAAGCGTTGCACAGCAACCATGTTACAACGACATTTATCCCACACTACAGGTAACGTGGTTTCGATGCAAACAATTCGAAACTATTTGCATGACACAGGACTCCGAGGTAGACAACCTTTTCAACACCTACCGTTTCAATGTCTTCACCGGTTGCATCGCCTTCAGTAGTGTCAAATGAGACGCAATTAGTCGACAGAATGGTGAAACATTCTGTTCACGGATGAATTATGACTCTGTTTTGGCATGCCAGATGGCCATACTCATGTATGGCGGTGCTTTCAACAGCACCACCAGGAAGCTTTTTCTATCAGACAGCCCCCCTAAGTGGTACCATGGTTTGGGGTGGTATAACATTTGGTGGATGAACACCTTTGGTTCACATTTCGGGCAGTATTACGGCACAACGATACATCTCTAACATTGTGAGACCTATGGTACAGCCATATCTGTCAACCATGCCTGGACTGCTTTTCAGCAGGATAATGCCCGGGTACATACTGCATGGGTAATTATAAATCGTCTACAAGGTTTTGATATCCTGCCTTGGCCAGCATATTCTCCAGATTTATCACCAATTGAGCATATCTGAGACATCATAGGTCGCCGATTAAGAGAACTCCCAATTCCAGCAAACCATCTTCAGTTACAAGCCCAATTGCATACTGTGTGGAATGCCATCCCTCAGAACACCATTGACCATCTCATTGATGGAATGCCTCGCCATATTCAATCCTGCATAGCCGCTCATGGTGGGCCTATTCCATATTGATCTAGTGTCAATAAAGTTCCATGCTTTCATTTTCCAGGTATGATTTTTTGCTCATTTGCACATCTCCATATTACAATTATATTCTGTAAATTTCATAAGGATGCATCAATTTCTTCATGGTGTTACGATTTCAGTTGTGGTCAGTGTATTTATTGTATCTACTGCGGTATTTTTCACATATTTGACTATTCTTAATAAAGTGTTTCCTTTTTTCAGAGGCATTAGCTTTTTTAAATATAACGATGTATAGATACTAGAAAATAAATAAAATATTTATAAGTTTTAAGTTATAAAATATATATAATTTATAAGTTATAAAATATATAAAGGTTTATAGTGTATTTAGCGCAATACCGTAATTAGACAACAGTGCCAAATCAACGTAATACCCTGTTAAGCAGCCGTTTTGGAGAAATACAAGGAGGAGAATACAAGGAAAGGCTCATTCTATCATCTGTCTGATTTTCAAACAGTAAAACGTGCTTTCACATCTTTATCTTGTTGCCTGGGTTACTCATAGAAATTGCTGGCCCCCTTGAAATCATCTTTTCTTCAGCCCCAAAAGGAAATTTAGCGGTCCTGGCTCTTCCACTTTAGCTGTGTCCATTCCCCCGTAGCCACCCATAAGAGTGAATGGAGCCCCCTTAATGAACCCCTGCAACAGGGCACCCCCTTATGTATGACTGTTGCAGACAACAGAGCACCCCCCTTATGGGTGACTGTTGCAGAGCCACCCATAAGGGAGGGGGGGGAGCTCTGTTGCAGCAATAGGAAGATAGTTACATAGTTAACGATCTTGATGATGTTAATGAAGATAAGGTTTCTTTGGAAAATTTAGGAGGGTTACTAAACAATGTTATTAAAGAACTGGAACAAAGGAGCTTTGTAACAAAACAAGAACATATGTCATTAAAATTAAAGAAAAAGCTACTGTGGAAAAGCAAAATTAAGAGACAATGCACCATTATAGAAACGTATGCTAAAAAGGTTTAAATTGTTTTAAAGGTGTATGATAAATTTTTTTAGTGTGTATGATGGAATTTTCTTTTTGAATGTTTTTTTGTTTGTTTCATATTTTTGTCTAACTTGTTTAAATTTCCATTTTGTAGTGGTATTCAGAAGGTTCAAATTACGGAAAGGAGGAGGGGGGTGATTCATACTTTTTTTCAAAAATGACTTAAAATCCAGAAAAGTCTGAAATTTGGACTCACCGAGGTAAAAAAAATTCTGGATTTCAGACGTTGTACTGTACTAGACACCTCCATTTAATGGATACCTTTTCATACAGGACACATCCATGTAATTTACTTTTTGGAATTCCTGACACATTAATTTAAAGGGCATTTTTAAATTGTTCCACAAAATATAAAAAACTCTTTTGACCATAGAATAGCTTATTCTCAAGCCAGCATCAAATAATGGTTTATGTCAAAATAATTTAAAATCTGATGTGGGCAGCACATGGCTTTCCCTACAGACTCAAATTCATTTTTTTATTTTTTATTTCATGATGCATTAAATTGAGTTTTATTGCAGGAAATAACATGGACATTTTTCTGATATTATATCGAATTTGCATTCGTGTTTTATTTAGCAACTTAAAGCATTTTAAACATCTTTAGCTCCTCAAAATTCCAAAAAACTACAATATGTTGAAAAAAGTTCATACTGGAGTCATAGGATCAGTCTTCTTAATTTGGTTATCAAAAATTACACAGAGAACAGGTATATAATTAATATATTTCTGCAATTTTAATCATTTATTTCAGATTTTCACAATTGCTGTGGGCCATTTTGCAAAATAGGGTTAGTTATATTTTTCCGAATCATGCCAAAATCTAATCAGCATCAGGATAACCCTCAAGGGACTTAACTACTAAATTTTAAGAAATTTCATCAAATAGTTTTTTAACTACAGTGAAAAATGTCTTCACCTCCTCAAAAATTAAAAAAAATTAAATATCTCGAGAATGGTTCATCTTAGAGTAATGGTATGAAAAACTTGTGATTTTCGACATGGGTTAGTCTTATTCTTTTCATCATTGAAAATTATGTATAAAAAAAGTATTTATTTGATACATTTAACCATATGTAGTTTTCATTTAAGATTTTGACGATTTTTGCGGCCTATTTACTAGAAAAAGAAAGTTTTTTTCCCGAGTAATACCAAAATCTAATCAATGCCACAGTAACCCGTAAATGACTTATCTACCAAATTTTATGAAATTTAATCAATTAGTTTTTCAGCTAGAGTGGATGCATACGATTTTTGAGAACCATTTTACAAAAAAAGCAGGTCCTTTTTTCCTGAATTGTACCAAAATTTAATCAGTACCAGAGTAACACTTACCTACCAAATTTTATGAAACTTGGTCAATTAGTTTTTGAGTAAGATTGGATATATACATTGCACAGACAGACACATAAACAGGCATCATGCTAAAAGTAGTTTTTCATGTTCTAGGCTGCTCGAAATGTGTAGATCAGGCGAAAACTCGAGTTGCAATTTTTGACATGATTTCAATACCATTAGTGGCGACACATCAAACTTCAAATCACTAAATCAACTAATTAAATGACAAATCTTAAAAACCAGATTAAAACATCATTTTATTAAAAAACCATACTACAAATAATTTTAAGCCAGAGTTCTTTCGAACACCTTCATGCTCTACCTCAGTGGTGATAGAATCAGAACAAATGCCAACATGCCTAAATACATTCCAATGCCATCAAGCAAAATTTGCATATTATTACGAAAATTGCCATCCATATAAAATTATGAATCCATAAAATTAATTTAAAATTATAAAATTACAAATCTCAAAGATAAACATTTAAAAAAACTTTTTAAAAAACATCAAATACTTTAGAACATTATTATAAATTAACGTAACTGTGTAAAGATTTAACACACACACACACACACACACACGGCATCGATGATTTCAATATTTTCCCTATACATTACCATGTATTGTAGGGAAAATAAAAAATTGTGCATTAAAGAAAAATAACACTAGCTGCTATAATTTCCAGTTGCATGTAAAATTCAAAACATAAAAACAAACCAACAGAAAATAATCAGCTATTCAGTAGTTAATCATGAAGTTAGGGGTTTATTTTTCTGAATACAGTAGCCCCTCGTTATATCACGCTTTCCAGGAGACGTGGCAAAATGTGCGATATATCCGAATACGCGATATATCGGGCGATATGATAAAAATTATACTTTTATGAACATATGTAATAAATATTTAGGAGTGAAAGTACAATAATAAAAAAAACAATAATAAAACCCTTATTCACTCCCACCCCACCAACGACTCTTGTAACACTCCAGTCTTGGGAAAGCAAAAGAATGTAAACAAAAAATCAGAAAAAAAAAATGGGAAACATGGCAGAAGCACGATATATCCAAATGCGCGATATATTGAGGCGCGATATATCCGAATGTGCGATATATTGAGGTGTGATATAATGAGGGGTTACTGTACTATTATGCAGTTTTACTTCCAGCCGTCCAAATTGCTGCTCATGTCCTAGGACGAGTCGGACGGTCTGGGTCTTCGACAATAATATACTTACACTATCTGATAACAGTATTTTGCAGCCAAATATAAGAAAATTAAAGCTCTGATATTTACTTATTAGAAGAAATTAACATAGGTATATACAAGTAAATAGAACTTTTAGGAAAGTTTTCACATATATTGAATATAATTTCTTTACTTTAACCTTTCAAAGAGCATTTTAAAAATCCATTATTTAAATATGCAAGCATGCTCATCTTCTCAAAAAGTTATTTGAAAATAAAACGAAAATTGTTGAAGTAATATCTTGATATTTTGATGAAATATTGGAGAAATGATTTTCAAAGAAGTACATTCACAGGACATAGCATCTTTGTTATACAACTTAGTACTAAATATCTTACAAGTCCTTTATGCTTCCATATGCAGTATTGAAAACTATTTTTAAAATTCAAATTTTACATTTCTGTAGAAATTCATATTTTAATACCAAATCTGTTTTAATACTCATCAAAACAGTGTGCCATCATTTAGGAAAATGGCTGCATGTGTGTGCATGTACCTCAATAAAAATGGCCATAAAAAATTTATAGGTTCATTATGTAAAAATCCGAGGCTAGAATAAAGTTGCATTTCTAGTCAGTTGCATAAGAGAATTAAGTAAATAATAATGTAATTAAATATTTCAATAAAGCACACATAATTAAATATTTAGACTCTTAGTGACATTTATCTTCAGATTAGCCTATACCTTTAAAAATATATGTGTTTTCAATTGAAACATTTTGCTTTTATATTAACCTGCTTGAATGTGTCAAATTTAGGTCAATTATTATATCACAAGTTATTGAATTCCCATTGGTGGGTTTGTGATTTTGCTTTTCTTATTTTACATATTAACTTTACATTTAGCAGTTATTATTGACATAGATTCTAGCTGTCCATAAGAAAAATTACTATTGAAGACAAAAAATTTTATGAGGAAAAAGTAACTTTATAATCTAGGTTGAAAACTTTGAAACGGTTATAGTTCCACCCAAGATAAACATGGGACTTTATAAGACTTAATGTGTTTTTAAGAAAACTGGAGCCTATTTATGTCAAATTCTTATAATGGGTTTTATAATAATACAAATTATTACATTCATCTTTGAATATTGTGAGATTTTATTATAATTGCCAACTTCTCGAATTTTGCCAATCAATGATCATATTAACTTTAGCAGTTATTATTGACATAGATCCTAGCTGTCCATAAGAACTGTTAACAAAAAATTTTGAAGAATACTTTTTATACAAATTTTTGAATAATTTTAGCTCACACCCCATGCATGGTAAAAAGTAACATGGGGTGTCCCTCAGAAATTACAGTACTATAGGGCTTTGTATATAGAAATTATTTTAAATATGCTACTGCATTTAAAAATATATAAACTAGTTCAAATCATTAATAAGCATTCATTTAATTAAAGAAATAAAATATAAATGGATGTACAATATAATAAATTATCATATTTTATTGTAAAACCTGTTTTCTACCAAAATTATTTTTTTCCTTATTATCTTTTCACTAGTAACTTTTTCCCTTCAGAAACTTCTTTTCTTAGTCAGAGACTGGAGTTATCCCTATGAAGCAAGTTATGGTCTTCAAGGTGGAAGAAAGATTCTTGAAAAAAGGCTCACTGTAAGTTCATAGAACTATAAATATAATTAGCTTCCAATATTTTTTTAGTTTAATGAACAAAAAGACATGCAAGTGCCATATGACAGAAAAAGTACAATGTGACACAAAAAAAAAAAAAAAAAGGAAGAAGACAAATTATTTTAATCATAGATACTTTGAAATTCACAGAAAAAGTTTAACATGCAAATTCAGGGCTTATCTGTATAAAAATATGTAGAAAAGATTAAAATGCATCTAAACAATAGCTAACTAATTCAGCTTTGATGTAATCAGCATTCTAATTCTCAGACACAGTTGCTCTAATTGCAATTGCTATAACAATTCAGTATCAATGCAGTTTACCTGCAACAATTCAATATCTGTACTTCAAATTATTCAGTTGACCTGAGCCCCATGTTTCTACAGTTTTGTATTGTTATTTGAATATGTTTATAGAAACTTTTTGGTCATGCCATTGGGGAGAGGGTGTACTTTTAAGAACATGCTAAATTATTAATTAAAAACATGCACAATTTTCAGAATTATTTTATTTATTGGGATATCAGTATGGTGACATTTTCTTTAGAACAATGTTTTCCAAGCAGAATTCCATGAGATGTAAATAAGTTTTATATAATAAAACAAAAAATTAAAAACATATAAGTAAAATCATTAACTTTTTATTTAAGAATTAAAATATATCATACTTAATGCCTAATGTTTTAAATACTCTTTACAAATTCCACATGAATCATTTTATTGAATTATTTTTTATGCAGTCTAATAAAAAACAAAAATATTTTGGATGAATTCTTTTTCCTTTGCTTATTTATGCAAGACTAAATATCTATGCTTTTTATGAGAAGCATATATATAAGGTATCAAAACATTTTGTCCTATGTGGAAGGTTGGGGTACAATAGAACTATTTTATACCAAATATCTTGGATATGGTTTATTAAAGTTACAAAAACAAGATGTCCTCAAAATCACATGTTCATTGGCAATAAGAATACATACTCTAAATTAGGATTGGTAAAGACTGTTTAGTTGAAAAAATTATAATTTTAAGTTATGCAAATTGTTCTGTAGTGCTCCCAACATAGGGTACTATGGAACAGCACATGGGGTACAATGAAACACATCTTTAATGAAACATTAGAGTTACTAAGCTTAAGAAATTGAAGATTATGTATAATATTTAATTATATTCTTAAATATTCTTGGATTTTTTCAAACAAAATGTAATCCCCACATTTAATATCATCATGAGCTACACTACTGTCATTTTGCACAAGTTCATCACATGAAATTTCTTGTGAATCATTTCTATAAGTCGCAGCAACAGAGATGTATTAATTTATAGATTTTGCAATCATTTACATTTAATCATAGCATTGGAAAACAATGTTCCATTGTGCCCCAATGTACAATTTGTATTTTTAAAATCATTGCCATTGTATATGCACATCTTTTGTTTTAATTCATATGCTGTGCATGAAACATGACGCATACAGTAAGACGCATCCAATAATAGTTTTTTGTAGTAACTCACAGAGTAGCTTGTCAAAAATTTGCTTTACTTGCCTACTTTTACATTTGATGTTACATGGCAGCCTGCACATAACTAACTGACTTAGAAACTTTTTGGAAGATGGATGCATGGGAAAGCCATATATAGGAGTCAAAAGTAGGCATTAACTTACAGCCTATTATATACAGAATGTTTGTTTATACACCAACACAGGCACCGACTTTCAAAAATTTTTGGGATGGGGGGTGCTCAAAAATTAAAATGTCTTTAATCATTCTGAAAAATGGTAGCTTATCACGAATTTAATGAAGTCCTACAAGGTTTGCAAAATTGATCAAGTTGAAACATAAATCCACGCAGAACTTATATCTCCATCAGGGGCTTCTCCAGTCCGAAATCCAGGATGAGGGGAAAATGGCCTAAAAAAACGTAATAACATAAATAAGAAAAGTATTTGCATTCTCATTTGCTAATAATTTCTGTTATTACTCATACAAAATGTATTTAATCGGACTTGCGCTCTCTTTATGAACTCATCTGTGATTAAATCCATGTTCAAGTTGGCAGCTATCTCCTTGTGAACATGCAGAATAGCCACGCTATTTAGTCTCTGTTGCTTCATTGTAAGTAAGTCTTGAGTCATCGGAGAGTAGAGAAAGATCTTTCAGCTGTACACTTTACAGAAACTAGAACTTTACAGAATTCTGGTATGAGCGAGTGGATAGAAATGTTTTCTTTTCTATTAAAAAATTCAACTATGTTGAATATACTGTTAATTTCTGCAGAATTTACCTTAACTGTGTCCCAAAACATATCCTAGTGAAGCAACAACCTTTTGCCATCAAAATCCGAACCGTAAAAAGATACTATTTATTCTTCGCTTTTAATTTTATTGAGGGCAAAGTTTTCAATCATGGAAAGATGCTCCATCATCCTTTTCTCAAATCTTGTTTTAGAGAACTTATGATATTGTCCACTAATTGAAAGTAAATTTAACGATATCTTTCTTTAGGTGACTGAAATTGATGAGGATCACGTCTCTCGTCAAATCTTCTTGCAATTTTTTTAATCCGTGAAAGGACAGGATCGTCTAAATCCAATTCTGTACTTTTTTTTATTACTTCTTCCCATAAATTCTCAAAACTATTTTCTTCTCTCTGAATCTGAATAGACTCTACTACACTTTTGATGTAATTATTTGCAACTTGAAAGTTCAAGGATGTTTTCTGGAGAGCAATACTCTGAAAGACAAATATAACAATTTTTGTCATAAAGAAAAATTCGAATTCTTGATTTTTTTTTTAAGAAAGCTGTTAGCTTTTGCTCCTGCTTCATTAACTACCTTGCACATACCTTCAAGGAACTTTATGACCATTTCATAATTTTTTTTCCAATGATGAAATGGAGCTAACTCTCAAACACCATCTAATTGGGCAGAATAGCCGTAAGGAAACTGTATCATCTGAACCCAATTGAAACATTTGGAAAATTTTTAATCTGTTTGGAGATCCTCTTATAAACGATATTAACTCATGCACCAAAGTTAAGTAATCACGAATTATTTGTAATTTGCACATACTATCTTGTGCTACCAAATTTAAAGTATGTGCAAAACAATGAATATAAATAACCCTTGGCTCAATCGACAAAATCCTTGATTATTGCAGTCCTGAAATATGGCCGCTGACATTAGCTCCATCGTAGCATTGGCCACAGCAATTTTTGATATCCAGAACAAAGTGAGCTAGAACATCTGTTATTGTACATAACAAACTCTCAGAATCTGCATACGGTGTTTCAAAAAATCTCATAAAAATTTCATGCACATTTAGCTGTTCATCGGTTACCTGGACACACATCGATATTTGTTCTTTCGACGACACATCTCTTGTCTCATCCATTATGATAGTATAACTACTAGCATTTTTGATAACAGATACAAGATGCAATTGTACTTTCTTAGCCATTATACTCAGGATTTCATCCTTAGCCATAATACTCAGGAAACTGGATTCCAAACCCAGTAGTTCCTTCCTCCTACCCACGGGGGCAGTACCATCAAATTGCCAAAGTTTCCCATTGCTGGTGAAGTCCTGGTATCAACAGATGAGATAGGATCGAACCATGGGTGAAGCAGGGGGGTGGGGAGTAACTGTTGCTAACAACCCCAGTCGTTAAAAGCAGACCTCAGAAAAAGAACCATAGGAAGATTCTTTCTAATTCTATAGAAGGGCGAGGGAGTGAAAGAAGTGGCTTAACATTTTTTTTTTTTTTTTTTTTTTTGCTAATATAGATCTTGAAACAAAGAATTTGACTTTGAAGGCAAAAATTTTCGTTCTGCAAAATCATTTTTAAATTAAAAAAATTGGTTAATGATAAAATTTTGGAGGGTGCTAGAGAACCCAAGCACCCTCGCAGTCGGCACGTATGTCCACCAGTGTTTCATTGTACCACAACCTACCCTACTTCTAAATAAAATAAAATAAAATAAAAGAAACAACATAAAGCTTAACTGTAAGTTTAAAATTAAATTGTAGGTTTTTATTTTATACTATTGTTATATCTATTGGTTATATCTATTGTTTTACTTGATTCAAAAATTTATTTTCAATAATATATCTCTTTTCAATTTTCAGAGATGTCAGCATATTCATTAGTTTATAATATATTTCAGATTTCTGAACGCCAACATCCTGAACTGCAACAGCTTCGCAAACATATACGTGCATGCTTTGCCGATACATCTTGTTTTCTTTTACCTCATCCTGGTCTAAAAGTTGCAACAAATCCTCATTTTGATGGCCGACTTTCAGGTAGTTTTCTCATAACTGGATATTCATTCCCATTGGCTAATTAATTCATAAGTATTCTCATTACTGCAAGAATGCATCTCTAGCAGTACCATAACTGTAAAGTAACTGAGTATCAACATATTTTACAATATATGTCAAATAAGGCTAATTTTCATAATTCTGGACTTAAATTTAAATGTTCAGTCATCATACTTATTGTTATGCCGCTATAGTGTATGTATCTTACATAATAAAGGAAGATATCTGTATATCTCTGTGTATGTATTGCACAGTCTGTAGCTGGAAATCTAGACATATGGCTATGGAATTTTGTGCACAGGTACTTCAGAACCCGGGAAGATAACACCTTATTACTTTCCTTATATACATAGTATAATGTATAAGGAAAGTATTGACGGGGTCGAAAATTTGAATAAAGTTTTTGGTGGGAGAGCATGTTTCAAGCATCCCTGAACATGAATCAAACATTTTTGAGGTGATATGTGTGTCAGTAAGTCTGTGGAGACGATATCTCACAAACGAATAGAGCAATTCGAACAAAATTTGGTACAAAAATTATAATCCTTGAATACTGGAAGCCTATTGTTTATAAACTCAATCTAATGTTCAGAACCCTCCTAAATTTTCGAGTGAAATTTTGAAAAAATAGCTATGTCTTATGTATTTTTTCATTAGAAAACCATTGACACAAACTTTAGAACACTAGCATGACCCTTTCTCGAGATATTGCACAGTTTTCAAATAAATTTATCAAAAAATCACATAAAAAATATTAACTATTGTATAATATGTTCACTTTTCATACTTTAAAAAAGAGTGTGCATTGTATATTTATGTATATAGTATATAATATTGTTATGATGTATCCTCTGAAATTGTCGGTGTCCACTCAGGATTAAAAAATGAGTCAAAATTTCCAGATAGCTTAATTAAAATAAATTGAAATACATAAATATTACATGAATTGTACCCATCTTTTGGGAAACTGCACATTTCTACCACCCCTTGTTGTCATAGTAGGTTTTGAATTTTCATTAAGTACAACTGATGCATTATTAAAAATAATAAGAGGTTCATGTTTTTCTGCATCTTCGCACAGGAGGAAGGTGGGTTTCACTTGATCTAAGATGCAGTTTTCTTATTATCTTTAAGTTCAGTCATTACAGTGTTATAGTTCTTTTCAATCACTCTGAGGTCTATGTACAGTTGACTCAAAGGTGGTTTTGTACAATCTGTGCTAAGGAAAATATGTGTGCAGGTTTTCAAAGAGGGATGGACAGGGATGTTGCACCTGCACTAATTGTGCCAAATCCAGTATCCTGATATAAATTGCACCAATTTATATCGGGAATTATTTTTGCATAAATAGTACAATTGCTCAATTCAGTTTTTATCCTTGGGCTTTGCCGAGAGTATGCTATTATCTTTTTCCATCCATGTCTATCCTCTTATTATTTCATATTAGCTTGCCTAAACTAGCTTATTTTCAGATTTTATTTAATTCTAAAAGTTAATTTTTGAATTATTTTCATATAAAATGTACGATTGTGCAATTCAATTTTTATTCACAGGCATTGCCGGGAGTATACAATCTTTTTCCATCCATGTCCATCCACTTATTATTGCATATTAGTTTGCTTAAACTAGTTTTATTTCAGATTTTGACTAATTCTAAAAGTTAATTTTTGAATTATAACATGTACTATTGCTCAATTTAGTTTTTATTCTCGGACATTGCCGAAAGTACACAATTATCTTTTTTTATCCATGTCCATCCTCTTATTACAGCACATTAGGTTGATTAAAACTACTTTATTTTCATATTTTAGTTAATTCTAAAGGTTAATTTTTTAATTATTTTCGCATAAGTAGTGCAATTGTGCAATTCAGTTTTTATTCTCTGGCATTAAAAAATATTTTGTACAATTTTCCAAATAGCATAAAAGTTGACTATTTAGCTATGATAAATTCCCTTGCTGTGCTGGGAATCTAAAGACATTTTTCTCTGTTTTACAAAATATCAGATTTTGAAGTGCTAAATCTGTTTTATTATGTTAATGTTTATTTTAAAGTATATTTTTATTGAATTATTACAATAAATGATAATTATAATAGCAGTGATAAAATCATAAACAAATAATATATTTTATGCTTTTATGTATTCTTGCACAGAAAGGTAAATTGTGCTTTAATAATCAGTCGTGAAGAAATTTTTCTTTCTTTATTTAGCCTTTTGCACTTTAAAAAATCTCATTAAAATCTGTTTTTTTTTTTTTTTAGCCCTTCTAAGGGTAGCTAGTAGATATAAAAGTGTGTATCAATAATTCAAAACAAGTTTCAGCTAATTTATAAATTTATTAAAAATATATTCTATTTTATACTTTTCTAGAAACGAAAAGATTAATTATAGCACTTTTTCACCTTCTTCTGGAGAAACTTTTTTCTGAACTTATATTTTATCTGAAATGTACATTCAGAAAAGGAAACGTAGACATTATAATTAAAAACAATTTATTAAAAATATTGGTTTGGAGGTTCTATAATCTTAGTTTTTAACTGTATTTTGTACCTAAATATAACTATTTTGATTTTTGTAAAGTTGCATAATCAGAAAATGTACAATAACAAATTTCAAAACAATTTTAATAGCTGAGCTTAAGACTCTTTTGCAAGATAGTAAAATTTCATTTAAAAGTTTAAGATTTATATGTATGCATTTAAAATTATATAAAACATTTAGAAGACTTTATTTTTTTGTTTTCTACTTTCATGTACTTATAATAAATATCATTTAATTCAAAAATTAATTTTTTGTGAAAATTTTGTAAAAATTGCAGTATGCGCTATCTTGAATTTTTCTGAAGACAACAGGGTAAATCTGGAAAATTACGGGAATTTCATTCTAAAAAATGATCAGTAAGTTGGACAAACACATTTTTTTTTCAAATTGAATGTGCTTGTAAATGTTCAGTAAAGTACAGTCAATATTTTCATTTTCTTGACTTCTTATTTTGCTAATGAACTTGAATGTATGCAGACCAGTTAAATTTTTTAAAAACACTTCACAGATATTAAGTATAGACATATTTTCAATTTACTGCTCCCAAAGTTTCTAAATTTGTTGTTCCAAAGCACTTCATGCTGCTCCTAAAGTGTGTTTTATACCTGCTCCTAAGTATTTTTTGTTGCTCCAAAAGCGAGTTCTGTGCCTGCTCCAAAACATCTCATGTTGCTCCAAAAGTGGGTTGTGCCTGCTCCAAAAGTTGATACAGAGAGCAAGTAGATGAGCAACATACCTGGATGGACAAAAATAAGATTTTTCCCATATCTATATTGCAACAGGATCGAGTGTCCTCATTCTCTTGTAGATTAGATTTTTCAATGTTGATATGTATGATTTAGGTATAGAATCGTAAAACATGTCTGCTGGTAAAGTTAATGTTTTGCCACAGACCAATTCTGCACAAGAACATTTCTTCCTCTTCCTCGATGTCATTTTTTAGAGTTGTGTGAATGCCTAGGAGTGTTATAGGAACTGTATCTGTTCAGTTGGCATTTTTGTGTGCTTTTAATGTGCATTAATGTTCGTTATCAGAAGACTGGTTATCTGTTGATTCTATATTGCATTAGCCTAATGCATCCTATGTTTTTTGAAGTAATCAAGAAAGTTTCACTAAATTCAGAAATAAGGCTTTTACATGCCTCCTGTTCTGAACGATTTAGTCTTACTGAGATTGCATATGTTTAAATGTTCAGGACTGCTGTTTCTCTCATTAAAACAACCACTCATTATGCTGATTACCACAAAACATGGACCTGAAAATTCAAAGTTTCGCTTAGCAGCAACTAGCAAATGGCCAGTAGGCAGTTTTAATTTAGTGGCCATTCTATCGTAGATTTTTTTGTAAAATCGATAAGTATGGCTCTCTATATATATATTTAATATGTAATATATATACATATGAAGGAAGAAAATTAGGAAGAGAAGAAATACATAGTAAACTTCTGGGCGGTTTTTTTTTAAAATAAAGGAATGGGGGGGAAGGAATGGTGTCCATTTAGTTATTTCATTTAATTGCCACACTGCATTATTTAATTGACCTGTGACAAATAGTATGTACCTATTTCCAGGTCTAGCAGAGCATGAAGCTAACTACTCCCCTTTATGGATTATT
Source organism: Amaurobius ferox (assembly GCA_951213105.1). Classification (NCBI taxonomy): domain Eukaryota; kingdom Metazoa; phylum Arthropoda; class Arachnida; order Araneae; family Amaurobiidae; genus Amaurobius; species Amaurobius ferox. The sequence goes on from OX578142.1 coordinate 125,858,994, forward strand.
TTGGATTTGTCACTAATATTTGCAATTTGAACAAGTATGTAGTCTCTTGAAGCACCCACAAGAACCACAGCCACAAGAATTCCTTTTTCTTTATACTCAGGAATTGGAAAATCTGTTACAGCTGTTCCACAAGTACTTGGACCTTTCCAGATTCCATCCACCAAACATTTGCTACATGCAGGTAATAAAATATCTTCTGCAGTAACTATGTTACACTCTACGATATCTCCCATTTCTGAAGTCCAGTCCAAGAATATATGGGTCATAAATGTCTGCTACATGAGCAACATGGTGATACAGACTCACCCGTACAGAAATAATATCCATTTTTCCAAGCACATTTGCTGTTTCTTCAGAATCTGTACACAGAAAGAAAGAGGATGCTGTATAAAAAAGTTAACCTATAATTTCATGAACTACATTACTTTTATTTGCACCCATGTCTTGAATCGTTTGGCATTAGATGATGTTTACATATGACCCATTGCATATAAAGTCCATTATCTCCTCTGTGCAATGAGGAAATCTGGAAGGTCTTTAACAGGGCATTTTCTCAATGGGATGCACTTTTATTCTATTTCTCGAAGAATGGGCACTTATCCTTATATGTCTCATCTCTTCACAGTTCCAGCACATCAGTTCTTTCAACAGGGAGCTAGATGATTTGATGAATTTATCATTATTTTATGTCTGTGACAAAAATGTCACCAAGGTAACCTTCACTTAATAGCGATGGTTGCCTGTAAAAGTGTTTCCTCCTTGCGTGGAAACAAAGTGCTGTGAAGCATTTTACATATTTGTAACAATATATACAGGAGCATCTTTTCACTACCATCATGATATGAGGGCCTATCTTGAAAAAAATCTGCCGAGCAGATAGACTGGCAATGAGGTAGCATTGAATATTTAAATACTCCATTCACCAAACCTCATGCCACTGGACTTTTTATGGAGATGTATCAAAGATAAGGTTTATGTTACGAAATGGAAACAATGAATTGTGTTCCCAAATATAAAATGAAATCATTCTTGATGTTTGCAAATTCATTGTTGTATCAGCAGTATCTCGACTATAATGGCCATCAAAAGTTCAAGTGCTTGTGATAGCTAAAAAATATTCTACTTTAGTCTTCTGTAATTTGAATTATAAAATTTAGATGTATCTTAGTAAACATTGTATTTATGATTATTCAAAGTGTGTATATATTTTTGGAGATGTTGGATAAAAATGCAAGTGTACTGCATACAAACAAATATTGTTTGTGAAATTTGTATATAATGCCGTGGCCATCACTTAATTAAATCACTTTGAGTAAGGAGATTTCTAGTATGCCTAAAAATTTGTCTGAGAGGTATATGTGACTGAAATCTGGGTAAAATAGAATTTGATTGAAATCTCATATGGAAATTATTTACAGGTCTAAAAATTCGTATAAAAATTACTACATTACTCTGCACAAGTAGGAATCTGCTTAATGGAAAAATAGAAGAGACATATACTAAATAATTCCAAACTATTGTTTAAAATTGAGATGTCTATATAAATTTTGAAACTTATAAAAATATTTTATAAAGAGCAATAAGCATGAATGCCCATTAGTTTTTTCATAAAAATTAAATGTGTTTATTTTAATGGCTGTAAATGTTTTATTAAAAGTGGGTTGAAAGGCCTTTTTTTTAGTTAGCCTCTCCCCCCCCCCCCCCCCCCCATTTTTACTGAAAAGTATACAGAATGTTTTGTATGTATGAATGATTCATCTCCAAAATGAAGAAAAAGCAGTGACATAAACACATATATTTAACATTTTTTCATTCTATTATTTTACACTCTTAAAACGCCTCCAGTTTCTGTAAAATATAGATTAAAATTTTTGATCAAAATGCTTTTGCTGCTGTTGAAATCAGTTTCAGCAATATTTATTTATCACATTTTATTACTTATATATTTCATTAAATATCAATATTTGTTCATTTTTCATATACTTTTTAGTAATTTAGTTCATTTTAAATATGTTATATAAGTATTATCCTTGTTCAAGGACTGCCAGTTGTACAATTCTGCATTAGAGGTTAGATTTCTTGGCCAAACTTCAAATTCTCTGGATGAGAAACACCTGCATTCTCCCTCTCCCTGACAGTTTATATATTGCAACTACTGCATGGTATACAGGGCTCCTCCATATGGGGTGGGACAGCCCAGTGGTTAGCACACAGGGATTGCACTCAGATGGCCCGAGTTTGATTCACGCCTTGCCCAAACTGTCCCTGTGCGCACGTGGATTTGGGGCATGTTAAATATGTGGGTCTGCAAGTCCTTTCGAATGGTTGGTGGTAGGGGAAAGTCCCTGTGGATACTTCCCCCACTGGATTATGGTCTAAACTGAGTGTATTATAGTGATTTCTGAGGAAATTAAATTAGTATGCTTTTAAAGCAGTAATAAATAATTTAAGCTAATGAATTTACATTGTTTATAACTTTAAATAATCTTAATTGTAACTCCTAATAATCTTAATTCTAACTCCTTAATGAAAGGTAAACAAGTAACTTAACTAAATAATAACCAAACTAAAATAACTCACCTTTTAATGAATATTAAACTTCTAAACTAATGACTCTTATTGAATCTTATGTTTGTTTACCTTTAGTGTACTTAAAACTGAGCAATCGTTGACTTATATAAATTTATTTAACTCACTTAGTATTGTTTTCTCTAGTAAGTAATGATTATTTAAGCTTTGAAAAGGTGTAAATAAACTTAATTTTAATATAAATAATTGTTTACTTGCTTAACAGGACTTTGTGATCATTTTTAAATAACCTTTCCACAGTCAATGTTATACCGGCTGGAAATTCCCCTTCCCAATACCGTGAATAAAACTGCTTTATAAGCAATCAAGTAAACACGATGTAACATGCAAGAAAGAAAAAGTTTTGTAAACATTATGTTCTCATTTTCTCACCCAGGGTAATTAACGATGTTTAAATAACAATATGTAAATGTTTCTAATATTAATGATGTGATTATTTTGTGATTTGAACTACATTTTTACATGAAATGCAAGAAATTTTCAAGATTGTGACCATAACAAAGCTATCAGAGCGTCACCGGCAACAGAAACAGATGTTTCGAATGTCTGTAGGAGAAAAACACCTGTGGAGCACAGGGCTGAAAGATTGGTATCCTTTAGCTCTCCAAGAAATTTATTGCTGGGTTAGCAATTGCAACCATGGCAACCAAAATTCAAATCCTATCACACCAAAAGAGGTTGCAGTTCCGGGACATCATGCCAAGAGAGGAGATTTTCCTCAGTTGGGACGTAAACACCAGCCATGTACGATTGCTGCCCGAATCTCTATTTTTTCATTTTTCTGAAAGGGCAAGGCACACAGAGTTACTCTACAATGTGCATTAATTTTCTTAAACACTTTTAAAGGGGCAGGATGCCCTATTTTTATTAGTGTACTTTTAGAGTAAGTTTCTGAAATTTTTGGCCATTGGTTCTAAAATAAAAGTAAGTTTAAATTATTTCGTTTAGTTTTTTATTTAATATTATTTTATAGTTTTTTATTTTAATTTTATGCTGATGTCGAAAATGGCACAACAGGTGGCACTTCTCAGCCATCCAAACAAATACCTTACACCTTTGGGTAGGTTGGATGGTCTGGATCAAAGAAGAAGGGCTCCTTCATATGTCCTTATGCATCCCTTTAACTTTTAATTAAAGTGTTCTACAGCTACCAAAGCAGAATCAACTAACAAGAAAATGACTATTTGCTATCGATTGAGAAAGTCTGCAGTGTCTCTAGGGCAAATTGAAGAAGTTAGAATTCCTCTCTTGGAAAAGGGTTGAGATAGGGGAATTTTTTCAATTGCAAAGTTACAGAGCATTCTCTATTTAATATGGTAAAATATGTACTTTATTTTCTATTTAATATGGTAAAACACATGCTTTGCATATAACATGTACACAGATGATAAACAAATAGGTCAACAAAAAGCGATAATTAGGCAAATGCGTCATTATACTGAAGTACTTCTAAAGGAAATGGCAAGAAATATGAATGTAAAATAATAATCCATGTAATAAGCTAATTTGAATTTATATAGAATTATCCTTTTTGTGATAAAAAATAAATGTATAAACATAGCAGACAAATAATTCAGTGCAATAAGTATTCCTTTTTGTCTTTATCTTTTATGTATAAACCACACATTACCATATTACATAGAAAAGCTCTACAACTTTAATTAAAAATTTTCACCTATCTTACTTCATTTTAGAGATATGAATAATATATTTTTTTTAATTTGCCACTAGAGGCACTGCAAATTTTTTCTATTTATAATGCATAGCCACTTTCTTATTAATTGACCCTGCTTTTGAAACTTTTGAACATTTCAATCAAAAGTTAAGGGATGTATAAGGACTTATGCAATATCTTGTATATAAGACCGACCTATAATAGTTTAGTGATATAATGGATATAGGACCTGCTTATAATGGGGCGTAATCCTAACTTTGGAAACACCCTTTATAGGAGAGTTCTGTGATTTTGATATTTAATTAAGTTTGATCTCATCTTTAAGGTGACTATTATCAGCATACCTAGCATTATACAGTAATAGAGGATACATCCATATTCCTAGATACACCAATTTTAGCATTTTCCATTAAGTTTCATGTATTTGAATTATAATTGTCTACTTTTAAACCTTTGTTTAGTTCTGTTCTCATCTACTTTAATGTCAATGCTTTTTACTTATTAGAAGTCTCATTTAAATCATTTGGTGACTGGATTGGTTTGTTTATTTTGTAGATATTGCTGATAATTTTCGTGAAAATTTAAAAGTCTTGATTCCATACATGTTATCTAGTGAAAATCTTATTTTGAAAGAAGTTAATGGGAAGAAAATAACTTGTAAAGAGCTACTAGAATATTTTAAGGTATGATAATTTTTTTGTAATATAATAATAATTATGCTGCTTTATAGTAAAACTGTTAAAATCTTTCTATGCTTTTTGAATATTTTTAAATAAGATTTAAATGAAAAAAAAAGCATTTGTATATTTCAATTAATTTTAATTACTTCACTATCACAAATGCTTAGGGATGCGGTAGCCCAGTGGTTAGCATGCGGGAATTGCACTCGGTAGGTCTGGGTTAATTCCCTCCGCTGTCAAAACTGCCACAATGTTCATGCGGAGTATGACCATGTTAAACATTTGGATCTGTAAATATCTTTCCGAAAGGTATGTGATAGGGGAAGGAGGGTACGGTCCCTGTGGATGCCCCCCCACTGGGTTTCGGTCTAAATTGGGTAGCTCTTCCTGGCCATCCAAACAGTTACCTTACACCTTTCTGGTAGGTCGGATGGTCTGGGTCTCCACAACAACTATCACGAATGCCTGGCATTGCCTGTGATTTAAGATGCAAATCTCTGATTAAAATTGCACTAGAACATACAATGAATTCTCGAAATACAATCCAGGTACACAACCTTCATTAGCTGAAGTTAAAAAATATAGTCTTTAAAGCTGAACTCTAGCATAATTAGACTTTGAGATATGATCGAATTAGAGAAAAAATAACAAGAAATTTATAAATGCACACTATGAATTCAACCGACAGTTTTATTAAATAAAAGCTAGCATATGTATTAAAAATAAAAAAATGCATGTCAAAATAGAAGTCTGAAAAAATAAGCTGCAAAGTACCTCATTATCCAAACACAATTTGCTGATAAAAACATTTAAAAAGTTCCTTTACCAAATTAAAAAGTTAAATACTAAAAACTTAAGTTTTAATCATGTTTTTTAGTGTGATACTTATAATTTTAATTTAATGTCATATTTAAAATGGCCAAATTTTGGCCATATTTAAAAACTTCTAAACTAATTCGAATTTTTTAAAAATCTTATATCTCATAGTATTGCCCTAGGAGTTCAGCAGATCATGTACCAAATTTCATGGCTGTCCAAAACTTCAATTTTCTTTTACAGATAACACAGAAATTTCCTTTTATTATGTAAGATAAGGCATTTGCAATTTTTTTAAAAACAAATTCTGCATTTTTAAAATTTTATTAGCCACATCCTATATTAACTAAAGACAATCCATTAACAATTTGTTTATGTCATTTTGTTTTAGCACTACTGTGATTAAATTTAAGCTCGATAAAAAGTTGGAACTCTTTTGTGAGCAAATTTAATATCTCAGTATGTAATATATATTTTGTTTCATGATTAGAAAATTGATTCTTCATTAGGTGGAAAAATTTGCAGATATATTCCTTTTCCTAGATTCTTTATCTACATGCTCATTTTAAGACTTAATTTTATCGGAATTCTAATTCATTAAAAATATTAATTTGTAAACAGTTTTTCTTTTTGCTTTTATGTCAGTTGAAATCCCAATAATGAGTACAGCAGTAAATGAAATAAATCATGATTTCCGATTTTGAAGCATTACAAACCACCCCCATTTCTCTCATTTGTGCATTATTTTATTTTCATCCCCCTTCCCCTCCCAATAAACAGACAATAGAAAACATTACTGAATATTCAGGGGTGTATTTAAGGGGGTTAGGGGGTTCAACTCCCCCCCCCCCTTGAAATTGAAAAGTTTCAAAATGCTTCCTAAACACACATATGATAAAAAAAATTACTGAATCACCAGTCAGTTTGTCATTCTAAAATCCTTAAACTGGGAAAAAAAACAGTTTGAACTGCCAGTAAATAGATAAATGAAAATAATAATATAATGGAGTAAGTGCTCACATTTAAGAAACAAAATTAAAAAAGAAATGCTTCAGCTACTGCATCACTGTAATAGGAGGAAAATTCTACTGCAGTAAAAACCTGAAGTCTAAATTTGGAAAAATTATGATTCTTTAAGCTGGCAGAAGAGCCTAAGACCAAAAGTCAGTTATTTAGTGACTAGAGGTCTACATGGGTCTAATTTAAAATTTTATCCGGCCCCAAAATATTAAGATTTGACTCGGCCAAAGTCCAAGAATTTTTTTAAATATTTCATCCGAGCTTAACCAGTCCCGAAAGCACTCAAAGCCATCCCCAATTTTTTGCAAGACATTGAAGCCTGTTGCCTCGTATGATGATCCAAATTTGCATTTAAGGAATTAAACACAAATTATATTACATATAGTAATAAATTAAAAAGAACCCAAATTTGAAAAATCTGTACAAATCAAGAATGCACATTACTATAAAGTATGTTTTTATTTATCATTTTGGTTTGATAATATCAGAAATTAAATGAGAAAACAGCTCTTCACTGAGATTATGTTTAAAAAAATGTTTTATTCACCCATTTAAGTTATCAGTGAACAATGCAATGCCCTTTTGTTAGAACTCATCAGCACCAAATATTCTTAACTACAGTGGTTGTAAAAGAAATATGTCATATACCACAATTGTTAGCATTTTAAAAAATATTTCAATACAATTAAACTTTTTATGTAAGTATACATAGGTATTATTTTCTTTGATTATGACATAGTTATGTATATTTTTAAAATTTAATAATTTTAAATTAAAAGTGGTAGATGTGTAGAATACAAATATAAATAAATTCAAGGACAATAATTCGTATTATCCATATATTAACTTTAAATTATAACAGTTTGCTCAAATTTTCATTCAATATTTGTTATCAGAAAGAAATCAACAGAGAATAGAATTTCTTTAATTTTTATAATTTAAAAACATTCAGAATCTGATAATTGAAATTAAAATCAGAGAAAAAATTGAAATTAAAATATCAGTGTTAAATTTTAAGTAAACAGTACCTATTGGTTTTTTTATTTACTTTAACCCAGCCCAAACTGACCCAGATTTAATAAAACATGGTCTCAACCCAGCCCATGGGCCAGGTTGAGCCTAAGTCAATGGACCAGGCTAGAGCCTATGCAGACCTCTAACTTGAACCCCATGAGATTGATATTTAAAACTGACCCCCCTGCCCGCTACCAAATTGAATTTCAAAATATGCCACTATAAATATTGAAACGTTAACATTAACAAATTGTTCATTGATGATTTACATTCTTAAGTGAATTATTTTATAGTTCATTCTTATGAAACTATATGTTATGGTTCATCAAAATTCATAAGTATCACTTGTTTACTGCTCAGTGAAAATATCTTATCGAGTTTTAAAATTTGTTCATGAACACACTGTTAATCTACACTATCAAAAGCTATTCATATATGTTTGTTTGTCATCCTCTATTCTGAAGCTCCTACTTGGCCCAGAACCTTGCATTCTTTTTTCCTTTTAATGTAGTTATTAATCTAGAGAATAGCCCAAAAGTTTCGAAAATTCGAAAAATTTATTATATTTATATTTGAAAAAAAACTCTTTAGAGGGATCAAAAATAAAGTTAGCAGCTCACTTCTTATTTGAACAGGAAGGAGATAAATAAATTTCCAAAAGTCTGTAAAAGCTGGATTTTTCAAAAAAGTCAATAGTTTGTTTTTAATACAGGTTTTTTTTAAATCTCAAAAAAGCTATTGAAATGCATTGAGAATCAAGATCCATTTCTACATTCCTGCTATCAGTCAACCAATATCGGAGTTTTAAATCACAGATATCTGGTACCTGGGTAAGTGGTAATTAAAATATAAAAATCTAAATTTGTTAATTTAAGAGATAAGAGATTTTTTTTTTTAATATAAGATTGTAACATTAAAAGCATTACCTGAAAATAAAAATCACTGTTTCGATAAAAACTTCAATAGTTATCAGTTAAGATTTTAATTCTACTTCACTTAGTCAGATATCATGAGATTGGAGCTGCTTTGTGACTATTGGCTGAGGGGTTCTGTCCATTGAGGCTAAAATGTGGTGCATAGTAGGTTCAGAACTTTCTAAAAAAATGATTGCTGTAAAATCTGGTTGCTATATTTAGTGACCACTTGCTGCTAGCACTGTTGCTAGTTATGTATTATTTTATAATGTTAGTTGGTTATTTTATAATCTTAGTAATTTGCCTTATGACCAAAACTAAAGTTCTCTCTAAAGATTAATTTTAGTGTAAATGATAGAATTAGTATCTACGAGGGAAAGTCAAAAATTATCTGCACCTTATATTTTAAAATTTATTTACACAAATGTAGGAGTTGAACAAGTGCGTCATTTTTCTGCATGTATCCTTCCTTTTTGATGCACTTGGTCCAGCAGTCCACAAGCGTGCATATTCCCTCCAAGAAGAAGATTTTTGATTGGTTGCCCAACCATTTATGCACCGCTTCCTGCACGTCTTTGTCTATAGAAAATAGATGGCCCATAAATGGTTAGGCAACTAATTGAAAACCTTTCTGAAGGAAATATGCAAGTTTGTGGACAGCTGAAACAAGTGCATCGAATGACGTACTGGTTCAACTCCTACATTTGTGTAAATAAATTGAAAAAAATAAAGTGCGGATAATTTTTAACTTCCTCTCATATATATACTAATTGCCAAATGTCTATCTGTTATGCTTTTTTAAGCACTTCCCGAATAGATAGACTTTCAATCTGGTACATGGGTTGATTGTTCGATAAAACCCCTTGGAAAAACCAAATTTTTCGAAAATATTTTGTAGGGTGCTCCACACCAAAACGTTCAAAAGGTGAAATGATAGAGAAACATGCTTTGTGATGAGATAGACTTTAAATTTGGTGTATGGATAAATCGTTTGAAATTATGAATTTCAGATTTCCAATATTTGCTACTTTAGGAGGTGCCATGACTTATGACTTAGAGGTGGGTGGCTCAAAGAGGGCCTAGCATAGCGACCAGAGGTCTATTGTACTTGGGGGTTGCCATGCACCAAAATGTTCGATTTGCCGAATAAATTAAAAATGTCTCTTAAAATTTGATAGAGGCTTGAAATTTGATATATGCTCCAATCATTTGATGAAAACCCTAAAAAGAAAAGAATTTTCCAAAAATGTTCATTTAAGGAGGGGGGATGCTCCATAGAACAATGTTCGAAAGGTGAAGTGATAAAAAAGCATACTTTGGGATGAGATAGACTCTTCAAATTTGGTGTATGGGGTAGATAATTTGAAAGAAAATCAAGTGTGTAATTTCAGTTTTCTAATATTTTCTACTTTAGAGGGTATCGCACTTCAAAATGTTCGATTTTCCAAGTAAATGGGAAACAATCCCTTTAAAATATGATAGAGGAGTAATATTTGGTATATGGACCAATTGTCTGATAAAAAGCCCAAGAAATGTTCATTTAAGGGGATGGGTATTCCATACAAAAATGCTCGAAAGGTGAAATGATAGAAAAAGAATGCTTCTTGATAGAATATAGACTTCAAATTTGGTGTATGGATTAGGTAGATAAATCAAAAGAAAGAAAATGTGCAATTGGAGTTTTCTAATATTTGCAACTTTAAGGGGATCAGCATACCAAAATGTTCGATTTGCCAGATAAATGAGAAATACCTCCTTTAAATCGTGATGGAGGCTTGAAATTTGGTACATGAGCCAATTATTTGATAAAAAAGCCAAGAAGAATAGAGTTTTTTTACATTTCATTTAAGGGGACAGGGTGCGCCACACAAAAAAGCATTCAAAAGGTTAAATGATAGTAAAACATACTTCAAGATGAGATAGAAACTTTAAATTGTGTGTAATGATAGATTACTGGAAAAGAAGAAAGTGTACAATTTCAGTTTTCCTTAATTTAATACTTCAGAGGTGCTGCATGCTAAAATGTTTGATTTGCCGAATAAATAAATAATGCTTAAAAAATGGAATTTAAGTGAGATAGAATCTTTCAATTTAGTACACTGGTCAATCATTCAATAAAATCCTCTGGAATATTCAAGTTTTTCAAAAATGTTCTATAGAAGGAGAGGGGAGGTTCTACATCAAAACGTTCAAAATCTGAAATGATAGAAAAGCATACTTCATAATGAGATAGAGACTTCAAATTTGATGTATGGGTAAATAGTTCGAAAGAATGTCTGCAATTTTAGTTTGTCAATATTTACTACTTTGGGGTTTGTCACACACCAAAATGTTCAATTTGCCAAATAAATGATAAACACCATTTAAATGAGATGGAGATTTGAAATTTTTTTACACAGAATTTTTCGGGGCGCGGTAGCCCATTGGTTAGCGCGCTGAAGTTGCACTCAGTAGGCCCGGGTTCGATTCCAGCCACTGCCAATACTGCCGCCGTGTTCATGCGGAGTACGATCACGTTAAACATGTGGGTCCGAAAGTCCTTCCGAGAGGTTGGTGGTAGGGGAAGGAGGGTACGGTCCCTGTGGATGCCTCCCCCACTGGGTTCCGGTCTAAATTGGGTGGCACTTCCCGACCGTCCAAACAGTTACCTTACACCTTTCTGGTAGGTCGGACGGTCTGGGTTTCAACAATCAACAACAACACAGAATTTTTCAAACATGTTCAGTAAACAAGGGTGCTCCACACCAAAACGTTTGAAAGGTGAAATGATAGAAACATATACTTCATGATCAAATACAGATTATGAATTGGATGTGACGATACATAGTTCGAAAGGAAGAAAATGTACAATTTCTGTTTTCCTGTATTTACTTCTTTAGAGCTGCTGCACACCAAAATTTTCTATTTACAGAGTAAATGAGAAATATTTTATTTTAAATGAGATATAGACTTAAAATTTGATACACAGGTCAATAGTAGGATTAAATAAAAATAGAGTTTTTCAAAAATGTTCGGTAGATAGAGGTGAGGGGGGCTCCACACCAAAATGTTCAAAAGGTAAAATGAGAGATAAAGACTTTATATTTGATGCATGGATCAATCGATAAAATCCCAGGAAAAAACTGTATTTTCCAAAAATATTCATTTAATGGGTGTGCCACACCAAAGCATTCAAAATGTGAAATGAAAATAAAACTGATTTTGCAGTGAGATAGAGACTTTAAAATTGGTGCATAAATAAATTGTTAGATAGAAATTAAGTGTATAATTTCAGCTTTCTAATATTTGCTAATTTAGAGATACTGCACACTTAAATGTTTAATTAGCTGAATAAATGAGAAATGCCCAGTCTGAAATGAGACAGATGTTTGAAATTTGGTACATGGATGAACGATTTAAAAAGGATCACTGGAAATATCGAATTATTAAAAAGTTCACATTATTTGAGGGTTGCTTATTGTGAGAGTTGATTTTCAATGGCTATTAGACTGGTAATTTTACTAATCTTAACACTCATATGTTATTCACCTATCTTATGAGTGTACATATATTAAACCAAAGTACAAAAATATCATGACACCTCTATCACTAGGGATAAGTGAATAGTCAGGGAAGTAGTCTTTGGATCAGTGCCGAAGTCCATCTCAGCTGAGGACAGACTGCATGATGATTTGAAGAAGGCAAGGACTCTGTGGAGGATCTGTCTAGGGCAAAGGCCAGGCATTACTGTTTCTTAATCTAGCAAAGTCAAGCATAAGATGGATTAGTATGAGCAGATGCAACAGATTGGCGTGCTGCATTGAGTCCCAAGTGTAGGAGCCAGACTTAGAAGTTAACAATTAGTCACTGGTCCTATGGACCATTGTATACTACAGGAAAGCCCTGGTCTGCAGCCATCATGGCTGATCCTCTAAGGTTATAAACAACATGACAGTAATGTACAAATACATACTCGGATATCCAATACAATCGCATGCATATACAAATTTGACTTTAAAGAAGTATACAATAAATTAATCCAAATAATTATAAAATTAATTAATATATACACTGCAAATAGTAACAAAAACTTCTAGATTTCTAAACTTTTTACAAATTTATTTCTTCTGTCAAAATTTCCTGAATTTAGTATATATTTTTTTCATCATTTTTTAAAATGTAAATTAAAAAAATTGATTCTAAAAATAAGGTTTTTTTTTTTTAAATTGCTAAAATTTATGATTTAACAGCCTCCTTGTTATAAGTTTTGATGGCAAACTTTTTTAATTTTGTGCCCCATTCTAACCAGGGGGATAATAGCCGGCACAGGATTAAAAGCTTTGATGCCATGTGTGATGAGATCTGTGATGACACACCATGTGTGATGACACTTTACTTAGTTAGTTTCTGCAGTCAATTTTAGCTTCATAAAGCATATTTCAGTGTCAGTTGAAATATATGTAATAAAAATTAAAACATCTACCACAGAAAAAATGTTTTCATGCCTTTAAAAGTATAATCAATACATTTCTGCTGTCTTATCAGGGTTCATATAGTTTTTGAGAAGCCAAAATTAAGTAGTTTTCAAGAGTAAACTTTACCACCATTTTATATTTATATTTTATCTCCAAGTTAAATTTCGCTATTTCGTTAATGTATCATTTTTTTACTACCAAAAAAGTCGAAAAATTAATTATTCTAAATAAGAGCACTTTAATTTGAAATTTTATTTTAAAATGATAAAATTCACAATTTTATTTAATAGCGCTAAAATTCGGTTTTATTTAAAAACACTAAAATTCATAATTTCATTGAAAAGGAATTCACCTTAGGAATTCACCCTGTTTTGCGGAATAACTTGAGAATAAGATTATCTAAAAATTTCAATTTTAGCATGTCCTTGTCATTTGCGGTATATTTTAACTCTGTATTTAAAACATTATTGGGCTAGCCCATCCTAGAACCCAACAAAAGGAATGTACTCATTTTTTTTTTAAAAATAACTCAAAAATTGGAGCATCTAGAATATTTGAATTTCTTGTATCATTGAATATTGTATTTCTTTGGATTTCGAATGCATTTGCCCATTTCTTGCGGCCATGAATCTTGATGCCATTTTTATAGTCGATACTGTGCAAGTTCATAGGACATGCATTGCCGGCCATTACTTAGAATCAAAAACACTGCTTTGTATGGAATGGCTTTAAAGATCACCTGACTTAAATTCCATCAAGCATGTATAGGACATGCTTGGGAGAAGTTTAAGTTCTTTCCATGACCCTCCCAGGAACCTTTACAAGCTAATATGTCTGCTCCCTAAATGGGCACAGATACCCAAAACCACCATAGATGATCTTATTCTAGGCATGAATCGATTCTGTCGGATATATGCTTCTAGCAGAGGTTATCACATTGCATACTGACAGACCTCTACCAATGAACTTTTTTTGCTGCCCAAAGTCAAATGTTTTAGTTTATCTCTATTATTTAATTATTTATTGATAATTTTCTTTGCATTTCTCCATGCTAGTGTCTTTGGTTATGCCCCATGATCTGTGAAAGTTTCAATGAATTTGAATAACTACTTTTTTTTTATCTGATTTTTTCACTTTGTTGCTTATCATTTGAACATGAGTATATACAGAAGCATCCCTGACATCAATTTTCTCAAGGAAGGCATAGTTATCTATGCCTTCCTTGAAGCAAATTAGTTCACTTAAAATTCTTCGTAAGTTTAAATTTCAAAATATTAAATTCTCTATTTTTAATTACCAAAAAATTTCAGGCCCATATGCAGTAAATGTGCCACCCTACTACCCCTTATTTTACAAGTTATTGTACTTTTTTCATTAACTGTTTATGCGATCCAGGGTCCCAAGCTTCCCCCTTCCCATATGCAAAACATCCTTTTGCCCATACCTATTGGTAGCTCTACTCATGACAGGTTCACTCTCGATTTATTAATTAGTTGACTTACATAGACATTCTTTTCTACTTTTTGCTTCCTCAGCAATTTTTCATTGAACTATTGCATAACAATAGCAACAGACAATTTTCTGAAAGGTTGCCGGGAATGTTTTCTGCTACAAATGTCTTAGATTATTAAATGATGTTTACTATAATTCACCAACCTGGATATAACTAGCAATATCCAAATGCATCTCCTTTGAAGTATGATTGATAGAAAAGTTTTGGTTAAGATATGTTTTTTTTAATTCATGTATTTCTATTCGCTTTTATCCATGATTACATTCTGAAATTTTGTATTACATTTTTTTTCCTATTTCCTATAGAACAATTTTTTCACTCTATGCAGATTAATGTAAATTATTATTATTTTACACTCATTTTTTTACTTTGATTTTCTGAAAAGTGTATAAAATATTTATTAACATGTTTATCATATTTTTTTTTCATTTTTTAATATTTACATAGGTGGCTAGTTATAAATTATGACTGAAAAAAGTTTTATATAGCAATTATAAATTTGTTATGCATTATAAAATAATTTAATCGGTATCAGTTCTTCAGTAATCCGATTGTATTGGTTATTTGGTATTAGTTCTTTTTTTATTTCATGACATCCCTAATTTATATGCCAGTATGAGATAAATATGTTTAATTTCTGAAATTATTCACAATATTTTAACAAAAAATTAAAGTATGCACAAAAATATTTACAAGTTTATATTCTTCCAAACCATATGTTGTGACACGTCACAACACTTTATTTTATTATTCAAAATTAACATTTTTATAAATCATTAAATATTTTTTTTAATTATTTTAATTATTTAAATTTTATCTTTAATTTATTATTCTAAATTTATTCTATTCAAAATTATCTTATTCAAAATCACTTTTATTTTTTTATATTCATTAATAGGTCAATTGTCTCATTTTCTAAATTAAATTGTAAATGCACTGCTATCCATTCATGTTTTTCATTCTCACTGTGAATGCCTTTTGACTCAAGCTGGATAGCAGCACACTCTTTCAACAATTGGCAAAATCTCGTTTCCGGTGAAAAGGTAAATTGGATCATTTGAGTTGAGTCAACCCCTGTTCGTTTTCTTGTCCCTCGTACTTGTCAACAAAAGTTGGTGGGATTTCTTCATGTGTTGGATTAGTCTCCTGAAAATTCATCGTATGTGAAGGTTGGTGTATGTGAAAAGCTGTTGGTGGGTTCGTCTTTGTCTTGGAAAGGCATGGCGAACCCAACCATTTTTTTTTACGTAATGTGTTTTTAATCATCTTTAGTAATCTAAGCTCCAGGTATACAAAAATACTAATAGTTTTCTTGGTGAATCAAAATATGAAGATCAGCCAAATATGTGATTATATTTTATTTTTGCCTAGTGATTTTGTGATATAATTCTAAGAGAGAATTTTGCACTTCAATCAGCCAACTATGTAGCACAATTATTCCTTATGAAATATGTGTATAAAAGAATTCATTAGTGCACGAGTGAATGCACACTTGAGCTCTGAGTGGCTGGATGTATAGATATATATATTCTAAAGTGAAAGCATGTTTTGATGACGATTTTTTGTCAGAGCTCTTAGGAGCTAAATATGTATACATTCTAAAGGTATCTAATCTATGGCATTTTCCCCATAAAAATGCAAAATGTGTGTGATGCAGCTACAAATATACAAAGTGAAGCTTCAATATTTGTGCAACCAAATTAATGTGATGGTGTGTCTCGTAGTAAGAATAAATCTTCAATACAAAAATAGCTATCACATAAAATGTATGGCTAACATGTGATCAAAGATAAATGGTTGGTGATATTATTAAGTGAATTCTATCCTGATGATATTTCACATCAGTTCTCAATTTTTATTGTGCATTGCATAAGTTCTTTTTGCTGAAACTGTGATTAAAAATTTTATATATATTATGATATTATTAAATTATTAAGAACAAGTACTTGTAAAATTTATGTTATATTCTTTCTGAAGCTGTTGAGCATGTTAGTCTAAATTCTCTGAATTATAAAATCTAAAATGATCTGAAAATCTAAATAAAAAAATTCAAAATGAATATTTCAAAAAAATAATAAATAATTTTTTTCTTATATTTCAAAATAGTCATTGTATTTATTGTGTATAATTATAATTCATTTTATATTATTATTTTATTCAAGGTTCTCCTGTCAATACCTGGGTATAAAGAAAACTATACGACTCATAATTAACTTTATAATCTTTTTAATTTTTTTATTTGGCCATTTAAAAATTAATTTGATTGATATGAGAATCCGACCTGTGAAAATTTGTTGCAGGGATCTTGATTTGAATGGAGTAATTGATTTTATTATATTTTTATAAAGCTCTTAAAGCAATTACTATTAATTTTCTAATTACTCTATTCAAATTGGTCTATGCAGCATGTTTATCACAACACCATACTTACGTTTGTTCTTTCTATTTAGGCATATGTCAAGATTTTTCAGTGTGGAGAACTTCCAGAACCAAAAACTATGTTAGTGGTATGTATTTCATTTAGTGTTTTAGGAGAAAATTAGTGCATCAGAAATATTCATTTGTAGGATTGTTTACATATAAAAAATAACACCTTAAAACAACAGAAATTAAGTACGCTTAGTATTGGCAAATATTAATCTATCAATGCTGTCTAAGTAAATGCAATAAGCCAGAGCTGTGTCAGAGGTTGAATATTTTCTTAACCAAAATTCACATGCTCCCAAGAGGCAGAAAATAAAAAATGTTTTATTAGTTTTATGATAAAATGTATTCCAAACTAAAAACTATTTTTTAATCTGAAGGATTTCATTATTCTAGTATTATATCCCAAAAGAAGTCTTAAGTCCAATTTATAATTTAACCTTTTTTTTTTCATGACATAGAGAAACAGATATTTATGTAGTGACTTCGAAACTGTGTGTGTCCCAGAAAAAACTGAAGTTCTCTGAGAATTTAAATGAACTCAAAATCTCAGGAAAACTCATAAAATTAAAATCATCATCTTCAAATACCTAGAAATATTCTTAAACATTCACAACTTCTAGTGGAAATTAACTGCATTGTGATTAGTCATGCATTTGGATGATTCCACACTCCTCTTTCTTCCTGGGAAGCAGTTTGGACAGACACCCCAATAAAAATTTGAAAAATGATTACTCTAAACATTCGAATATTTTTTTAAACATGGGTTACTTAAAATGTGAGGCTATGTATATACTTTTAACACTTTTGAGATGGATGTCTTGCCCGTGTGCTAGCAGTGAATGTCACTCACAGCCGGGTGGCTGCCGCTTGAATTGGTTCTGAGGATGGGTGTCTCATATGAGTTTGAAGTAATAATTATTAATTCAATATTTTTTAATGCTAATAGATAGAGCCCTATGTCCACTACAGTTGAATTTATGGGTCTAGAATGTTGATCTTCGATTTCTTCAAGTGTTTTGTATTTTTGATATTTTGGTTCAATGTGGAAGCCAGAATTGTCAGTAATGTAAACAAACTAAGCTGACTCTTTAAATGTTGCATGTGGTATAGACATTCTTGTGTTTCTGGCCCTCCTGAATACATTTATTTTTTAGAGATGGGGGTATTTCTGTAGTTTTGGTATTCAGTTGTTTCGTATTTTTTGTGTTTTTCGCAGCATATAGAGATATTTTGTGGCGAATTTAAAGAAGAAATTAGTGATTTGCAAAGGCTAAAAGAAAGCGTTTTTTATTCAAAGAAATCATTCTTATTATTAATTAACTTTTGAGTTATTCAGATGACAGTTATAAATCTTTTCTTTCTCAAAGAGTCGTAAAGTGATAGTTTTGTACAGCGCATTGTCTTAGCAACATAGTTTGTGCATGTATCCCTGTTTTAAAGATTACCATACAAAATCAAATTTTTAAACATTGTTACATTTTATTGTAAATAGTCTTTGCTGCATATTTTCTACTAATCTTTGTTTTCATTAATTATTGTGTTGATTAAAATTCCTAATTTTTTTATTTTATTTTTCTTAAATGCTTAATCAATATAAATCAATTTTTTATGATCTTCATGTAATTTTCAGAAGAAAATTTAACCTCAAAACTATAATATTTATGTACATGATTACTTCAATAGTCAGTTAAAATTATACAAAAAAAAATGAATTTAAAGTGTTTTTTTTTTTTTTTTTTTTTTTTTTCAAAAGTTAGTCTTTACTATGCAAAAAGTTCCTTCCTCTGTGATCAGTGTATTTTGACCCCACTCTGTCCTGAGGGAGCATCTAAGACAGCAATGCACCATCGCAAAAGGGTTAATAAACTTCTTGAATTCTTGGCATAGGAAGTTGCCATTTGTCTTAACTAAAAGCTACAAATCTGGAAATGTGCATAATATATTCAAGAATGCAAGCGATTTTTAATTATTTGCAAGTCAAATTTGCCCCCCAAAACTTTAATTTGGTTCTTTTCTGTAAGAAATTTTTTTTTTTTTTTTTTTTTTTTTTTTAGTCAAAGCATCCTGCCTACATCTGAAAATGGGTGAATTTATAAAAATTTCTAATTTTGTAAATTTTTAACATCTGTTTGAGAAGTATTACCTGTGGTTAAAAGAGAGAGGATGGTTTATCAAATTTTCCCTCCAGATAATTATTTATTTCATTTATTTTGCTTTTGTAGACACAACATTATTATATACACTATACAGACACTGTATGAATTTCCAACTCAATTATCTTTATAAAAGTAAGAAAAGAAATGTAAAATTTATTTTTAGCTATTTTTGCTAATTTTAGAAAAGTCAACAAATTTTTCTTTAAATTATTTTTGAGTTAACATCTTGTATTCAGAATACAATAAAACAGTCTGAGGGGTACATTTCTATACACATTTTATATATAGTAAACAGGAAATTAATAGTGAAAACCTTGAAGAATTAATAACAAAATAAAATTTGTGCATATATTTCCCCCACTAAATATGCACAAAATATTAGAAGTTCGAGGAATCTGCTAAAAAATTATTGGGGGTTTACAAAATGTCTCGAACCCATGAAGTCGGTGCTGCTGCAATCCAGTATAAACCTAGAAAATTAGAATCCAGAAAATAAAACACTAACCTCTGGCAATTAAAAGGAGAACTGAGTATTATTATTTTAAACTTATATTTATTAAAAATAATCATCTTTCAATTTAAATTTGGTTACATAAACTATATTGCAAAATCTTCAGGTTATAACCTTAATTGTCATGGATGTGATGATATGCACTATTTAAAAAAATTTAATTTAGATTTATAGAGGTGGTTCTTTTGGAAACACATTCACCATCTGGACTCTTGGAAAATCATTCTCTGCTATCCCCAATATGTTTTATCAGTATTCTTGACCAGATGTTTAGCTTGTTAAAAATCACTCATCAAATCCTACTGCCACACTTCATTCTGTTAAGTCTGTTGACTCTCAAATATTTTTAGCAACTGTCTGTGTCTTGTGAACTTGGTTCCTAGCATCTATTTTTTGGCTCCTCCTTCAATTTCTGCCCCCGTAGTCATTCGCCCACAGCCTACTCTTATTGACTTCCAAAACCTTGGGGCGTAACCGCTTGCAGTGGTCCTCTCAGATAGGATCACATGTGATTGCATGATGTGTGTGCTTCATCTTTGTTATGACCATATAATTATTAGCTAGGCTTAACATCAAACTCTGCATCTTGATGTCTGGACACATTGTTTGAGGCAATTTAGATTTTATTGCCTCAAACTCGTATTTAACATAAATTGTCATGAAGTGTTAGTTTCTTTTTTCTACAGCATTCTAAAATTCAAACTCCCGCATATTTATCATCACATTACTTATTTCATGGCCACAAAGAAATGCTGATAGAATCAAGTGGATATTAAAAAACTGAAGTTAGCTATTTTTTTTTTAATTCGTCCTGAAATGTAAGTGGTTGTCTGAGTTTCTGCACAATTGAAATATTGTTTTTAGGTGTTCTTGTGAAGGTATTTTCACATAGCTTAAATTTTGGTGTTTGTCGATAGCCATAACCTGCTTGCGTAGTGTCCAGCACTGGGGGAAATCAGTTGCAGCTTTTTTTTCTTTATTATTAGCTATGATGTGCTTATATATGGTACGGATGCCAGGTGTATACTGGGGTGCAGTCGGATACATGGCCATATAGTGGACATGTATATTTCTCTTAATTTTGATTCTGTTGGTCCAATTTCAGCAATCTCTTTATTATTAAAAGTAACCTACCCCATAGCAAATTTGCATGTATTAAGATATAGTAACAATCTCAGCCTATTGAAGACGTTTCTGAGCTGTTGCAAGTTAAGAGGTTCTCTACAAGTGACCAAGCTGGTAGCCCAAGGTGGTTAGTATGTTCATAATTCATGTTTTCCATCTTTCATCACTGGTATTGTATATGACTTTTTAATTGACTTTAATTAAGGTATACTTAATTTTTATGTTACAATGGCTGCCATTACATATATATTTCATTAATCTTTCTATTAGTGTTATTTTATACTGAAAGGATAAATTATTATATACAGTCAGCATGTTGCTTTACCTTTTACCCTCAGAGCTCCATCAATATGTGGTAGTATAGACTATATAAATAGTTTGAGGTTAGAGGGGTATTGTGGCTCATGAACCAGAATGTTGCTTACGTAATAATAAAGGTCGGGAAATTTTGATTTAGAAAGGGGGGAAATGTGTAGTTCCAGAACAGTGGGTAGATGGCACTGTTATTTCCTATAAGAGCTGATTTATTACTGTCAAAGTTCTTATAATCCTTGTATTTTTAGATTTCTTTATATTATCTAATAATTTAAAATCCGCATCTGTTTGCGTATTATTTGTTTAATAAATATAGTTATTTTTTATTTAACCTAGAACATTTTTAGTTTTGTAAAAAAAAAAAAAAATGCACAAAATTAATGTCTTTAACATGTTTTATCGTTTAGTAAATTAAAAAAGGGAAACGTTATTAATTATTATTAAATTAATTATTAAGACATTAAAATAATTTTTTACAGAAAGAAGGAAATATACCTGTAAACATGCGCGAAGCCAGAACTTTCCATAGGGGGATGTCAGAAGCGAAATTTTTTTATTAACAAGTTTTTTTTAATGATTTTAAAAATTTCAATTTTTTATTTTAGTTATTATTAAATAAAAATTAAGTTTTATAAATTATATTAAATAAAAATTATTAAAATATTTTTAATTTTTTTAAATCCAATTTTTCATTTACATGCCATAAAGTACCCCCTCCCTCCCACCAGGGAGTTTTCCAGGATTCATAAACTGGGGGGTATAATTAAAAACAAGAAAGATCAATCATGCTTAAAGCATTGATTATGAAACACTTTCCAACTTCAATGCAATTTTATTTAAACATGTCTAAAATGCAATACATTCCTCGGTAATATTTTAAAACTTATCACAATACTACATTAATTTATTATATTTGAAACCTCAAACCTTCATCGAAAAAAATTAACTTCATTCAAATGACGGCATTAAAGTATAAATTGCCTGGTTTAAACATCTCTAAAATGTGATACATTCCTCGGTAATAATTTTAGAATTATCATAATACTACGATAATTTATTATATTTGAAAACTTCATCGGAAACAACTGAAATTCATTCAAATGACGTCAGAAAAAAATAACACGCCTGGCTCTCTCTATAAAAGCAACATTTCATTCATAAATAATTCCCCCATTCATGTCATTCATCACAATACTATAATAATTTATTTTATTTAAAAATTAAGACCATTGAGCTACAAGTAAGTAAGCTCTATGCGTTAAACTTCATCGAAAAATATCGTCATTCTCTTTCTTAAATCAATGAATATTTCATTCATATCAGCTAAGCAGACTCCATGGACTAAATGATTTTGTGTTAAAGAATTACAGCGATTCTAATACAACTCATTCTATATATTTTGTTGTTTACATTTTACATAGGTGAAAAATAGGCTTAATAGTAGAAATAATCAAATTTAGATGAGCATTTAAACTGGAATATATTGTCATTGCGTTGTTTCAGTATGTAGATGCACAGAATTTAGGCAAAAATAAAGTAGTTTTCGGACGGATACAACACTCAATATGAATTAAAAAGAACTTTAAAAATCACGATTTTGACACAAGATGGATGCCATATATCATTTTGAAGTGGGTCATTTGATCGTTTCATATCATGGACACGTGATCGCTTCATATAAGAGGTGTTATTATTATTTTAATTTTTATTTAAAAAACTACTGAATATATTTCGCTGAATTTTTTTTTATATATTTTATGGAACAATTTGAATATTGCCTAATATTTTCGAAGCAATTTGTGAATTTTAAATCCGCTTAAAAAATACTTGAAAAATTAGGTCCCATAGGGCTCAATGTATTCCATTTTTTCAACCCGGGTTCAATCCAAAACTAATTGGGTGATATTATTCATTTATATTGCCATAGGTCCTATAGACCATCTGAACAACATACTAAAATTTCATTTTGATTAAGTCATTTTTACGGCAGTTATCGTGCTAACGGACAGACAGACAGACAGACAGACAGACAGACAGACAGAATGAACAAAGTCATAAACACTTTTCAACTTTGTTGTAAAGTGTTAAAAATGGAGGGGGTGTCGACAGGGTAGATTGATTTAAATTGCTTATTTTTTTTTTAATTATTCATTAAAATCAATGTCTTTTTTAATTAATTGATTTTAAACAACATGAACATGTATTAATTTATTTCACATTTATAAGTTTGGGTTATATAAAATAATAATGCTTATTAAATTATTACATACTAATAGTTTGCCCATCAATAATGATGGGGATATTGAGTTATTTGGGATAAAAGGCTTAGCTAAAATTTGGTGAGATATTTGGCTACTAAATAGTGGGACAGACATACAGGCCTAACAAATTCTATAAATTAGGATATGTATTTAATATGTTAAAATTTGTTAAAGAAAATAGCTTTAAGAAATAATTCAAATTTTTTTGATAAATTCGTGTAATTCCTTACAAATATTTTCTTATTTTTTTCAGAATTAAAATTTCTCATCCCCTTTTTACATGATTATATTAATGAAGAAATATTTATATTTCAATTTATTTTTCTTTACATTCTTAATCTAGTATAACTTGAATTTCCTCGATTTTGATTCTCAACATTAAAATAATTTACTATGTATGATTTTTAATCTTGTAGATTTAAATTTGTTTTGATAATGTGAATTTAACTATTTAACCTTCACAGCCAGTAGCTTAATTTTTAATTACTTTTACAATTCCCACTAGCAATGTTCATTAAATGTGAATATACAAAATAACATTTAGTGCAATAGGTTGTAAAATTGTAATATATTTTAATATACTAAACCACTAAATTCCATATAATGCAGATAATGTATATATTTTAATTATGTATTTAAATTATATGAAATGTATTTTTTGTTATATGTTATTCATAAAGAAGTTTTTAGTGGTTGTGAGAAAAATCAAGCAAGCCCAATTTAAATAAAAATCCAATTTGAAACAAAAAAAATCTAATTTAAATAAGAAAAATCCGATTTATTTGATTTTTTGTTTTTAAATAAAAAAATCACCAGCCCAGCAAGCAGAACACATGTTGCATCCTTGGGAAAATTGTGAAAACCCACGTTTTCTCTCATAATGCAATCAAAATTACAATATGGTACACATCAATGTACCATTTTTACTGAATTATTTTTGCACAGTATTGTTATATTAATGCTATAAAAATCAGTATAATTTAATAAATAATAACAAATATAAAATTATAAAAAAAAAAGCTTTACCAAAAATAAAAACGTACCCAAACCCTCACAAGTGCATCATTGTTTACATTCAAAAACCATTAAAGAACAGGAAATAAAAGCGATCCTAGTGGACACTTGTGAACTGAGCTGTCACCCGTTTTTTACCGAAAATATGAGAAATTTCCCGGCCTTCTTTATTACGTAGGCAACGATCAGAATAACTTTTGTACAGTACTCAGAGTTACTAATAGTTTATTTCTTGCTCTTATGTGTTCCCCCTCTTTACCTCACATATTCTCAATTGGTTTAAAATCTGTAGAGTCTGGGTCATATGTGAATAATATCTTACTAAAATCATTTTTCAGCCAATATCCTGCCATTTCAAATTGGTGGGGAACAGTATTATTCTGTGAAAACAGGATAGCCACGAATGAAAGTAAATATATGGTCAATAAATACAGTGACAAAATTTATTCAAAATTGACAGTCTTAATTAGGGGTCACAAGCCTACAAAAACACACCTCACAGCATTTTACCAACTGCATCTAAACCTTACTTGAGCATGTTAGGCCAATAGCTTCATGCAGTTTGTTGCACACTCATCCTCCTGTTGGTATATTAAAGTTGGAACTTCGATTTGTCTGGCAAGATTATACATCTTCAGTTCTATGTCTGAAGTCCAATTGCAATATTTCCTCATCCACTGTAATCTTATCTGTTGTCTTACTGTCATCATCAAAGGTATTCAATATAGGTGTCTGTTGCCATAACAGGGTTCCCACAGACCTTGAAAGTCGGGGAAATTGAAATAGATCGGAGAAAGTCAGGGATTTTGTTTGAATCAGAGAATTTTTAATAATTTTGTATAAGGTCAGTGAAAAATGTGTCCTGTATCAAACATTTCTGTGAATACTTTTAATTTTTTACACAGTAGATGTATATTACAAAAAAATGTATGTAAAAAAAATATCATGTAAAAAGAGACCTAGGCATTTCCTGCTTTATTTTTGTTTATGATTATTAGATAAGTTCCCCAATGATAGTCTTGTGAGGGGACCAGTATGATGCTCTTGTCTGCTGTAACACAGACTGTGGTAGCATTTTCTTTCAGATGTTTGAATAGGAATTAATAGATAGTGGTAGCCTTTTTTTTCAGGTGTTCCAATGGTGATAGATCAGTGTTATTAACCCTGATGATCTATCCCTATTGGAATAATAATATAAAAGAAGAAGAAATTAGTCCTTGACTTCATATTTTTCTACCTGACATTTTCTACATTTTTAATGATTCTCCTGGCTGCCATGCAGATTTCACTTTGGTGACTGGAAACAGAGTTTTTCCTATGAAGTATTGTATCACAAGATGGTTGGACAATGGTAAATGTTTAGCTAGATCTTTACTTCTTTTCGACAAACTAAAAAAATTTCTTGAAAAGTAAAAAGCAATAAATACCAAACCATTCAAAAATGTAAGTGCCCAGGCAAAGGACAAATTCATGAAGTGCAAACTTGCCTTCTTTAAAACATTGCCAACTGAATGTGAAACTTTCTTGAAAAAATATCAAACCTCAAATCCACTTGCTCCATATTTGTTTTTAGATTTGCAAAATCTCATCACAAATTTAGTGGAATGATTTGTCAAGCCAAGTGCAATGCCTACCACAGTTGAGAAACTTTTTGCTCGATTTAAATGATAATGAAAATCTGTGTATGTTAAAAAATACTGATATTGGATTCCAGACAAAGAAATTTCTTAAAGAGGTGGTACCCTCTGAAGCTGAAGTCTTTAAATTCAGAATGGAATGCCAGCAGATTTTAAAGAGGATGGCTATAAAAATACTTGAACAAAGTCCTTTAAAATATTATGCCATTCAGGGCTCCTCCTTCTTAGACCCAATTATTATTTTCAGACAGCCACATCAGGGAAAAATAAAATTTAATACTTTACTGGATACTTACTACACTAAAAACAGACTTTCAGAAAAAGTTGCACAAAAAGCAAAGGCTCAATATTCTTTCATGTGTAATGAAGCTCACTCCACTCTAGAAAAACAGTTTAAGGAGTTCTTAGAAACTGATGCAGACTCATCTCAGAGACTTGATGATTTTTTTTCTTCAATTCTTTTTAGCAATCGAGATTATCAAGATCTATGGCATGTTATAAAATTGTCTCTTATTTTCACATGGCAATGTCACAGTTGAGAGTGGTTTCTCAATAAATAAGTCTTCTTGTAGAAAACCTACATGAACAAAGTCTTATTTCACAGAGAAAAGTGTATAATGCAATCAGATACTATGGTTCTACAGAGGCTGTTCGCACATTTTTTAGACGATTTTGGTAAGCGGTAATAAAAAATCGTTTGCTGCAAAAGAAATAATTCTAATTGTACTATGTTTTTAAAAGTCAAAATTATCGTCTGCGGCTTGAAAGTTTTGTTTTTATTCAAAAATGGTGTTTTTAACAAAACAGTGGTTCGAAGGCTACATTTATGCTCTTTCCGAAGAGAAATATGCATAATCTGTTATCCAAAAACGATGTGAGAGTCATGGTTTTGTGATATCTAAAGCGTCGATAGGTAATATCGTCAACAGGAAAGGAAAAAAACGTCAAATTGGAACCTCAAGTGGGACAAAAATTCCAAACAAGTATCCAAGGAAAAAACGGACATCTTCGAATATTGCAAAGGTACGTTGTTTAATGTTAATAGAAAATCCCCCTAGTCAAAGGACAGTTGCAAAATCATTAAAATGCTTGGTGTCCACTGTAAACAAAATGATAAACGTTGATTTAAATCTTAAGAAAGCGAAAAAACGCAATGTGCATCGTCTTCTTCCAAATCATATGGCTGAACGCAGGACACGCTGCAGAATTACATATGAGAAACACTTATCCAAAGAAAAATGGAAAACAATTGTCACAATAGATGAATCATGGGTGTATTTAAATGATTGCAACAAAAAAAGAGCCATTTATTATCATAAAAAGGGAGAAAAAAATTTAAGTACATGGTTCAAAGAATCGAAAGAAAGTTTTTCTAAGGGATTCATGATTGTTGCTGGTTTTTCTTATAATGGCAAGTTAAAAATAAAGAGAGTGGGAAAAAATGTCAAGATTAACTCCAAATACTATCAGGAACATATTTTATCGCCAATTTTTCTGAATGAAATACCATCGCTTTACCCACAGTGCCATCAATCTGTGAGACTCCATCAGGACAAAGCTAGCAGTCACACATCAAAATCCACTGTAAATTTCCTAAAAGAAATGGAACAAAAAACTGGTATCAAGGCCATACCCTTCACTGATATCCCTACTAAATCTCCGGATGTATCACCTATGGATTTTTGTCCTTTCGGACTTTTAAAATCTGCATTATCCAAACGTCGTCCCAAAACTCTTACAGGACTCTGGAAAGCTGTTCAGGAGGAATGGGATAGAATACCTCTTCTGATACTTCAAAAGGCATTATTATCCTGGAAATTGCGGTGTCGAAAGATAGTTCAGAATAAGGGATGTCAAATAGAACATTTAAAACACAAGAATTTTATGTAATTTAGTTTTGTGAATACAATATACATCGTCTAAAAAATGTGTGAACAGCCTCTGTATATAGAAGGTCCCCATAACACAACAGATGTTGACATATGTCAGAAATTCTCGAAGACGCTATGAAGACTATGTTGAAAGTGCTAGAAACCAAGCTGAAGAAGTTAAAAAACAGCCAGACAATGACAATTAAAAAAGAAATAAAGGAATTAGAAGAAAACAAGAAAATTCTGAAAATAGATAAACAACAAGAAAAAGAAGGTATTGAAGCTCGTATTAAGTTTCTACAAAAGCAAGCAGTGGACTAAAAGGAGAATTTTTTGTATCAAATGTGTAATATGTTTAATGATGAAGTTGTCATACAAATATATTTAATGTTTTATTATGCTAAAACTGTATGATTTTTTCCGTTATCATTTTTTCTTGTTACTGTTATCATTTCAATCAGTATTATTTATGGTATGATTATACCAACTGTAATACTTATTATATTTTTGTAACTGTCGAAAGTAAAACAAGATTTGTTTCATTTCCTGTTTAAAAAAATGTAAAACTATTTTAAAAAATAGAGGAGAGATGGACGGCTATGGGGATGGTGGAGGTCTTTTAAACTTTTTTAAAATTGGAAAACAGTTGGTATAAGCGTATCTCAAGTGGTCAGGGAAATTTTGGAAAATTGGTCAGGGAAAATCATTTTCACACTCCTGTGGGAACCCTGTATAAATAATCGTTCATCGTATGGTCTTTGTGCACAAAAGTTTCTTGATGTTCTATATTTCAATGCTTAATATTAATGTTTTCGTATTCTATTACAATAACACATACTGTTGTGGATTAGTATACATGGTGGTAGAATAGTTTTGAAGTATTCTAAATTGTGCTTGCATTATATTTGTAGAGTGTGACACCAAAGTTACATTTGTTTTTATAAGTTATATACTTAAATATGTCTGTATTTTGATACATTCTAGAATTAATTGAATATATAAGTTACTTTACCTAAAACAATTGTTAAAGCTAGTAAGAGGAATTAGTGTTCTAGATATGTCTGCATAATATAAACATTAACATTTTTTAACAAAATTTTATCTTTAAATTTGTTCTAATGAGTATATACTGGATTATATAAAATAAATTTCAAAACTGTTTAATATCTGTCTGTCGAAAAGGGACAAGTTTATAATATTCCTTAATTTGAACTCATGGTATTTAAGTTTAAGAAAATAATTATTTTATTCTAAAAAATCATCTTGGTGTCATCCCTCCAAATATACTGAAAACCCACTTTTCCTGTTATGTGCTCATATATTCATTAAATATGTATCTATCTTTAATTTGAAGAAATATCTAATTAGCACTTTTAATTTATAAAAATACTTATGATACAATAAGAATTTCTTAGTTTGTCAACTTTCCCTTCCAAATTTAGGCAACAGCTGAAGCTAATAATCTTGCAGCTGTTACAAATGCTAAAGACCATTACTGCAGCAAAATGGAAAAGGTATGTTTTCACATTAAGAAATAAGTTATAAATATCTGTATATAAGTTATAAAAATCTGTTATAAATATCTGTATGCAAATTGTGTTAAAAAAATTTTATCAATATGTTATTTTTTCTGTATTTGGATTGGGATATCTCTAAAAGTAGTTGCAGATGTTTTTGTTCATTACTTTTCCAAAATCAAGGAAAGCCTCCCAAATCCTGATGTGCCCTATCTCTTGACATCTCACTCCATTCATTTAAATGTATTATCCTTCCAAACATGGGGTTTTAGCATATAATATAACTGATATTGATATATTCTATGTAATTTAATAAATTTCAAAATCGCTTAACTTAAACAATTTGTGTGCAAACAGCTAAGAATAGAAAAAATAATGTTGTGTCTTACGTCATTCTGCATGATAGTATAATTTTATAGCTAGATATTCATAATGTTTTTATCTTTTTAGATATGTGGAGGAGATCAACCATATATTAGGCCATATCAGCTAGAACTACATCACCATCATTTGAAAAATGAATGTGAAATACTTTTTAATTATACAAGGAAAATGGGAGGTGAAGAGTTTTCAAAACAGTATTGTGATAAGCTCTTGAAGGTATTTTTTGCTTTACTTTTTTATAGAATGGTATTTATGTTACATATATTTGTATACATAATTAAGTGTAAAAATGGGGAAGGGGACTCAGTTTGGCCTAATGTACTGTGGCTAGAACATCTGACACAAGTTCTTCAAATCAAAAACACTATCTGAAAAACAGCATGATGCCTTCTGATGTGGAAGAACTGAAATTGTTAGTTATGATAGAATTATGCAAAAATTGTAGCTTATAGCAAGTTTCTTACTAACATTACAGATATCGGCTATTCCATGTTAACGAATGCATAATAAGCATGAAACTGGTCTATGGATGCTAGTATCTGCAATGGGGATATCTTCCAAATGTTTGGGAATGCCCCTTACAGGCAGGTTTTATAATTATAAACTTTGTCTTTGTGCTTTGTGTAACATGAACTAAAGTGTAAATATAAATTTGATGCCGGCTATGTGGAAGGACTAAAATAGTCAGTTCTCATAGAAGTTTGCAAAAATTGTGACATAGCAAGTTTCTTGTTGTCATTGTAGATACTGGCTATTTCATGCTGACAAGCATATAATAAAATATGAAACGAGTCCATGGATGATGGTATGTATCTGCAATGGCAGTGTCTTTTAAATTTTTGTGAATGCCCCTTACAGGTGGGTTTTGTGATTATGAACTTTGTCTATACAACTTTATGTGACATGAACTAAATTATATATGAATTTGATGTGGAAGGACTAAAATTGCCCGTTCCTATAGAAGTTTGCAAAAGTTGGGGCTTATAGCAAGTTTCTTGCTGTCATTGCAGATATCAACTATTCTGTGCTGATGAGCATATAATAAGTACTAAACTGGTCCATGGATGCTGGTATCTGCAATGGAAGTGTCTTTCAAACACCTGTATAGTATGCTCTAAGTAGGGAATGCAAGTATAATGAAGTGTATAATGACAATGTGACTCATTGTCCTCCTACTGTTTTCTTTTAACTACACACAAGAAATGGAAAAATCAGCTCTTTACCATAATCTGTGTTTGTTTCTAGCTGACTTCTTTCAAAATATTTTCTAAAGAAATAAATTTCACAGATTCCACGCAGCTCAAAGAATTATCTTAAAATCAGAATTACTGCAGATAAAAAATATTAAACAAACATTGTCCCTGCATGTTTTTATGTGATGTGCATAGGTTTGTTTTTCTATAAAAATTAGGAATATTATTAGGAATCTTAAATATCCTTGGAAAATTGTGTTGGAGTTAAGAGACTTGAGCCCCATGGGTCCATCATACAATTCTATACTTATGAGTTGTTTACTAAAAACTAGCAGTACCTATGCAGACCATCTGTGCTCTAGGCATTTATGAAATTTTTGATCATTGGACTCTGAAAATAATAATTTCATTGACTCTGAGTTTTACATTTCCTCCTTGACTAAAATGATTTTCAGTACTTTCTTTGGCCTGCCGAAATCGATCAGCTTCGTTTCTCAATGCTTTTCTTTCATGGCTTCATCAATTGTTTCATTGGCACTCTGTGCCCTTCTACATGCATTATAATAACTATAACTAACTCCCCAATACAATTCTATACTTATGAGTTGTTTACTAAAAACTAGCAGTACCTATGCAGACCATCTGTGTTCTAGGCATTTATGAAATTTTTGATCATTGGACTCTGAAAATAATAATTTCATTGACTCTGAGTTTTACATTTCCTCCTTGACTAAAATGATTTTCAGTACTTTCTTTGGCCTGCCGAAATCTATCAGCTTCGTTTCTCAATGCTTTTCTTTCATAGCTTCATCAATTGTTTCATTGGCACTCTGTGCCCTTCTACATGCATTATAATAACTATAACAACTCCCCAAACTCCCCATCTCAAAATCAATTAGCTGCACTAAATCATTTTGACTTTAATAGGTAAATAAAAAAGTTGTTTTAAATGAGAGTATTTTACTCACATTATTATCATTTGTCAAATTGCAAGCACACAATAACTCTTTTGAAGTTTGAGTCTTTTTTAACTTCCTGACTTTTTTTTTTTTTCAAAACTGTGAAGATTAAAATGCTAACACATCTAAAATTGTTCTATTTTTAATTACATAAAAATCTTATATAAAAAACCCTGCTTTATATAATGTCTGATAAGCTTATGTATATTATTTAATTTTCAATTACTGCACCAGTGTTTTCATTCTTATTCAAGTCAATAAGTTTCTAATTTTGTGGATAGATGGCAGCATTGCTTTAAAAAACTTAAGAACTTACTTTAGGAATCCAGGAAATATGTTTATAAATTTAATGAGATAATGTGACTTTAAAATCTGATGAAAATTCTTGAGGAGTATACATATAATAAAACTTCTTATAAGGCATAATTTTCTTTAGAACAATTTTGTGATTGTGTTTATAACATGGAGTTTTTATGTTTAATTATGCAAATATCAAAAGATGTATACCCATAGTAATCTTCTTATCAAATTCTATATTTTGATGTTAACCCAAAGTTCCTACTTCTTTTAAAACAGTACTATTTTCTAATATAACATTTCCATTTTGCCCAACATTAAGTAAATGAAGGATCCAGAAAGAGACACAAGCCTTATAGGAGAGAATTTGTACGGCCATGTTTGTTTTCATCAAGCCTAAATTTGTTCCATTTGACAAACTATTTATTATAAGGTCTTTTTTCATGCACAGTACCTAAGTAAAATGTGTATATAGATTTGTTTAAAAAACGTTGTTGGTTAATTGAAAAAGTGGTCCCATTAACTTCCATAAGATGGTTTGCGCTTGCAGAGAGCATTTTTTTTTTTTTTTTTTTTTGTTAATCAAATGCTGTACAATAATATAGTAAGTATACCATGAACTTCCTGAATGAAAAAATGTTTATAGAGACTTCCCTTTAAAAAATTGACAAACTGAACAGAGCATTAAAAGTTATATATGACGGAGAAGAAATTTCTCACCAAAATAATGCTCAACATTGTTAGTAAATAACAAAAAAAAAAAAATGACTGAAAAATTGTTATTATCCATATTGACCTGACCTTCTAATTATTTTTACATGCATTTCTTTCAGCACTCTCTTAACAGTAATAAATGCAGTAAAATTTGCATAGATGCAGTGAATGCATAGATGCAGTAAAATGTGCATCCACAACTTTCTTGAATAAAAGCAAATAATTTAATTATATAAAAATAGTTATTTAAACTAATGAAAATTACCAGTTTATTGAATAGAAAATTACCTTTAGAAATATATTTCTCTTCATGGTGCAAAAAGTACATCTTTTACCCACCCAATATTCTTAAAATGAGTTAAATACAATACATATCAAAAAGAAAATATGTGCAATACATATTTCATATTTAAAGCTAAATTTTATATAAAATTAAAGTTTATATAAATTGAAGAGCTGAAAACTTTTGTTTTTTTATTACAATCTAGAAAATTACCCGCCGTTGCTCAGGATTTAAAGTATGTTTTAATTGAATTTATGCATTAGATTTTTCAGAAGGCATTATTGCTTGCTATGCAGGTGCATGTGCTGTTGCATCCTGCCTAAGAAAGTATAATAATAATACCCTAAATAAGCACCTAAATATGCTTTAGCCCACTGTGCATGTGCACTGTAACTGTACCACTCAAGCTTCATGAGTGTGTGACATAGGCATGCTATATGGGTACTGAGGACATTAACCACTACACCCTAATGCAACTGTGTATTATAGCCTAAATAAGGTCTTATGACATAACTGCTATGCATGTTTTAAAAGCACTTTACTGTAATAGCTTTCTTGAAGTAGCTCTTGATTTGTGTATGCATTCCATGTACTCCCGTTGCACAAGTGCTGGGCACATAAAAAAAATCAATAACCTCACCTCATTAGATAATAATAGCCCATCTGTGCCATACTCGCTATACCTAATTAAGTACCTAAATACCCCTTCGCCAATGATGCTTCCTAAATGGGTAATTTTTGCTGGTATGCTTGCAATCCATGCAATTACCTTCATAATTATAATGACATCATACATAAATTTAATGCAGTATTTTTCTGATTAACACAGCACATCTGAATAGCAAACAGCAAAATCCCTTTGTAACAGCAAAAGAATATATAAAAAATTAAAATCCCAATTTCTGTTCTGTAACCGGGTATCCAGAATTTTAAAAATTTGTGCAGAATTAAATTTATTTTTTCGGAATTTCTTGATATTCAATTATAACAATCTACAATAGAGTGCAAAATCATCCTTATTAAAATATAACATCAAAGTAAAATATTAATATTTGGATGAGAATCTTCCAATCTGTACAATTTTCCAGCTTTCTTTGCTATTTTCCAAAAGAAGGCTTTGTAATGTCAAGACTTCACAATCCTCCTTCATGCCATGTGCTCAATTCCCCCTCATTCCATCCTTAATACATATAAAACCACATACAGACATGGTACAAATACTTGGAAATGCGGATTTCCATTTTTTTTGGCACTGATTTCTACCATTTCTGGGATCAATGCAAATCTATATAAATAAAATTGAAAATCTGTCTGTCTGTCTGTCCCGTCATCTCAGAAGAACGGCTGAACCGAATTTGATGAAATTTTGTGGGTAGCCTGGAAATAGTCCCACTTAAAATTTAGTCCATGTCTGTAGTTTCTACGATCAGTGGTTCTCGAAATATTAGTAAAAAATGAAATTTTCATTTGTCTCATCATCACGGGAGAACGGCTGAACCGAATTTGATGCAATTTTGTGGATAGCCTTGAAATAGCCCCCCATAAATTTAGCCCAAGTTTCGAGTATCTAAGACGAGGGGTTGTTGAGATATTAATGAAAAATGAAACTTTTTCCTAGGAGTTCTGCTCTCTAACTCCGTGGTTCATCCAAACGAAAAGCTTGAAAATCGTTTGAAGTTGAATTAAAACCTTATCTCTGAGTTTGATGGGAGATTTTTTGCGCTAATTAGTCACTTTCTGAAAACATGAATTGTTTGAAACATGATTTAAATGGGAAATCTATCTCCATGGTTTACTTTTCACAAGCTTTTACTGAACAATGAAAAATATAAAGAAATCAACATGGTTATTTAATTTTGCACTTTATGAGGAAGATTCTATCTTATATGATGTTGCTCAGAAACGCATTTAAATTAAATCTGTCAATTTTAATTATTATTTTTTCGATTTGAATAATAAATAAACGGATATAAAAATATATTTTAGAAAAGAACGATTTGATTTTTCTTATAGCATTTTTGACTGGATAATATCAATTACGGTCTTCAGGTTTAAACGTTATTATTATTGATATTTTCGGGGATTATTGATTCAGAAATTATTGATATTTTCACGTTATTATGCAATTGTTTTATTATGACAAAAATTGTTTAAACTCATATATTGTACGTTGTACGAGTAATCTTCTACAAATACACGGGTATATCTTCAAATCTACGAGAATATAAGTAGTACAGGTATATTGGCATATGTTTTGATATATATTGGCATATATTGGAATCAATTACAACCTTCTGGTATAAAGAGTATGGGGATTAATGATATTTTCAATTTATTATGTCATCTCTTTTATTTTGGCAAAGATTTTTGAGACTTATATTGTAATACGGGTAATCTTCTACTAACACACTGGCATATTTATTAATCTGCAACAGTATAAGTAGTATGGGGTTGCATATATTGATTCAATTCCTTTTTTTTTTGTAAATTTGCTTACAAAAAGGGCCAGGATGTTTTATTCTTCAGATCTGCCCATGAAGAATTTTGCATAGTGAGAACAGATATTCTTAAACTTCTCTTTAGGAGCAATAAATTTAATATTTTAACAGAATTTTTACATGATTGTGAATTATAAGTTTCTTTATATTATATATTCCATACGAAGAACGGGTATGCTGCTAGTCTGTTATAAAATTTTATTAGGCAGGAGTGACAGGTATTTTTATTAACAACGAAGCCGAACCAGGACCAGTGAAGTGGCATGTTTAATCATTCTGGACAATAATCCTCGATCTCCTCATGCAGCAGTGCCGTAGACCTCAGCACCATGAGAGAATTTTGGAGGAAATAGTGGTGGAGGTACAGGAGTGATCTGTGTCAGTTTGCTCCTCAACAGTATCCTGTTGAGGAGAGAAATATGAACTTTGAGACTTCTGACACCGATAGGGAAAGGATGGGCAGTAGAAGTTCAATGAGCAGGATGAAGCGAGGCTCTCATCCTGCACATAAAAAAACTGAGGCAAGAGGGCGACATATATGCAGTGCATGGTATGTTTAAATATGAGTCATGGCTGTTTATTTTCTTTCTTCTAATCCATCCCAGCATCTTGAGAAAAATTGAGTACAAAGTTATTTTAATTTTGTGAATGTTTTTTATTATCTGACATTCCTATTTTGTTTTAGTTTCCTCAGATGTGAAAAGCAAGTGTTTTATTTCAGCAATTTTTTATTTTAACCATGTTTCAATATGAGTCATGGACTTTTGTTTATTAAAATATATGTTTTTAGTTTAGTTTTCAGATTTTTATTTGAATCGTTCCCAAAAATCACATGACAAAAAATAGATTTCAAAATCCTTAAGAAAACAGAATATGCTTAGCTTAAATTAAATTTAATTGTTTAATTTTTTTAAGCCTGCTCTAGCTCAGACTTTGATAATTACTTCCTAAAACATGAAAAATAAAAAAATAATGAACATGTCAAATGTTCTTTAAGTAATAAAAAATGTAACGTGTCTGCACTCAAATTTACCTTAAAATCAGTCCCATATTTTCTAACAAAAATATTCTGTAGAATATACATATTTTCTAACAATTCAGAATATACATATTGGCACAGTATTATTATGGGGAACAAATAATATTGCTTTCATCACTAGATAATATTAAATTCTTCTATATAAACTGTTAAATTCCTCTGGGAAAATTGAATTATACAATCATACTATGTAAAAATAATTTTAAAAAATAACATTAATAATTAACTAAATTGTGAAATAAGCTAGTTTAGTCAATCTAGTGATTAATATTTAGAGGAAAGAGATGGAGAGAAAATGATACTTGTGGACTCACAGGAATACATGAGAATTCCAGGAATTGTGCAATCATACTGAATGTGTCAAAATAATTAAAAAATTAACATGAACAGTAAACTAATATATAAATATAAGCAAGATGTGTTCATTTAATGTGCAGTAATGTCAGGATGGAGATGGATGGAAAAAGATACTAGTCAACACTCGGCAACATATGCGATACTACCTGAATTACACAATCTCATTATTTATAAGAAAATTAAAATACAAGCCTTAATAATTAACCAAAATATGAAAATAAGCTAGCTTAGTCCATCTAATGACTAATATTTTGATCATTAATATAAATCATCTAGAACAGTGTTTTTCAAACTTTTTGGTCATAAAACCATTTTGAAAATTCAATTTGATGGTAAAACTCCAAAATTAGAAAAAGTTCATTGTGGTTCAAATTATGCATTCAAAACTTTATTCATTTTTTTTCTATTTTACATAAAACTATCATGTTGCAGATCCCTGGGGTTTCAAGGAACATAATTTAAAAAATGCTAATCAAAGAAAAAATGGAATTCTAGATCATTGATCATCTAGAACAGTGTTTATCAAACTTTTTTAGTCGCGGAACCACTTTTAATTTACATAAAAATATCATGTTGCAGAATCCCAGGATTCCAAACATATGTTAAAATAATCTGAGGAAAAAACGAATTCTATGTTGAATGTTTGTATGTTGAAAATTCCAAAAAAAGAAAATCTGTAAAATTTAAACTTGTTGATAAACAAACTGATGTGTTGGATGATGACAGCATAAAAAAGTAGATGTGAGTGGGAAAGTTCTGTGCAGTCTTTGTTCTGACTTTATTTACTATGGTAAAAGAGGTTAAAAAGAGGATATGTAGCAATGGCTAACTACCTAAAAACAAATAAAGCTCATAGAGAAAGTGTTTGTTAAAAATGCAAACTATACTTTGCCAAGCAAATTTTTTATAAACCATCTTTAGCAGCATCTTCTGCATCACCACAAATGTTATCAGATGCCAACCATTACGAATTTTCCATAATTCTTAAGTACAGATTTCTGAATAAAATTACGGAGTACAGAAAAAACCTGTAAAGTTACATAAAATGCTTATTTTTTTTCCATCCATCTCCATCCTGTAATTATTGCACATTAATGTGACAAAACTTGCTTATTTCTATATGTTGATTTATTATTCATGTAAATTTTTTAATTATTGTGACACATTTGGTATGATTGTGCAAATTCAGGGAATTCTCATGTAGTCTTGGGAGACCTCTACTATCCTTTTCCATCCATCCCCATTCTCAAAATATTAGTCATTAGATGGACTAAGCTAGCTTATTTTCATATTTTGGTTAATTATTAAGGCTTGTATTTTAATTTTCTTATAAATAATGAGATTGTGTAATTCAGGTAGTATCGCATATGTTGCCGAGTGTTGACTAGTATCTTTTTCCATCCATCTCCATCCTGACATTACTGCACATTAAATGAACACATCTTGCTTATATTTATATATTAGTTTACTGTTCATGTTAATTTTTTAATTATTTTGACACATTCAGTATGATTGCACAATTCCTGGAATTCTCATGTATTCCTGTGAGTCCACAAGTATCATTTTCTCTCCATCTCTTTCCTCTAAATATTAATCACTAGATTGACTAAACTAGCTTATTTCACAATTTAGTTAATTATTAATGTTATTTTTTAAAATTATTTTTACATAGTATGATTGTATAATTCAATTTTCCCAGAGGAATTTAACAGTTTATATAGAAGAATTTAATATTATCTAGTGATGAAAGCAATATTATTTGTTCCCCATAATAATACTGTGCCAATATGTATATTCTGAATTGTTAGAAAATATGTATATTCTACAGAATATTTTTGTTAGAAAATATGGGACTGATTTTAAGGTAAATTTGAGTGCAGACACGTTACATTTTTTATTACTTAAAGAACATTTGACATGTTCATTATTTTTTTATTTTTCATGTTTTAGGAAGTAATTATCAAAGTCTGAGCTAGAGCAGGCTTAAAAAAATTAAACAATTAAATTTAATTTAAGCTAAGCATATTCTGTTTTCTTAAGGATTTTGAAATTTATTTTTTGTTTAGTAATGAAAAGTACTGTATTCATATTATGTTTGTTTAGTTATACTGTTAATTTGAACATTTCATATAAAAGTGTATGTATAAAGAATTTGAAATGTTTGATCAAATATTATTGTGATTATTATTGCAAACATTTTTTTATCCCAAATTGAACCACTTGCTTCATTACTGAAAGTTTACTGAAAATTTCCTGTCTAGATTACTGAAACTATAACTGAAAGGTTGTCATCTCTAGTAAAAGAGAAAATGTAGCAATGGCTAACCACCTGGAAACAAAAAGAGCTTATAGAGAAAGTCTTTGTTAAAAATGCAAACTAAAATGCCAAGCAAAATTTTTTTATAAACCATCTTCACCAGCTTCTGCATCGTCACTAAATGTTGTCCTACCACAAGTTACTGTTTCCCTTTGTAATATATATAAACTCACCTCAATATATTACCTTTCATTTTTAAAATATAAGAAAAAAATTTCTGAAAAAGAAATATCAAATTGAAATTTTTGTTATTTTACATGTATTAAATAATTAGTGAATCTGTACCAGGATCTAAGAAGATTTTTAGAGAATATTTATTAAAGGACTTTTGAAAAAATAAGTCTTGCAATATTTTTTTAATCTTACTTTTCAATATAATGAATGAATGCTTCCATAATTTGTTGTATTTCCATTAAATATATGCCATAATTTGAATTCTTAAATTAATTTCCATCTATGCATAGTTTAATTTACTATGTTAAGTTTCTACTGGTAGTATATAGTATGTTTACACAAGTTCAAACTTGCTTCGTTTGATGTTTTATAAAGTTTAGCTTTTTCTGGTGGAGGGCTGTACCATGTCTGCACATAGATACAGAAGCCTTACTCTGATATGAAGCCAAGATGAAAACCTGCTCATGAAGGACATCTCTCTAACCTAACCGCATTCTCCTGCAATATGCATGCACTGAAAAAATTACAATGTAATAATGCTTTATAAAAATCATAATTAATTAACCTTTGACTTCAAGAACAATTATTTTTGGAGCAGTGTGCAATATTCAATTTTACACATGTTAAATTATGAAGATCAGATTGTCAGTAAATTGTTATATATCACAATTTTAAAATCATGTACATCTTCAAAACACGAAAAGTATATTACTTTTTAATTCATAAAAATTCATCTATTCATGGTACAGATTCTATTCAAAGCATTTTTGAAAAAAAATTCTTCGATCTTTTCTAATTATGTTAAGATAAAAACTCTGCAATAATATTTTCAATCACTAAGGAACCAATTTGTGAAAAATCCCTCAAAATGATGCTTTAACATTTAATAATTAAAAAACTTGTTCGAATTAAAAACATTTTGACAATGTATTTCCTTTCGGGAGATAAGGTATCCTTGTACCAAATTTCATGGCTTATATTCATTTTTTAAACTACTGTAATTAGTTAAAACTTTTGGATTATAAAAGTGTATATGTGCATCTGTTTTATAATGGGGAAGTTAAAATTTTATATTTAAAAAAAAAAACCTACGCTTTTAAACACTCTGCTATTCAACATTTTAAGTGTACAAATTAATTAATATTTATTTATGCAGAACAAAACCATACCCCAAAAATTTTCTCCTATGGTCGAAAGTGCTCGAAAATATTGTAGACAAACATTTAACATCTGGAAAAAACAAGGGGTATTAGTCTGCCCGACCCATCAGTCTATGATGTTGCAAAATTATTATGAGTTTCACCTGAAGAAAGTTTTCACCTGAGTTTTGAAAATATTCTAAAAATGAAGATACCAAATCGAAGTAAACTTTCATGGGGACTTGGCAAACTTTAGAAATTTTCTCCAGTACTTTTGAAATTCTCGTTATTTGAAGATGGCTCGAGGCGAGATTGGGATCATTGGCTTTCTCCTCACTACTCACCAGAATGCCAAAAGGTCTCATAGCAATATAGGACACACCCATCTGTGAAAAATTCCATCCATGGCATTTTTTCTTTATTTACCAGGGGATCTGATCCTCCTTAGACCATCAGTTATCTATCCTTTCCTCTGGCATCATCCTTGTGCTGAAAATAATACTCAATCCAAATGCAGCCACAAGAATAGGAACCGCTAGCCTTTTTCACCTCCTTCCTTGAAGTCTTCAATGAAACTGCCTCTCAGTGCACAGAAGCACTGGCAAAACGATTCCAAGACTTTACCAAGGCATGCAGCATTTCACGCTGCCACACTAAACATTCTGTCATAACAACAAGCAGAAAACTGAACATGACACCAATGCAGCGATCAAGCAGCCACACTAGTAACGCCATGGATTTTTAAGAATTTTGGTAACCTCCCCAAATGGGTTCAAGCATGCTCATGATCTTGGAAACAAAATTTAATTATTGAAAACGGGAAAAATATTAGTATGCTGAAAACAGGAAACAATTATCAAATTTAGGAATTTTAAAAGGAAAATGGGAAAATTAAGAAATTTTAAACTTTAATGAATTTTAAGTTTGGGTAAATAACATGACAGATTCATAAAGAGCCAGGCTTCCTTTGTCCCTCTCCATCACTTTACCCATACTTGTTTTGTGTAAGTAAAACTAATCCAGATGTATGTAAGAGCCACTTTTACAGATACTGCCCTGTGATAATCAAACTTGCATACATTATGTTGATTTGTTATGTGAAATAAATATAATTTTCATCAATAATTTTATGGTGAAGTGAGATATTTCCAATTGGGTGAAGGTAGCTATGATTTTATTCTCAACTATCTCCTAGCAAAACCATCTCTCCTCATAGTAAGAAAATTAACGAACCAGTGAAAAAAAAAAATGTTAAGCCATTGAGCTATTGTTTAGTTATATGCAGTCAGTATAGTCAGACAAAAAGTATTTTAATTCTCTTTGTTCCTTGGGAATGTGTAGGAGTATAAAACTCATCAAAACGATTCCCCTTATGGAGTTTCATTTATTGTAAAAAATTTCATTGAAACTGATCACATAGTTTGAGATTCTTAGAAGAAGAAGCATATTTTGAACTTTCACATTCTTAATTGCTGCCTCATTCCCTAGTAATTTTTTATCTTTCTTCCTTTACGGGGGT
Source organism: Amaurobius ferox (assembly GCA_951213105.1). Classification (NCBI taxonomy): domain Eukaryota; kingdom Metazoa; phylum Arthropoda; class Arachnida; order Araneae; family Amaurobiidae; genus Amaurobius; species Amaurobius ferox. Next base: position 125,901,376 of record OX578142.1, read on the forward strand.
TTGATTATTTTTCCTCTCTTTAAACAATTTCATTTTTTTACCAATAATTTAACTGTTCATACTATATATTTTTTCAGTTTTATTTTAAATCTCATGTTTAAAATTTCATTTTCAGAACCAGTTTTTCTCGTCTTCATAGACAAGGGGGAGACCCTTTATTGAACCATGTTGATAGATTTATGATTTTTTTTTTTCAATAGCTGATACCATACGATAGCAAATTTTTGTTGTGCATGTTTGTTCTAGCTCTATTTAAATTGCACTTCGCTTGCCTCATCATAGTTCATTGTTGGCAGTTGTTATGGGTGCATACTGTTCTACCTGTTCTTTTGGTCTTAAAGAGGGGCCTGTAATACCCTCGAAACAATTGTTGTCACCTAACTGACATATGTCTGCTTTCTTCAGGTTTTGTTAGTTATTATCTTACAAGCAGCAGTTTTATTTTTGTAATTAGATGATATGCTTGTATCCTTTGTATCCTTTATATTGTAATCATCATGTAATATTTGTATTTTCTGATGCAAAATGGGAAAAGTAATTGGATTTGTTTGTCTTAAATGTGGAATAAAGATTGAGGAATTGGATTCATTAGAATGGGAGAGCATTTTCACCATATGTATCTATTATATTTTTTATATTATAAACTGCACAAAATTGCATTTAAGACTACTCTATTTTATTAGGAGCTGGACCTTACATACTTGAATTATAAAAAGCATAATGAAGGAAAGAACATATTTGCTGCTGCCAAGACTCCTGCCACATTGTTCACATTAGTAATTATTTTGTACTTTTCATCTGGTATATTCGGTTTGATAGGAATGATGGCTTTAGCTAACTTATGTAATCTGGTTATGGGACTCGTTTTGTTAACACTCTGCTTATGGACCTACATAAGGTATCTATTTTTTTTAAAGTATATTGATTCCTTTGTTTATTGTTATTAACGTTTATTGATTGCAGGTAAACCAATCAACTGTAAATTATTCTAGGTACAATTGATATTTTGTGTTCATGGTGTAATGAAATATCACTAAACTAATGCTTTTTATTTTTACATACCAACACTTTGATAAATTAGAGACATTAAAATATGTATTTTATTTTAGATCTGTTAAAGGGATAAGGTAAGGCTCAAAATACTCTGATGCACTGGGCATGTGAAAATAAATTTTTGCATGCACCTAACTTTTTAAAATTCATCAAAATCTGGCAGAAATTCTGGATTGTTGCAGTGGAAAATTCTTAGCAAAATGCAAAGTTGTGCTATTTTTTCTTAGCAGCTGATACATACTGCTACAAAAATATGATTTTTGACATAAAATGCACTATACTACATACATTTTTAGTTATGATGATTTGTGTAAAATGTGTCAAAATCTGCCAGAACATTGTGTTTGTATTTTGCTAAGAAGTTTAGGCCCATACAATTTTGCACTATTTTTTATTAGCAGCTCATACATACTGCTATAAAAGTTTGATTTTTGGCATACATGATGCCAGACTGTAACAATTTTCAGTCTCTGCCATTTTCATAAAATTTTTCAAAATCTGCCAGAAATTGTAATTTGCCATGGCAAAAAATTCTTAAATCACAAAATTGCACCATTTTCACTTAGCAGCTCACATATATTGCTACAACAGTTTAATTTTCAACATAAGATGTGCCATACTACACAAATTTTCAATCTCGATTATTTACACAAAATTTATTCCAATCACTGATGCAAAAATTGCTAAAATGAAAAATGTACACCCAAAAGAAGTGACTTCCGCCAAACATTTGAATGGACCAAAAAACAACAGAACACATTTGAAGAGTTGTGCCAAAAATTTGTGTCTAAACCAGTATTAATGTTGTTTGACCCACATGATGAGACAGAATTGCACATAGATGCCAGTACTACAAGATTAGCTGGAATCGTTATACAGCGAGATAAAGCCAAATCTCTTGGAGATTAGTGTATTGTGTTAGTCGACGTATGAATTCAAACGAAGAAGACTATCACTCTAGTCAACTTGAACTTATTGCTGTAGTATGGTCAATGCCCTGGCTCTGTCCATTATTACTTGGTTTTAGATTTACTCTTGTGACTGATTGTTCTGAAATAACTCATCTGAATAGCCAAAAGAATATAAAGCCTCAAATCGCCAGATGTGCAGAGCAACTTTGTGAATTTGATTATGTTGTTAGTCATCTTCCCATAGACTCATACTGATGCTCTTAGCCGATCTCAGGTATGTTGCCCACCTAAATGCTCTTTGTATCAACTTTCAGAACAGGGAAAACTCACTTATGAAGCTGCATAAAATTTTTTAGAGCAGGCACAAAACTAACTTTTAAAGCAGCAAAAACTGTTTCGAAGCAGGCATAAATCTCACTTTTGTAGAAAAATAAAATGCTTCAGAGCACAAATTTACAAACTAGAAGCAGTAAATTATATTTTAGTTATGTGCCAAATACAATTAAAAAATTTGAGACCTTCCGACCATCTATACACTATCCAAATCAATATATTTTAATAATAAAAAATTAAATTATAATGTCTAAGTTTTCCCAAGTTAAGAAAATGAGAGCAAGTATAATTTACAACAATAATTATTCCTTTCTGTTTCTGGAAAAGCATAAAATAGAATATAATTTTCATAAATTTATAAATTAGTGAAAACTTGTTTCAAATTGTTGATGCACACTTTTATACCTGCTACCCATAGAAGGATCAGTTTTCCAGGAAAAACTTTCACAATTTTACCGACAAAAAGTGATTGCAACTCAAATATTAATAATTTCAGTTTTTGTCAAAATTGGGGAGAGGGCATTTATCCTGTATCATGTTTACAGAAAAATGCTAAAATGACTTTAAAATGGGGAAATAGTTAACATTTTAACATATGACAAAAAATGTGCCAAATGGCAAACCAAAAAAAATATACCAAATAGTTTGAAGAAATGCTAGATTTATAGAATTTGGCATAAAAAATGACAATATGTCAATCCAACTTCTTTCTGGTAGCTTAAAAGACAAGCATGTTAAACTATACATAGATCGTGTTAAAAACGTGGGCATTTTCTTCTGGTTACATTTTTAATGGAATTTCTTCAGCTGTGGGAAGACAGATTCGTCTTGCCTAAAATTTCCTACTAACACTTAGTGGAAACAAGAAAGACGCTGCTACTGGCTCTGCATCAGATGGAGCAAAAATACTTTATTTATTTACATAGAAAATGTTTCTTGCATTTATTTCAGATTATATATATAATTAAAATAAAAGTTAATTGATCGTAAATAGTTGTGGAGTAAGCACATGTGTGAGGATTTGGATCAAAACAATAGAAGATTTGGAAATTAAGTGGTGTTGTCTGTAAATGTAATAGTCAAGTAGCGGGCGCTTATTTTGGACTTAAGGAACCCAAAGTAATTTGTTTTAGTCTTAAATAAGTGAGCGCATAGGGTGCTAAACAGCTACACCCTGATAAAACCTAAATACGCTTGAATCTGAACTACATATGCCTGTGCATCAGAGATAATGTTAATAATGTTCGAAACCTTGTGACTTTCAATTCACTAACTGCTGTTACAGCTCAGTTTTTTATAGACATTCTAAAATAAAATAAATAAATTATAATAAATATTAACAGTGAGGTTTCTGTTGACAACTACCTGTTTTCAACTTTCCATTAACCTATCTGGAATTTTCACTCTATATACAAAAGTGTTGAAGTCCCAGACCACTGGACTAACCCAAGGGCTTACAGCAGCACTATATATACAAAAGTGTAATCAAGTGATTTGGCTTCACAATTTAGTTATAAGAATCCTCACAAATCATATAAATATAATAAAAATTATATGCATAAAAATATATATACATATAAACATAAATATTATTTTTAATTCCCAGAAAAAATACACCGCTCAATCTAAACTTTCAGTTTAAATTTACCATATAACAAACTTAACTATAAAAAGCTATTTGCACTCAAAAAATTACGGAGCACATTACAAAAAAAAAAAAAAAAAAATATCAGAGGTGGGTCGTCCAGTCCGATGGAGCAGAAATGGTTTTGCGTAAATAATATTTTGTAAAATAAAATTTCAGTAAGATTCAATTAGTTAGATTTTTTTTTTCAGACTCATTTGTTTTGTTTACAGGCTTTCAAAGTGCTACAAATTACTTGTTAACTATTTATAGCTATCTAGCACTTTTAGTTTTCAGCCCGATTTCATCTGGATACTCCGACTCTAGATATGCAATTTTCTCAAAATATGAAATTTTTTAATTACTTGCTTTGCGGCATATATATTAAACTTTATAATATATCTGGCGAGTTTTTACAAAGTTAATTTATAAACTTGTCTGGCGGCACATAATTATGTACTTGATTATGTATATTTCCATGTATTATGTTCAAACCACCAATCATTAAACATCTTTAGAATCCCCATTATTTATCCTTCTAATTTCTTTAAACAAAATAAAATATCTCGTTCTTGTGCACCCATATTTCATCAAGGAATAAGTAAAGACACTGAGCTGCAACTATTGTGATATTTTAAATATTGCAGCTTTCCCAGCTATTGGAAAATCCAGGTTAAAAACTAAGCTATCGAAATTATAACCACTCCATCCAAAACCCAATTATATACACTTGCAAGACTTTAAAAGAGCTACAAATTATTGCTTATTGTTCATAGCTAGCACTTTTAGTTTTTATAAGCATTACAAACTTGTAAAATGAAATACTTTTAATCTTCTTCAACTTTTCAAGACGATTACTCGAAAACTAAGTCAGTAAGGTTCAATAAATTAGCTTCTTTTTTTAAAAATTAGATTCAGAAACTAAATTTTCTAATACATATTTTTGTCGCTTACTATTTGTATATATCTTTTGAAGTTTAAGTAAGAAAAATTAAAAAGTCACTCGCTCGGATAGATGCTTTAAGTGTTTTCTAAAAAAGTTCCAAAGTATTTAAATTATTTTATATATTCTTAATCTGGAGCAACAGAACAAGAAAAAAATATGTACATTTTTATCTATCCGGTTTGGAGAAATTTGCGTCCAAAGTATTTGCATTTTTCGTAATGCTCAGATTTCCACCACAGATACCCTAAACGCAGAGATGTAATTAACATAATAATAATAATAATAAACCTTCAAAAATAGGGTATCAAGTTTACACCTCGAGTTTCAGCTGTCACAAAATATTTATTGTTTCTGAAATAGAGCGCCATCACAGTAAAATCGATCTTAGGCAAATTGTCTGATTCCCCTTTAAAAACAGGGATCAAAACCAGGATCCATGTTTTCAGTAAAATAAAATAATCAGCAAATGATCTATATTCAAACAGACCAAGTAAAATTTCAGTTGTACACAAAATTAAATCCCTACTACCCTGCAAATATCTCAAGGCAAAAAGTGATAGAATGTTGCATGGTCAAACATGCCATGTGAAGTCACTGCCAATCATGGGCCATTTTGTGTTTGAGTAGATTTTGCGGTTTTTCATTTTTGATATTTAAATAAACAATTATTTTAAGAGAGTTTCGCTTGGGTATTTGAAATTAGAAAAAAATTCTCTATAAATATCAGTTTGTTTTAAGAGTTTTTAAAAAAAAAATTGGAATTGTCCATTCTACAAATTTTCACATCATCAGTAGCAGGGCTAATTAATCCCCCTTATCTTTTCACTGTAAAAGAAGACTTCATGATCTATTATAACATTTCATTTCTTTTCTTAACTTTTAACAACAAACCCAGAATACATTGGAAATGTAATCATTAATTTTTGTGGATATTCCTGAAAGTACATGTGAACTTCTGCGTCATTTGTGACAAAAAGGAAGTTACCAGCATCATTCACAAATTTATCTGAGACACATATTTATTCTTTGCAGAAGAACATTTAAAATGTGTGTGTCATCCAGAATAATACAATTAGTATTGTTAGATGTCATTATCTCATGGTGGCACAGAAGTCATATATATGCAGCTTTAAATTGTTTAGTAGTTGGGTTATTGTTGTGACCACCTTTACTTCTAATTGCACTAAAACCATTTCAAGGTGGTCTTGGGAAAGCTTATATGCTAATAAAATTTTCATATTAGGATAGGTCCCCCCAAAACACACACACACATTGATTAGTTACAAAAACTTGCAATTACACTTTCAATACAGGTCGCAAATCCTAAAAACCCCATCTTCCTATTACCAAAGAGAATAGGCTCCCCATCAACTAAAACTTTGAGACCCCTTATATATAATTCAGCTTGATTTAAAAGGAAGTTTAAAGCCCTTACTCAATAAATTTTTTGAATTTAAAATGCCAAATAAATTAAAATTTTAATAACATTTACTGTTGCAGAAACACCTTGAAATTTACAAAGTTTAAGGTCATGGCATAAGTAGTCCAATAAATAGGCAACACTTAAAACTTGAGCTGCCAGTTTGTAATTAATTAAATAAAATCATGTACTAAATAAAGCACTGTACGTTCAGCTCCTAAAGAAGGCTGCCGAAACCTGGGTTTGAGCTATGATTAATCTATAGTACTTTATTTTACTACTTAGTTTTTGTCGTGCCAACATAGATTGCCAGACATATTTAGGCTAAATTTAAGAATAATAAAGGTGATATCACGTCTATTCTAAATTCAGTTATAAAATCAACGACACAACATTATATAAAAGGTCATTTAATAAAATCATCGTACAAGACTTACATAGCTTTAAAAATCCAGAGTGTTTACTATACCCTTCATCAGTGGCTATACAAAACAGTAAACGTGGAATGCCTATATGTAGACCAGATCAGCAGACAAATTTGCATAAATAAACACAAAATAATAGTAGTAGGCTATTAAAATTAATCAATTACAAATATAAATTTAAGGGTTATACCCAAGAGATGGATGACTAATGGGGATTGATGGGATGATTAATTTTATGAAATTATCCTAAAACTTTTCGACAAATTAAACTTCATAAAATTAATCATCCCATTGTTTCTAAATGTATTGGGCCTACTTATTTTTTAGAGCAAGCCCTTGCTTATTTCCTAAAACCGTTTTTTAGTAATCATATTTTTTCAGTTAGTTCTGCTGAAAATTTCATTAATATTTTGTTTAAAACTAAATTTGTTCCAAATAGTACTGTCCACAGTTTTTATGTTATTTCTTTATTTCCTAGTATTCTTGTTACTGACTCTCTTGTTGTACTCTTGTTGTAAAATGATTGCTTCTAAAACAGAACCATTTCCACATCAAACCAGAATGCTAAACCTATGATATCATTTATGTATTAAAATATATATCCATGATGCATTTATAAAACTGTTGAAACACTGTGCAAACTATAATAAGTTGGAATGTGCTAATATAACTGCAAAACTCTTGTCACTGAATCTCAAACCAAATTAAAATATATTAAAAGCAAAAAATATAGACCTTGATTTTTTTTTTCTACAAAAACTCTTAAAAGATACAATAGTAAATGAGCCTCAAGCAAAAAGTTTCAACTGGAGCTTTTATCAGCCTGTGTTGATATGTTTGTTTTGTTTTCAATGACTGATACCACCCACTAGCGAATTTTTGCTTTGGGTGTTCTAGCTCTGTTTGATTTTCCCTGTCTCAATTTGTTCTTAGCTGAACCCTTTGCAGACAGTGGCTTTCTAGAACTGCTGTGGCTCACAGGACTGAGTGTTTCATTTCTGAACTGTTTCCAAAGGATGGCACATTTTTAGCACTAAGCCTAACTCCCGAGAAAATTCACTAAACATTACCTATTCAACACAGAATTCTACTTTTTTCAGGAATAAAGGAAATACTTATTTTCTATTTGATGATTACATTCCACACAAATAATCTTTTATTTAAATATTAAAAATTTAAAAGATTAAAAATTATTATTTAAAATGGTTATTTGTTATGCTGGAAAAATATCCAAATGATTGTATTTAAATTTAAAACTTTATATAGCTAATAGAGATTATGTACAATTTTTAAGAAGGAAATAGCATTGTTATTTTCGCTAATTAATACGCCTTTCATGTATGATATATTTCAAAACATGGATTTATGCACAAACCAACATTGCAATCTTTATTCATAAAAACTGTTTGACCTCTCATCAGAAATACTGAAGTTCCACGAATCTTCACTATCTGAATTACTTTCGTAACTTTTTGGTTTGTTTACCATATTTTTACATTGTATATTTTCATATATGCAGAAGATGTCTTAACCCAGCCATTCTTTTATCTGAAATAACCTAATAAATTCACTACTTCACATTCCTCTAAAACCCAAACTTGAAAGAAAATACTGTCTTACATTCCAATAATTCACCAGCGCAATTATTAAACTAAAAATGCAATGGGAACTCATACTCAATTATAACATAGCAGAGTATGCAAGAAATGATCTGTTTGTTGATATTTCAAAATCACATTTTGCCGCTCTAGATGAAGTGCTGATTCATTTCCATATACCAAGGTCAAGTATTAGCAAAATATGTTGTAAATATTACAATCAACATTTAGCGCCATCTAGTATTCAATTAAATTCAAATAAAAACATTCCATATGAAAAAAGCACAGTGTCCATCGTCCTTTAGGGTAAATATCTCTTTGACGCGAATGCGTAAGTATTGTCTTTGAATGCAGTTACACGTCAACTCACAGATGCGTCTGCCGTCTACAAAGGATTAAGAGTGTGCACTTTTCTTTTAGCCTGAAGAAGGGGGGGGCTTAAAACACCCTCGAAATAATTGTAGTCACCCAACTGACATATGATGCACTTGACATAATAATTGTACAACTGACATAATGATTGTAGTCGCCCAACTGACTTCAAGGATGTATTGAAAGCTATATTCTTACAAGCAGCAGCTTTATTTATTATGAGATAACTATATATTGATCCCATACCACCCCTAAATTGTTAAAAACCTTTTAAATATCTTCAGACATTCTAAAGATTGTGTGTTTTTTGTTCTTCACATAAGCTTGAATTTTATCTGGGGCAAGATTACTCTCCCGAGTGTCATAAAAAAAAAAAGCAGTATATATATTTTGTTAGTTTTTAGGTATGTTATTGTAAACTTTTATTTTTAGCATATCTAAGGTAAATTAGGTATGTTAATTTAGTTTTTGTGATGATTATTGATCTTAATTCAGAGTTTTATATCTACTTTTTAAACACAGGTACAGTGGAGATATGCGTGAGGTTGGTTCTCAAATAGATATTCTTGCATCCAGTATTTTCAAAGAGGTAATTAAAATATTCAATATTTAATTTTACAAAACTTTATAGCCATTTTATACAATGTGGGCACATACAATGACCATAAGTTACATGCAGTAACTACCAATTTACCAGCTAGACTTTTGCTCCTAAGGCTATACCTCAAAATTTTATGTGGTGATTTTATGGAGTTTTTTTGGAATTTTGTATGGTTGTTTAAATCAAATTTTTCCTTCTTTTCTCTTTTGCTTATTAACCCCTTGCCTGTGATGCCCGAATCCAGTTCGGGCAACCCATCCGCGCCAAATTTGGAATGCCCGAACTGACTTCGGGCAAGCGAAAAATCAGTGTTTCTATTCCGTTGATCCCGAATTGAGTCCGTTTTGTTTTATGAAATGTTCTACAATATAATTCATTGTTTTCCCAATAGATGGCAATACTTGTCCACATTTTTTTTGGAAGTAGGCGGAATCAGCTAGCTTGATTAGGCGGGATATACACAGAGTTTATTGTAAAGAGTGTGATGTCGGCTTGTGTGCCGTGTCATATTTGTCTTATATATCATACTATAAAAGATTTGTGAAATTCTGAAAAATGATTCTGTGAAATGATTTGTGAAATTCAAAAGATTATTTGATTTATTTTGCTATAATTAAACAATTTTAAGTAAAATATGAATATAATCCATTAATTTTCCACATGTATGTCAAAATATTAAATATAGTAGTTATTTCATATAAAAATTTATATTTTTACAAAATAAAATTTTTCTAACCTTTTTAAATGTTATAATGCACAAAATGAAAGCATAAAATTTTTTTTCCATTTTTGACCCATTTTCCTGAAATATGCTCCACAGGCAAGGGGTTAACAAGCATAAAGTAGTTTAAAATCAAAACTAACATTTTTTTCATTTATAGCATCAGAAAAGGCTATAATTAATATATTACAATACTTGAAAAATATTTTTGACATTTAAATGTATTTTGTCACTAAAATCATTCAAACCTCATTGACTAATGAGAAAATTTTAGAAAACACAATTAAATATTCTCCTTTTTAATTTAATAAATTCTAAAATTCTATAAATTCGATAATTGTTAATGTACACAACTGCTCATGACTATAAGCACATTTAATGTACAAATAGCTTTCTGCAACGATAAGTATGTTTACAGAAAAAAATCCCATTTATTATTATTAGTGCTCTACTGCATTCGATTATTTTATGTGCCCGTTTTTTAAAGAATGTCCTTTTTCAGATTATAGCACCTTGCCCTTTTTCAATCCTGGGGAAAATTCTGTTAATAGTTCCATGAAAAATGAAAATACATATGGATAAAATATATATAGGATTATATAGTCCATAAATAACACACACACACACATATACACTCATTACCATAAAAATTTGTGCACCAAGAAAGAGTTGTCAGAATCGAACAAAATTTTATATATGTGAGTGCAACGTTGATATAAGTGATTACAAAATCAAAGAAAAAGGATCATTTATTACAGGAAAAACTACAAATGAATGGAATTTCTAGTATTCTGTTGGGCCACCCCTAGAGTGAATACACGATGCATGCGATATGGGCGGGCATTGAGGTATACAGGTTCCATATGGTGTCCTGCATCATCTCATTTCACAGTTGTTGTAAGCGCACCTCTAGTTCGACCAAACTTGGCTGTCCAACTTGCCGTCCCAAGTGATCCCAGGCATGTTCGATCAGTGACAACTCTGGGGATCGGGCAGGTCAGGGAAGGGTGGTAATGTGGCGGGGGCATTCCTGTGACACCCTTGCTGTGTGTGGCCAAGTATTGTCCTGTTGAAAAATGCCTCTTGGGAGCCCTGCCATGAGTGGCAACACATATGGCTGAAGGATGTCATGAACGTACCTCTGGGCTGTCATGGTTCCGTGAATCAATATTAGAGGTGACCGGGTGTCGTATGCGATGGCACCCTATACCATCACACGAGCTATGGGAGCGGTGTGTCGCTGTAAAGTGAAGGCAGGATTGAGGTGTTCACCACGTGCCTCCACACACGTACACTGTTGTCATCATTGCCCAAATTGAATCTCAATTCGTCACTGAAGACGACCTGGTTCCATTCGGTTGCTGTCCAATACCATCGAGGCTGACACCACTCCAAACGGAGGCAATGGTAGGTGGGTGTCATGAGCAGTACACGTAATGGGAACTGCAATACCAAATGACCTTCAGCCAGGTGCCTCATGATGGTAGAGACAGACACAGGGGCCTGTATTGAAGGTGCTGCCTGTGTCCGGATGGCAGACAATGTTGCAGTTGGCACTGTGCGTGTGTCAGGTGATGTGACGGTCTTCTCGGCTATTGGTCTGCCAAGGATGTCCTGAGCCTGGTTGCCGTGTATGTGACCTCTCTCTCATCTACTGGTCCCAACACCTCTTCACAGTAAAGTCAGAATGGCATAGGTGGCGGGCTACTGGCCGAGCTGACTGCCTGGATTCCATCTTCCCCACTCAAACTCTGACAGCTGATCATATTGTCTTCGATGGTGGCGTAACGGCATCCCTAATGAAAAAGCATCCCTCTGCAATAGATTAAGTACAGGCAAAATGCCTCCACATACCTTTTTCTGCACCAGGGAAAATGAAGTTCAACACCCTCTGGTGGTATTACACAATATGCAATCACCTTCCCGGTCGTCCAAATAGATACTCTAAGTCCTCTGGACGAGTTGGACGGCCTGGGGCTTTCACAATATGCAATCACACTGTATTTTTTAATCATTTGCATATCACACATGTACCTTCATGCCAAGTTTTATTATGATCCCACAATTACTTGAGGACCTTGTCGCTCGAATTAGCGTCGCAGCTGCAGACATTAGTAAAATACCAGGAATCTTCCACAGTGTACGCGATTCACTCTGTTGCCGCTGTGGCACCTGTCTCGCAGTTGGTAGTCGTTCATTTAAGCATTTTTTGTAAACATTTTGTCAATAAATTTCCATTATTCATCTTTACGTTGTTCTCCATTTTGACGTGATGTTTAATCCACTCCAGAGAAAGCACCCTCTCTCGGCTCCACCAGGGAAAACGAAGTTCAACGCCCTCTGGTGGTATTACACAATATGCAATCACCCTGTATTTTTTAATCATTTGCATACCACACACGTACCTTCATGCCAGGTTTTGTTATGATCCCACAATTACTTCTTGGTGCACAAATTTTTATGGCATTGAGTGTATATATATACAGGGTGTATATGAGCTGGTGGTCAGAACTGTAAGGGATTATAGAACTCACCAAAATAAACAACTTTCACAATACAATGTGGGGTCGGAAAGTAACCGGCAAGCCGAGAGAGTGTGTCTTCTCTGGAATAGATTAAATGTCACGTCAAAATGGAGAACACAGTAAAGACGAATAATGGAAATTTATTGACAAAATGTTTATAACAAATGCTCAAATGAATGACCACTAACTGCGAGACAGATGTCACAGCGGCGACAAAGTGAATTGCGTATACTTTGGAAGATTCTTAGTATTTCACGAATGTCTGCAGCTGCAACACTAATTTGGATGAAAAGGTCCTTTGGTGACTACATGTTGTACCAGCAAATCATCGAGTGGTTATGTGGTTTCAGCACATTACACCAGGATTGTGCAAAACTACCTAGACATTTCCTTTCCAAGCAGATGGATTTGCCGTGTTGGGCCCATCGCATGGCCCCCCAGATCTCCCAATATGCCCTGCCTAGATTTTTTCCTCTAGGGATAACTAAAAAGTGCCGTTTACGAGACGCCCATTGAGTCATCAGAGGACCTTGTTGCTCGAATTAGTGTCGCAGCTGCAGACATTAGTAAAATGCCAGGAATCTTCCACAGTGTATGCGATTCACTCTGCTGCCGCTGTGGCACCTGTCTCGCAGTTGGTGGTCATTCATTTAAGCATTTTTTGTAAACATTTTGTCAATAAATTTCCATTATTCGTCTTTACGGCGTTCTCCATTTTCACGTGATGTTTAATCTACTCCAGAGGAAGCACCCTCTCTCGGCTCGCCTGTTTTCCAACCCCACATTGTATTGTGAAAGTTCTTTGTTTTGGTGAGTTCTATAACCCCTTACAGTTCTGACTATCAGTTCATATACACCCTGTATAATATATACAGTGAAACTCCGATTTGTTTGGGGACCAAATGAAAAAAACGTACAAAATAGGAAAAAGTAAAAACAGGGTCACATAAAAATGGGCATGTGATTAAAAAGACTCACAACTCAGGGGTGGCTATTCAGAGGGGCCTCGTAGACCCCCTTGATCAAGCACTTGAAATTATGTTAGTTATATATGTTAATTACAATTTTTAAGGAAATTATCTGAATTTTATTTCAACTAAAATTCGAATTATTGAAAATAAGTGATGAAATTCTCACTAGATGGCAGCACTAAAACTTTGAAAGAGCTTTTTTATGCTCTTTTCATACTATATTAAGTCTATAGGGGAAAATACTGCATTACAGGGAAAGACGAGGGATTTTTAATGAGGCCGCGTCCCTTTATCGCCTCTGGCTGATAGAATGAACGGTATGTTAATATAACGGCAATAGAAATTAAGATGGCTATAGTCTCTGCACTATCTATACGTGTATCGCCTGAACATGCATATTTTTTTATTCAAACCCCCTGAGCGTAACTTTTAGTTTAACTAGCCCGCACAGTTTTACATCTTGGTTCTTAAATTGAGTGATTTTGAATCTTCTGGTAACTACAGTCTTTATACCATTTGAATATAAATCTCTTTCATATCAATCCCCTGGGCACAACATTTACTTTAAGTAGTCCCCGTCTAATTTCACATCTCCGTTCCTAATTGAGCGATTTTGATTCCGCTGGTGACTATAGTCCCGGCACCATTTGTAACTGTGAACTGGATATACATATTTATTGTGTCATCTCCCTGAGTGTAACTTTCAGTTTGGTTAGCCCCCTCCCCCAAATTTGTTATTTCTCATTCTAATTGAGCGATTTAGATTTTGCTAGTGGCAATTACTTAGATTTACAACCTTATTATGTCAACCCCCTGGGCGTAACTTTTACTTTCAGTAGCCTCAATTTTATATTTCGGTTTTACAAAAAATGCATTGCCTTGGTTTCTGAAATATCCGTGTATGACATTTCAAGGCCGTATGATGTTTACATTTTCCGCTACAGACCTTACACACACATTGACACACAAATATCGTCTGTTATGTAATATGAAACAACTGTGGTGGAAGAGGGGAGACCCTCCTCTTTTTCATATTTACATTTTCATCTATCTTAGTGACTTTTGCTCCGATTTTGATGCAATTTTCACACTGTATTTTCTACTCTACAATGGACCCACTCAATCTGCTCACTCTAAACTTTGTTGCACCCGCGCAACGAGCTAACTACTTATTGTTGTTGGAAACTTGGTTCTGTTTTCGTCGCGATTCTCGTTATCGCGGGAACGTGTTTACATTTTTAGAATGGTTTTACCGTTCTCGTGAACGACTCGTGACGAGAACAGAACATGCCATTCATGCAAAGCGCCTTCTCGCCACGCGCGCATCGTGTTTTGCATATAGTGAGGGCGCTGCCGTCAACGGTTGAGTTCCGGAGCGTACCCATCACGGTGTATATATGATAGGACACATTCTCAGTTAGACAGACCTTCAGACTTTCTAGTAGAGGTAGTAGACCTTTAGACCTTTAGACCGGCAGGAGTTCAGACCTTGAGAGGTAGACCTTGATCAGACAGAGAGCAGTCTGACTTGTAATGCCATGACGTGTGACATGATGATGGCGGCTTCGTTAACGTGCACGGCATTTGTGGTAAAGTAGCTGTTTTCTACTTACCGATGTTATAGTAACTAAACGTGTAACTGAGAGTGTGTGCCTAGTCATAAACTGTTTACAAACCTTTTCATGAGCCTGCTAGCTCATTGTATATACTTTTGCTTTGCAACGAATGTTACAGTGATTTTGTAACCTTAAATTGTGCAATGGATCTCACAAGAATAAAATTGTGTTTGTGTTTGACGAACTTGCTTTCTTGAAATACACTTCACTACTGCGTATTATCCTCTACTAAAATTTCTACCAGCACTTCAGAGTTATAAGGAAATGGCCAAACACTGCAAAATTTTCTAAATGACTTTCTAGTCGCCAGCAATTGTTATAAAAACCAATTGCTATATATAGTGACTGTTAGCAGACAGAATTCGCTAGTATCATTTTAAGGACGAATAGAGATAAGCATAAAGCATAAGAATTTTCTGTAAATTCCAAATTAATTCTTGTATTAAAAATAGTTCCTTTGTTTCTGCATATAAATGGCCGTAGATTTAGTTGGTTTTCGCTCTCTAATTATGTTACTGTTTGGGTTACAAGGACGATCAGGTACAAAACTATTAGCCATAGAGTGTATATGAGAAAAAATTGTGTGCCTTTTGGGTGTATAAACATTTGCGCTAATCATAAAAAAATACTGCACATGTATACGACTGAGAGTATTTAATTTTTACAAATTTGATACAAATTTATTTAGAAATGTATTCAAATAATTTCCATGGTTGCAATAGGCTCTTATTCATTTCAAGGAAACTTGCACAACGTATATCAGCGCATGTAAAATAATAATTTGGCATACGGCTGTTTCAAGATAATGCAGGAACCAATTTATCAGTGCCGGACTAATGATAAACTCGAAGTCTAAACGACGTAGTTGGCACAAACTGAGGGATATATATACATAAATACATAGATGAGCACCTCCCTCTACATGTCGCTCACGAGCCGCCACTGTCACAACTTTAAAAAAATCTGTTATTTTAGCTTGTTTTTTGTTTTTCATTAACAATATCACATATATCGTTTTCAGTACTTAAAAGTTTTTTAAGATTAAGTTCTTGGTTTTCATATGCAGCTAAAAAACTTTTCAAAGTTTTTAAACTTTCCATCCCTTCTGCTGGTGAGGCCAAACTGGGTGTTTGCTTATCATTGTCCTCTTCCTCACTCTCATGTGATGGCATCAGATCAGATATTGTCTGAATTTCTGATGTGATAACATCTCTATAATAGTCAACATACTCCGGAAGATCTATTTCTGAATAACGAAGTTCTGCCAAGGAATTCTCCTCATCAATTTCCTTGGGTTGTTCTTCTGGAGATTCGTCAGTTGACTTGGAAAATCCACCCTTTTCAAAAACACGAAAAATGCACTTTTTCTCTACTATATCCCATGCAGAAGAAATCAAATAAATGCAAAGCTTCCAGTATTTTTTTTTTCTTCAAAGCATCTTGAAGATTACCAGAGTCAAGAGCAAGGAGAGTCTTTTTCACCAATAACTTTTTATAGTTAATTTTGAAAGATGGAATAATCCCCAAGTCATAAAGCTGTAGCTTGCTTGTTCAATTTTCAGGAAAAAATTCGACATGTACGTTTTTCAATTTTAGATCAACATAAGCGCTGCACTGATCAATAATTAAAATTATTTTTCACTTTTGCAAATGCATTTTCTTATCCAATTTACGAAGAAAATCTTCAAAAAGAGATTGTGTCATCCATGCCTTGTTACTTGCATTGTAGTCGGTAGGTAAACTTTTCACATTTTTGAAGCATCAAGGTTTCGTCTATCTACCAATTACAAGAGGAGTTAGTTTTTTGCTCCCATCTGCGTTCACACACAGTGAAACAGTCAAACACATTTTGGATAACTTCCCACCATGACAATTTTTGCCTTTTACAGTGTAGGTCTTGTCAAGGAGCAGATTAAAAAATAGGCCTGTCTCATCTGCATTGAAGATGTCTTTTTTGGAGTAGTATCCATCTACAAGTGAAGGCAATTTGCTCTCTATCTAAACTTTGACTGTAGCATCATCCACACCATCGGATTCTCCACAAACAGACTTGAAACATAAGTTGTGCCACTTCTTGAAAAAGTCAATCCAACCATTGGACGCTGTGAATTGATGCAGTTCGAGTCGAGCACAAATTTCAAGAGCTTTCTCCTTCAGAATTCGGCCATTAATAGGGATCTTGGCTCCACATGCTTGCTTAAACCACTCTAGTAAGACCTCTTAAAGTTCATCAAATGGAGAAGTTTTTAGATTTTTTCTTTTTTTCGAAAGATTTCCGAAAGAGTTTTTCAAAATTTGATTCGACGGCAACTTCTTGTTTATGGTTTGCAGAGTTGAATATGCAATACTCTGTGATTTTGTCAAATGGACTTTGGTGCATGAAATATTCTAGCCTTTTTGATGATTTCTGCCTTTTCGGCAACAGAACAACATTTTCTTTTAGACATCTTTACCTGGAGTGTAATATACACAGACAATAAAAGAAAACGTACGTGTCTCCACACCTGTTTGTTAAATGTCAGAGGTGAAAATGAGTTTGAATTCCATTATCAGATTCTAGGCACCCAGAAAGGATGAGTTCAAGTTATTGAGGTAGAAAACGTGTTGATGGGTAGCAACTCCATCGACGATTTCACCCAACCCATTGAAAAGTGTAATGGTCCAAAGAGGAGAACTCAGCCCAGTATGTCAATTAGAACCATACAACACTCCACCCCTTCTCACATAAAAGAGGGGGCTTTAAAGGAATGTGGAAGAACTAGCTACACAGAAAGGAAGGAAGGTTGACATGACCTTTCTAAAATGTAAAATCGGAGAAAAACATATTTTGGCCTTTCAACAGAAAAACTTACTAAGCAGAAATTTTTGTAAATGGATGACGTATTAAACAGGATTTTTTAACATTATTGGTGTAGGTTATTTAAAAGGACTAATGAATAATGACGTAAGAATCAGAATAATGTACGAAACAATAGGTAAATTCGGGGTTTCACTGTATATATACCGGGTGCTCAGAATTAAAACACCCCTACTCTGAGCTCTCTATAGATCAAACTACTCGGTGTAAAGGCTCCAAAATTGTTGAACATACTATTCAAGACATGGGGAAAGGGATTATGCGAAAAAAAATTAGTTCCAGAAACACAGATAGGTGGCACTGTACAACAGAAAATATGCTGAAAAGACACAAAATACACATTTGTAACACATTTTATTCAAACATACCAAACATTCATATCACAAGGACCTTATCGATGCAGGGAATGCTGCTCAATATGGTTCTCTTCTTCAAGATGTAAAATCTGCAGTCTGTGGACAGCTTGTTCAACTGCGAATCGTAATTGGTCGATTGAGATGCTTCTCACATGCAGAGGGATACTGTCTTTCAAATCTGCCACGGTTACCAGACGTCCTCAATAAATAAGACTTTTTAAGTATCCCCACAGCCAAAAATCACAGGGATTAAGATCTGGAGAACGAGATGGCCAGGTTGTCGGAAACGCACGACTAATTACTCTACCATTAGTAAAATGTTGCCGAAGAAACTGCTGTACATAGAGTCCAATGTGTGGAGGCACTCCATCTTGCATAAAGGTAATTGAATCAAGACATTGGTGCTGTTGCAGTTGGTGTACAACAAATTTTTCGAGCATGTTTTTGTACCTCCTGGCCGTCACGGTGCATGTCACAGGGCCATTGGGAGTAGCCTCTTCGAAAAAGAAAGGTCCAAGAATGAATGTGGCTGTGAATCCACACCAGACTGTAACTTTTGGTGAGTGAAGTGGAATCTCTTGGAAGGTACGAGGTTTTCAGTGTCCCAAATGTGACAGTTATGGGTGTTGACTGTTCCACTTAGATGGAAATGCGCTTCATCGCTCCATAGAATCTGCCATGGCCACGATGCATCCACTTCAACTCTAGCCATAAATGTCAATACAAAGGTCAACCGCTTCTCCCTGTCGATAGTCAGCAAGTGGTGATTGTGACTAATTTTGTATGGGAAAAAATGCACTATGTTTCTCAGTACATTCTGCACTGTGCTGTAGGGAACACCCAAGTGTCGTGACACTCCACGTGCACTACTACAGCCTATAACGTTATCCATTGCTTGTTCAACAATAGCGGTGGCAACATCGTCAACGACATCTGTGAGTCGATTTGCGTCCTCGACCCGGCTGAACTCCAAGATGTCCCGTTTTCTCGAATCGAGCGATCATTCTCCTGAGAGCTTGTGGAAGTAATGGTCCTTTGCGCAAATTCTTAAGTCTACGAAACTCTCGAAGTGCAGCTGCAGCATGCCCTTTGTTTTCATGAAACAGCTTCACAAGCAAAGCGCGTTCTGGCAGTGTGACAGCTATCGGTGATAAGAATGAAAATTTCCCAGTTTTATCCCCTTTTATGCCCAGAACATAGTAGCTGCAAACCAAGAGTTTATGCAAATTTTTGTGCTTACAGTGCAAAATTGCAGTTACAATGACAGTTTGAGTTTCTTCACTTTTTTTATCTTCTTTTTTTTTCATATCCCCAAAAGAAATTAAAAAGGAAAAATTCCATATCGCATGTGTTTGTTTATTTGTGATTATTTTGTGTCTTTTCAGCATATTTTCTGTTGTACAGCGAACCTATCGGTGTTTCTGAAACTAATTTTTTTTTTGCATAATCCCTTTCCCCATGTCTTGAATAGCAGGTTCAACAATTTTGGAGCCTTTACACTTAGTAGTTCGATGTATAGAGAGCTCCTAGTAGGGGTGCTTTAATTCTGACCACCCAGTATATATATATACAGGGTGTCTAGAAAGTTCCGGAACGGCAAAATATCTCGAGAAATACACTTCAGATCAAAAAATAAAAAAACATGTATTCAATATTTCTAGAAAAGCTATCCAATGATACCAAAATTAACCCCCTCCCCCCCCTCCTGGGGGAGGGGGTGGGGCAACTTTGAAATCTTCAATGGGAACCACCATTTTTTATTGCAGATTTGGATTCTCCAGAAAAAATTACATACATTTGACCTACGATTTTTGCTCCCGCAAACGGCACTATAATCAAGAAAAACAGAAGTGGAGCACAAACGTTTAAAAATGGGGAAGTAGCACAGTAGGGATGATACTTTCCATGTATGCATGACTGTATACAGGAGAAGTAGCCCATAGGGGTTATTTTAATTTTTTTTTCAGGGTAAGTGGGAACATCCCGGTAACCGAGAAAAAACAAATGACGTGATTATGGCCAAAAAAATCCCGATAGTGACTGTGGTTAACCCCCAAATATGAGCTTATTAACTGGAGTGGTTCTCGAGATACCACTATAAATTTATACTTCCAGGCATCATATCGTGGGTTATAGATGGTGCTGTAGATGGCGATGTTATTCCAAAAAACAATAACCGGTTACTTCAGTGTGACAATTGTTTAGTTCAGTTCAGTTTAGGTAATCGTTCAGTACGTTGATTTCATTGTTAAATTTTCTAATGTCTTTGTCAGAGAAAGAGAGAATACTTGTCCTTATGATGTGAGGGTATGGCAGTATGACTAGATCATATGAACAAGTGGCTCATTTATTCAATGATGAGAACCCAGATCATCCACCCGTTTCTAAATCAACTGTTCATAGAACAGTCAAATGGTTTGAAGAAACGGGTTCTATCAATGATCACCACAGATCTGGAAGACCTACAACTGTTACGAATGAGGATAAAGCTTTGAAGTTTGTGAAATCATTGTTGAAAATGTTCATTTATCAGTAAGGAAAATTGCTCAACAAACTGCTTCTTTAATGAAAACCTCTGTTCATAAGATATTAAAAAAAAAAAATATCATCCATTCAAAGTGACATTAGTGCAGGAACTTCTCGGGGATGACTTTGATCGTAGACTGGAATTTTGTGAGGAAATGATGGGACGGTATGACGATAACAGGCGATTTTTATTTTGGACGTGCCTTTTGGATGAAGCTACATTTAATCTAAATGGACAACTTAACTGACATAGCATGAGATTTTGGTTGATTGAAAATCTGATCAATGATTGAAACCGACATAGCATGAGATTTTGGTCGATTGAATTGGATGAGAGATTGTCATATTCACACTGGATTACATATATACACTGGATTGGAGATTGTCATATATACACTGGATTAGTAGAAGAGATACTGTGCAATCACATTATTGGACCATTTTTCATAGATGGTAATTTAACATCTGTCAAATACATCGATTTATTAAACAATGAAATAATTCCTGCAATTAAAAATGTTGTCAGTGATACATTTAACAATGTTTGGTTCCAGCAGGATGGGGCTCCATGTTATTTTGGCTTGAATGTTCGCAATTTCTTGAATGACATTTTTCCTCGACACTGGATTAGTAGAAGAGATACCATTAAGTGGCCACCAAGGTTACCTGATCTAACCCCTTTAGATTTTTTCTATTGGGGATATTTAAAAAATACAATTTATGAAACACCACCTGCTAACATGAATGAATTAAATGATTGAATTATGCATTGTTTGAATCTTATCACATCCGAAACATTGCAACATGTAATCGATGAAGTGTATGCTCAGTTTGGACACTGTCAAGTGACTGCAGGTCATCAGTTCGAGCATTTGATGAAATAAAGGTTTTATTTTTTGGCAGGAATTGTTTAGTGAGAGGGAAAGGGACTCATGTTAATCAAGCACCACGATCATGAGAGGGAAGGGGAGTTACAGGAAAAAGCACCCCGATCATGAGAGGGAAGGGAAGTTACAGAAAAAAGCACCCTGATCATGAGAGGTAAGGGGACTCATGTTAATCAAGCATCCCGATCATGAAAGGGAAGGGGAGTTAAAGAAAAAAGCACCCTAATCATGAGAGGCAAGGGGGACTCATGTTAATCAAGCACCCCAAAGGGAACAGAAAACTACTATGTCCACATCGTTCCTGGGTAGTGCTAAAAGTAGTTTTGAACCTTTTTCTAAACTGAAGTTAACAGGTGTCGCTGAAGTGAACGGTTAGCTGGGGGAGGGGGTCAATTTTAGCATCATTGGATAGTTTTTTTGAAAATATTGAACACGTAATTTTTTATTTTTCTATCTGAAGTATATTTCCCGAGACTTTCCCATTTTTAAACCTTTGTGCCCCGCTTCCGTTTTTCTTGATTATAGCGCCGTTTGTGGGATCAAAAATCGTAGGTCAAATGTATGTAATTTTTTCTGGAGAATCCAAATCTGTAATAAAAAGTGGGGGTTCCCATTGAAGATTTCAAAGTTGCCCCACCTCCCTCCCCCAGGAGGGGGGAGGGGGTCAATTTTGGTATCATTGAATAGCTTTTCTAAAAATATTGAATACGTGTTTTTTTATTTTTTGATCCGAAGTGTATTTCTCGAGATATTGCACTGTTTCGGAACTTTCTGGACACCCTGTATATATATATATATATATATATATAGTCCTTTATTCTATAAAACTTAATTTTAAATCAAATAAATAAAGTTAATTTAGTCAAATAAGTGATGATATAATAAATTTTATATGATTTTGAAATTTTAACAATCTATATATAAAGAGCAGTATTTTGGGAGTTCTATATAGTGTATGACATCAGACATTAAAAGCAAAGCTGTATATTGGACTCATTTTTAATTTATTTACAACAATGGATATTATGATACACCCCCCCCCCTTTTTTCTGTTGTGGCTACGCAGACAGTGATTGAGTGCTATCCTTTATTATAGTAAAAGATATCCTATGAATAAACTTATTTTTTTAAATTACTTACAAGCAGAGTACCTGCTGGCCTCACTAGTTTAATATAAAGTTTGAAATATTACTATGAAACACAAAATGAATGTAATTAAATCTTTACTTTATAGAAATTGTACAATTTTGCTCAGTACATAATTACTTTTAATTCGATTTTGAATCCTTGAAAATTTGGTAATTTCCCTTGAAAAGTCCTT
This sequence comes from Amaurobius ferox, assembly GCA_951213105.1. Classification (NCBI taxonomy): domain Eukaryota; kingdom Metazoa; phylum Arthropoda; class Arachnida; order Araneae; family Amaurobiidae; genus Amaurobius; species Amaurobius ferox. The sequence goes on from OX578142.1 coordinate 125,924,439, forward strand.
GATTTTTCATTGGCTAAATCTGTATGAACCCTGTTCTCATTTTCACATAAAAATTTCTGCAATTCCCAACAGACATTAATGCTGCAGATAACAAAGGAAAAGTCTGTATGAAAGCTGCTGAAAGGTATCACTTTTCAGCTACTCAATCCTGTTCTATAGCTGAGGTAGTGCACTATTTACAAATACATCAGCAGAATAACTGATTTCCGAAACACTGCACATAGGAAGAAGCTTGTACTCAATGTTGCTGTTGCTGACTATGCCAATTTTTTTAAATTCATCCCTTCTTATTTATTGTGCTTTATTCTGGGAATGAGATTAGTTCTGTGGGACACACAAAAAAGTTCCACAATTCCAAATAGGCACCATTCTGCAGACCACAAAGGAAAATGCCACATGAGAATTGCTCAATAATGCTGCTTTTCAGCTGCTCAATTTAATTCTATGGCTGTGGTAGAGCGTGATTCTTTTAAAAACAATCTTCTGTTGATTCAATTAAATACTCACGAATGAGAACAATAGCTCAGAACAATGGCACACTTCCTACACAAGACAGTGTCAAGTTAAAGTACAATTGTACCACAGATCTAAGTGGTGACAGCAGTAAATATGATATGGTGTGGAAGATGTTATGAGCTTATTGAATCTATTATGCATAATATTGTGAAATTTATTGATGATGGCTGCTATTTAAGAGTATTCATAAACTATGTTTTAAACTCAAAATTCTGTAATTTGACACTGAATAAATTATAATTTTCCTTTTCAGATTTTGAAGCCAGTGTATCGAGCTGTATCTGAACATTCATTAACTCACATTATGAACTTAGCAGATGAAAGTGGATTTAATAATAATCTTACGCACACACTTGGAAGCCAAGCAAAGTTGAAATTTTCATGATAGTATTTTATTATGAGCTATCAACACATGTCACTTATTGCTGTAACTGTCTTTAATTATACAGATTCTTTTTTAAATACTTTTATCTTTTTAACACTTAATAACATTTTCATAAGAACTATTTTAGAGAATATAAATTAGAGAGCCGAAATGCCTATATTTTTTACTATACTATATTTGCCTTTTTGTAAAATGCATTTATAACAAAAGCAAGGAATAGTTAGGAATGCAATTTTATATGGGCTTAAAATTCTGTTACAAAAGTTTTTATGTCCTTTTTCAGTATTATATAGACAGACATGGTGCAACCTCCAGCAGAAAAAGTTGAACTTTGTAAGACAGACATCAAACGCAACAAGTTTGAACTTGCACAAACATGCTATTATACTTAGTGTTTCTTTCAGGATTTTTTGGCCAGGGGGGGTGGAGTAGGTGAATGAAGCTTCAGGGGGACAAGTTCTAGTTGTCCTATATAAATATATGTATATTCAATTTTAACTACTATATTTACATATATATATTGTAGTGTACAATAGCTACTGCCACATATTCTCTTTTACCATAGTAAATTAAGTCACAACAAAAAGCAAAGACTACACAGAACTTTCCAACTCATGTCTACTTTTCATGCTGTTATCAACCAACACATCAACTTGTTTATCACCAAGTTTCAATTTTACATACTTTGTTAATACATCATATCTAAATTTATTCTTTTTCAATCAGAACCTTTTAAACTATGTTCTGTGGAACCCTGTGGTGTAAATTAAGAACTATATCATGAACAAAAAAAGTTTTAAAAAACACAGTTCTGGATGATCAATGAATGATCTAGAATTATTTATTTTTTTTTAGATCAGCATTTTTTAAAGTGTATTCTATGAAATCTCAGGGTTCCATGATGTGATAGTTTTATGTAAAATAGAGGGGAAAATGTGTAAAGTTTTAAATGCATAATTTAGACCACAATGACAATAAACTTTTCCTAATTTTGGAGTTTCGCCATAAAATTGAATTTCAAAATGGTTCCTTAACCAAAAAGGTTTGAAAAACACTGTTCTAGATGATCAATGTCATGTAATTTTGGACTATCAGAAACAAATTTGTCATTCTAATTGTCACATGAATGATTGAAAACTAAACTAAAATAAAACACTTGCTTTTCACATCTGAAGAAACTAAAACAAAATAGGAGCATCAGAGAACAAAAAAGTGGGCAGAAAATCAAAACAACTTTGTACTTAATTTTTACAGGGCCAGATTAGAAGAAAATAAATAAATAAATAGCCATGAGACTCATAATGAAACACACCATGCGCTGTGTATGTGTAACCCTCTTGTCTCAGTAATCCTAAAGGCCTTGCATCATTCTACATATTGAAATTCCACTGCCCATCCCTCCACTATTGATGTTGGAAGCCCAAAGATTATAAAAAGTACATAAGTCCATATTTCTGTCTACAAATACCATTGAGGCGCATAATACCATTGAGGAACAAACTGATACTGACCACACATGTATCTCTAAAATTCTCCCATAGTGTTATGGTCTGATGCTGCTGTCAGGGGAAATCAAGGATTGCCATAAAGAATGGTTAAACCAGCCACTTCAGTGATCTTGGTTTGGCTTTGCTGTTGATAAAAATACCCCATACCCCCAACAAAAAAATTTTATTACAGATTTGCATCGATCCCGAGAATGATGGAAATCCAGTCAAAAAAGTGGAATTCTGTATTTCTGGAAAATTGTACCATGTCTGTATAATAGTTAAATATTTTTCATTACCTATTCCTATATACTTCAAAAACTGCATGCATATGTTGAGCACTCTACATCTTCTCTTAACAGTACTAATAAAAAATCATGAAACCTATAAAAGATTTGTCAGGAAAAACACTTAATATTTTACCCCTTATGAGACAAACCATGATAGGTATATGGGTATGAAGGTTTTATTTTTTTAAATCAAATTTTGTTAGGATTTTTTCTACAACAAATTTATCTCTACAAAGTGAAAAAGAAAAACATTTTATTTACAATCTCCTATTTTCTGACACCCACTTTTGATTGCAACTTCATAAACATGGAAGCAAAGTATCCTGACAGAATATTTCAATTTATATTTAGTTTGACCTATTTATTATATGTGCCAATGGGTTTCCTGGATCATTATTTGTGAAATATTCAGCATGTCAAATTGATTCTTACATATTTTGATGAGTTTTTTCAATCGTATTATTATGAAATTATATTGAGTTTAATTATATGAATTTTGTAAGAAATGAATGACTTTATCGAATACTTTAACACCTGACTGCTCAAAAATCTGAGAAATACAAGTGTCATTCCTTTTAGTTAATAAGTAAACTTTCTGCAAATGATAAATAAAATTTGAGCTATGTATTTAAGCATGAATAGAATAATAATAAGTTTATAATATAATGGTATACACATTTAAGGGCATTTATTGTATACATAGTGGTAACATGTTTAATTAGAAGTTTGAATGACAAGGTAATATTCAAGTCATAATATTCTAATTTGTGGTGTATTTTATGTATAACACAAACTTTTAACATACATTTCAAATTAATGTGCTTTCATTCACTATTCAGAGTCAGAACATTTAATGTTGTCATTACAAATTTAGGAGTAACTAAAAATGGAAGGGGAAAATAAGGTTATGATGATGCCATCCTGTAAATCAAATGTATATCTATTTGTAGAAGGTTTTATAATTCAAACTTTTAAGCCGCCATACAGTTAGCAATAAAAAATTTAAACCTACAATACTTTTAGGTTCAAACCATATGATCAACGGTTTACTTTCAATACAAGTCATAGTATAAGTAAAGAGAAAGAAACTAATGGTGGTGGGATCAAAAATCCATCTCTCAGATTTTCACAGATTTAATCATCCCTGAAATGCGAATTGGTGATTTCTTTTATGGATGTCTGTAGGCATATCTCTCACCCAAATTAAGTGAGTTACATGAAATGTAGTATTATTTTAATCATAAAATGCTTGAGATGCATTTGTTGCAAGAACCAAAAGAAATTTTTATATAAAGAAATAGGAAATTATACCTAAAAATTTTATAGAAAAAATACAACATTTTATTTTGCAATATACTAATGTTAATGGCTATATGTTGGATTATATCCCATATGGTAGTTTTTCATTTTCAAATAGCATAGTAAATGTTTAAATATTATAACATTTACTGGAAGAGATTTTTTTCATATAATTCGACTGTTTAGTTTTAAATATACATTTTTAAATTTTAGTTTATTTAATTAATAAATATTTCAAATACTTAATAGGGTAAATTAAACAAAATTTTAGTCACTCTTTTCTTGACTCACATTTTCAAATTATTGAAATATCCCATTTTACATACACCAACTTAACAATTTTCACTGTAACCACTTAATAATTTTCACTGTAACCACTTACCAATTTCACCGACTTAACAATTTTCAGTTCCAACATTGGTATCAATTCTTATAGCATACTTAGACTTAAAATACCATTTTAAATATTAATCATGGAACCACCTACGCTTTTAATATAATTCCTATTCATAGATCAAATAGGTTTCACATAAGATATAGGTTCTCAATTAGTAAGATTTATTGATGCAACAGGTTGGCCCATCCAAGGAAACTGGATAAATCCACTGAAAGGGTTGGAAGGCTGTAACATCAAAGTGGCAATTTTCCTTCTTTTGCTGAGGATCCTCTGTGAACGATAATTGTAAATCATATTTAAACTTTTTTTTTCTATATTTTTGACAAAATTATTGCAGTGCAATGCTTGGTTTTATAGGATTCCAAAAACTAAAGTCTAACAGGCTACATGGATCACTTGTGCAAATTCATTTTCTGCTAACACATAAAGAATTAAAAATCTGATGTGGATAGAACATGACTTATCCTATATAATGTGTAGGTGTTGATCCGTAGCCAGGCCTGAAGACCTCGTGCTTACAAGACCAAATATAAGATTAGAGCAAAAGCTAGCTTCCACTCCGAACTTATAATTCGGGTATCCTAACATCTTCAATCGATGTCTTTGGCAGGAGCAGAGTCGGCTGCTGCCACAAATGCAATGATTTTACTTCTTTCACAGCAAAATAATAGTGTACAAGATTCACAGAACAATTATTTTGGCATTAAATCATGAAATAATGCACAAATTATTTCATGAACAAATAACGCAAATCATTTGTTCATGAAATAATGTATCACACCAATTGAAATTGGGCACGTTTAGCAAATTACTAGTCCAAACAAATCACCTACTTATATTCACATGCAAAATCTGCATCAAAATTTACATTAACATTTAATTAATATCAATTGCATGAAATAAATAACTATTGACTTGGGTATTAAAATATAAAACAAAAATTAAAAAGTATCTTCTCTTGTGAATGAAACAATATAGATTCACATAAATAATGTTGCATAATATTGCATATGGAAAGTGAACATATATGTGACCATATTTACTACTTTTTTCAATTTAACTTTTTGGATAAATTTACATGATAAGTGTGCAATAACTCAAAAACGGCTTCTGCAGCATTCTAAAGTGTGTGTTAATTATTTTTTAATTAAATATTACATACGAAATAATTATTTATTTAAAAGTATTCAGATTCCCAATTTTTAACGATATTTCAAAAATTTATTCGAAAATCATGTATCACATGAATGGCTCATGCTAACATTCTAAAATTTGTATAATTCATTTTCTATTCAAAAATTACACCTGAAATGATTAGAACTTTCAATAACGATAAAAAAATAATGTTTTAATATTTTTTTCAAAAATAAATTCATAAGAAATTTGGTGAGTCTTTTGATTGTGTTTAAAATCAGGGATTCTATATTAACTGATTTTAATAATAGTACCAAATTATATTCGAAACGCTTCATTTGTTCATGAAATAATACAGTCCCAGACTCACAGGCACACAACACTAACATATATACACAAATATAGACATGATCTCAAAACATTCAATCCCAGTTCAATTATGCTTGAAACATGCACTTACAAAAACTCAAAATTTTTCACCCCCATTACATTACTTTCCATATACATTATATTATGTATGTAGGAAAAGTAAAAACAGTATTTCTGCAAAATAATTTCGATTTAATTTTTATATAAATAAAATTAAATAAAAGCAATTAAAATTATTTGCAACCAAATTCTCAATTTCATGATAGATAACTCCTACTTTAACTTTTAAAACTATATTATATGCAATTTTGTTGAGTACTTGATATTTTTTAATCAATCAATATTTTAAATATTTTATTTCCAGAAATGTATTTCAAAATATATCTTCAAATTTTTAAATAAATTGAACTAAATATCTTTATAAATGTAAATTGAGTTAAATATTTGCATAAATGTAAATTGAACAAAATATTTATAAAAATGTAAATTGAGCTAAATATTTGTATAAATAAATATATGTTAAGCTAAATATTTAAATAAATATACTTAAATATTTGTAAAAATCTATTTGTATTTGTGTTTTAATACACATATAAATATTGTTTTCATAAAAGTGTGTTCTTTAATTATTTTATAATTAAATAGTACTTGTGTGTTCATTGCTCTGCAGTGTTCAGTACAATGAATGTTCAATATACATTAACAGAAGTGGACCATTTGGAAATTCCTTCGAATAATTTCGGATTTCATCGCTTTGCCCAACTAGATACAATTAATTCATTTTGCAAAGTGCACAGATTGGGGACAACCCTTATATCATCATTGCTAGTTTTCTCCAGCTAATATTGTGAGACTCACGGATGGACCAGCTTGTTCAATCAATAACCTTATGTAATTAGTATATTATACTGGGTATAACATACTAATTAACTATTAAAAACAAAGTTAAAAAAATTATTACATGTTTTAAAACAAAATCAAGTTCAATAGGTAAAATTTGCAAAGGCATTTCTAAAATTTTCTTATTCAATATAGGATGTATTATCCCAAATGTTTAACTTTGGACTTTTAGATAAGGGTTTTTTCTATAATTTTGAAAAAAATTCTAAAATCTACTGGAATGTTCTACAATGTTGTAGAAAATTACAATTCAATTCTTTAGCATAAATGTATTACATAGCTTTATTTTGCAATCTATATGAAAAAGTGTACTTCATCAAATAAAAGTACATATTATTAAAAATATATGTAATTAAATTAGAATCAGATCTAGTTAAAAGAAAAATTTATGAATAAAAATCAAAACATAAAAGAAGTTGATTATTTGAGGCTTGATAGAACACAAGTTTTTGCACTAAAAATAACAATTATTAAATTTAATTACAATTATAACATTTTTTATAGATGGGAATACATCAAATTTAATATATCCAGGGATGTTAACTGCCCCATAAAGCTTTGGAGCACCTTTGGGAGCAGTCAAAATGCTGTTTGGGAGCAGGTCCACAAGGTTTGGGAGCAACCCACATCAAATAAATTTAATAAACCTTACATTGTTTTCAAACTTAAATTTATCAAGTTTTTCATCAATATATAAAATGCTACACAAATATGTACTTAATAAACTTGTTTAAACATTTTAACACCTAAAGATAACACCAAGAAGTATGTACAAAAAGAAATAACCAAAATTACTTCAAAATATTTTATTGAATTTTATGAAATTTCGAATGTATTTTTATTATTTTCTCGTGTTCTCAGGATCATCAACAACGATATTTGAGGCATTTGATGTATGACAAGTCGCATTAAACAGTTTATGTAAAAAGATCAATAACTTGTGCAATATGGGGTAGTAGGAGGTCCATTCATTTCTTGCATAAGGACCTAAAAAATTCTGTTGGAGGTGGTCCTTTTAATCAAACTTGTCTACTATCTACAAAACTGATGTCTCTTTTGCTAATTCCTTCAGCATTTTTTTCTACCTGAACAAGCATATCTTGAGAAAATTTTAATTGTTTCTGAAAATCTCACTTCTTTAGATTCTGACTTCAGGCATGAGATTGCAGAAAGATTAAAAAAGTGAATATTTTGAATTTGTGTAAAAATGTTCATAATGAACATCCATTTATTTTATCTTGCTAATTGTAAAATGGAATTAAAAATGCATCAGCTCTGTTGTGTATATAACAATTAAATCTATCAAAATAGAAATAGCCAAATTTAAATTTTTTCTATGTCATAAAATTAAAATATCTTATCTTCAACAAGAACATCCCGGTTCACATTCTCGTGTGACAAGCTCCAGGCATTCTTTTACTCCCAGCATGTAGTGTTCCCCAAACAGATAGGAGACAACACTCGTGTGTCTTAGACCTAAAGTGTAGAAAACTGATACATCATTTTACTTCATTTCAGAACCAGGGCAGAGTTTTGGAGAGAAAGAGTCATTCTGAGAAATCGTGTGATTCGAGCATTTTAGGGATAAATTTTGTGTATGGGTCACTAAATCTTCTGGTTCTTCAGGTTGAAAGGAGAGGTAAAAGTCTTTTGGGCACCGGATCGCTGCAATTTTGGCAAAATCCTATGTTTGGGAGCAGTTTGGTGCAGGCATAGTAGTAGAGAGCAATTCAGCGTAGAATTAACATCATTGTATATCCTGTCAAAATGAGTGTATTTCAAGTGCCTAAATCATTGTTTTAATTCATCTTTAAAATATTCTTTCATTTTATTATTTACATGTTTGAAAAGTAATTTTCCCGCATAAAATATGTGTTAGAAATTATTAATAAGATCTTAGTCGATGCAAACATTGCAGAAATTGAAAATTTCTTTACAGTAAAAGAAAATATAATGGGGATCATATACAAATGCTGATTTTCATCACATTGCCAGAGGATCTTTTCCCAATTTCCAACAAATACATGAAACATAACACATTAAAAATGCATAAACACCTTAAAAACGCATAAATACCAAGATATTTGCACATTTGCCCGAAAATCTGCAGAAAACATAAAAATTGGGGTCTTGTGAGAGAATGCACTGAAGAAATCAAAAAGAGATCAGTTTTAAATTACATTTTACACCTGCTATTCTTTTTTTTTTTTTTTTTTTTTTTTGCATTTTACTCTGCATATCAGACCAAAGTTACACTACACAAATGTGGGAATTACACACTTTAAAATCGGCATAAATTATGTGTTGTAACACAGAAATATGAAGTCTGCCATAAAAATTTTTAAGAAAATATTAATTTTTTTGTGATTTCCTTTTGGCAAAGGAAACATCAGATACAGCTGTTAAATGTAATCAGAAAAGAGCAAGCTCTCCATAATTGAGATAGGGCTATACGAAAGTAACAATCTTGATCTGTTTAGTCATTCATGCCAAATTTAGAAATTTTTTAAGAAGCATATAATATATTATATCTAAAAAAGACTATATTAATTAATGAATTACATCGGCATAAATTCCTGTTATTGCATGAATTGACATCACATGTAACTGTAAATTTTCGTAGGAAAATATGCGAAATCCATTATTTGTATTATAAGGATGTTTTTTTTTTGTTGTATTTGTATTATAAGGATGTTTGTTTGGCTATGAAAATTTTTTAGTAATAGACACTTCTCATCATTCGGTAGAATTAAAAAAAAAAATGCTATTTAGCTAATTTTTGGGGGAAAAGCGTTTGTTGATGCAAAATTTAGCATCATTCCGCACAATTCTGCATTTTGGAGTGCTACAGATATTGGGACGCCAGATAAACAATCCTGTTCCATACAGAGTAATATTAATAGATCCAAACTTCAACTGACAAATTTTAATAAAATTGTTTATAACAAAAACTTGAAACTTTGTATTTAGGAGTATCTTAATCTGACTAAATTAGAAATGTGTGTGTGTGTGTGTGTGTATAAAAAATTGCAGAGAAAGCTTTTTTTTTCATCATTTATTGGTAATGGTATAATGTGATACAAGAGACTAGATAACTTAGCAAAGTAGAGATTTTAAATTTAACAAAGAAAATTATGAATTTTTGATTTGTGCAATGTCAATTTAAGACTCTCATTTTTACTCCTTTTTACTCCTTTTTGACATGTAAATTTTTAGTCCCGGATTTAATGAGAATACAAAATTTAAAATTGGAAAAAGTATATAAAAAGCAGATCAAGAGAAAGAGTTTTAATTTTATTCATAAATGCATGTTAAAATAGAAAAGAGGGTATGGCTTAGGAAGGAGGACATCTCAGAAAAATGTCTTCTATTCACAATCTAGAAAGCATATAGTCTTCAGCTATGGTAGCTGCTGAGTCATAAATAAAAATATTAGGTTGAGTTTCTGTAAATGGTCTTAAAATAGCAACTGTGTCAGTGAGGAATGGAATATATTCCTAGAAAAAGATTACACAAACGTTCCTAGAAACTGGTACATGAACCATTAATCTAAATTGAATTTTCATCTTGAAGGGGGGGGGGGGGTCAGTGGGCTTTTAGGTTATTTATAAGTTAACAAATATATAGATTGATGTCCATTGGTTTGTTTCACATTAACTTTATAGCCCTTTGGGAGATATGATCCTCATATTTCCAAGGTATGCCCTTACTAACCATTCCTTAAATTATAAATGGTTTTTTCTGCACCAAACAAATAGTGAACATCAAGATTTCATGTCCAAATTAACTGGGTGAAGGGATGCTTGTTATAACTGGACCCTATTATAAATTCTTTTAAGCCAAAATAAATGCAAATTTAACAATGTTAATCATGAATAAATCTGAATATATATGCAGTTGGAAACCCCTTTGTTGCTATTTTTAAATTTAAAAAAAAAAAAAGCTTTAGAAGCAAGAAAGCTAAATCTATGTTATTAGAGAAGACAGAATGCTAAACTTTGAGTCACAAATCAGGTTTTCTAAATTACATAGTTGTAACAAAATTAATCTAATCTCTAAATTTTAAAGAAAAATGTATTTGTTTTTCTGTTTAAACTTTTACAGCCATTACTGTTACTTCATTCCATGAAAACAATATGTATTATCAATTTTGATTGAGTAGTAGGTCAACAATGTAAAATTTGCAACTTTGCTGCAGTTGATTTTAAGGATGATCTGAGTTCTAGAAATATATTCTAAAATTAATTATAAAATCTATGGTTCAAATAATGAACAGACATCATTTGTTAACAGGCATTTTTATTTTCTTATTTTTGCAAAGTTGACATTTATAGTCTTATATCCATACTATCTAAATGTGTTGAAATTTCAATATATTACATATTCATAATTTATTTTAAATTAGATGGCAATATAACTCTTCTGAAATAAAGTCAGTATTAAAGCTCTTTAATAAGTTGAAAATTGAAAAGAAATGTTTAAAATCAAAGGTGTAGTTTTATTGTATAGTAAAAGGAGAGTTAAGATATCTCAAATTAAAATGCTTTTCTTTTTGCTATTTTCTTCTACATTTTAAGACATATTTTTGTAATGAATGGGTTTAACAAGGTTATTTTTTTTTATACCTTCAATTTTACTATAAATGCAGATCGATGTTACTTTAACATATTTGTAAAAAAGTTGTAGCATTCTTTTTCTGTATCAAAAAGTTTTGCTAAAACTAGTGTTTCTGTACTCATAGTTTATTATTTTTTGTTAAGGTAACTAATTTTCATTAACCCTCTTTTTGCTCATGAATTCGTGTAATTTGTTTAATATTTACATCTGTTTGAATTTTTAAAATTATTAACTCATTTTTAAATTCAGGGCTAATTTAAAAAAAAAACAATAGTTAAAAAGTATAATATATTGATCTCATCTTGCATTTATTTCATCACAACATTAATCAGTTTGTGCTTTCTGATACATCTGAAGTTTAATCTATAACTTTACCAACTTTTTTATGAAAGAAAATATGGACTGTTTAGTTTTTTAAATAAAATAATTTTATTACCTATTTCTGCATTCTTATTATATCATGAGGACACGTGTGCTCAAATACTCATTAGTAAAAAGCATTAATTATTCATATTTACTAACATTTTTCTGAAAGTAGGGAAGATATTGCATTAGCACTAATAAATGCAAAACTTCTGAAACAGTTATTCAAACATATTTCTGAACACAGATTATTATTCATGCCTCTTGAATTGTACAGTCTACTAAAAGTATCATTAGACTTGGAATAATGTCAACTATATATAAATTTGCTTGTCATTTATATAAGAAGTCATCTTCATATTAAACTTTGTATCAACTCACACTGTTGAACTATGGGAAGACCCTCAGTGTTTTCTGAGAATTTCAGGATATAATATTTAAAAAGCAAATTATATCATTGATCTGGTGTAGATATGATATTGCCGAAATATTTCATGTTTTTCATCTAAAATGACAAAAATAAAGTAAATGCTATTATATTAACAAATGAGTAAACACTTACAGTTTCACTCATTTCCCTAAATATTTACTATTATCCAATGAGTGAACACTCTGTTAGTACTTTTAACCAGGAATTAATATGCATACATTGTTTAGAAGTTGTCATGAACAGTTAGTTCTCAAGATTTTAGAAATTTTACTTTTCCACAGAAAGGAAAAGTGCAATATATATATATAGAATAAATGAAGCAAATTCCATGAAATCTGGTATGCTTATTTTAATTAGTAACAGAAGTAATCTTTACTGTTTATAATATAACATTTTTAGAATTTTTTCCAAACATTTTTGATTCAGTAACAGGAAGCCTATTGATCAACAAAATAGTTATAAAAAGCACTAATTTGTGTTATTTTCTCACACTATATTTGTTAGTTATGTATTGAACATATTAAATAATTTGAATTATGTTTACATTAAAAATGCTACTAATTATATAATTTATACAAAAATAAGACAACAAATAGTTTCTAAATATTGTAAATAAACCAACCAACTTTGAAATGGAATATATATTTTAGGATATGATTAAAAAATACCTATGATTTTTTACCAGCTTCATAGAAGACATTATTTAGGAGGCTCATAACTTCAAATGTTTCAAGAGTTCTTTTGAATGTTAAGAACATTAATCCTCTGCTAAATTTTATATTATTTTTTAAATTGTCACTTACAAGGTCTCTAAAATTCAAGGGTCCTGATCTCAGCTGAATGTCCCACAAGCCTCTTGATAAAATGGTTTTGTCAAAAATTAGTATTTCAACAAAACAGAAAAGTTTTAAACTCAGTATGTATGTCCTTCATTTTACTATCTTAAATATTGAGATGAACCCTGAATGGTTTTTGTCGTATAACTTTGGTTTTATGGTCAGAATCACACAAAAATGTAAATATAACAACATTCTGATGTGAGAAATCCAATTATTATATAAAAAGTGGGTGTTGCCATTTAGAATTTCAGAATTAATTTAAAAATAAATATGCAGATGGGCACTTTACAGAATAATCATATTTTGAGCACATTTATCTATAAAAGACACTAGTCTATTCATACTTTTGGTTTGATTGTATATGCCCTGATGGGCATAAATAAAGATCAGTGATCTGATACTCTTTTGACAGACTGTACAGTCCTAAAAAAGAGATCCACCTGACATAGGCGACGAGTTTTCAAAATCTCAGGGGGGGGGGGGCACAATCTGATAAAGTTATATAAAAGATTCACAAAGTCGATAAAGATATAACAACTTACAAGGCTGCCTTGAAGAAAGCAAGCATATGTCAGTTAGATGACTACAATTGGTTCGAGGTCATTTTAAGCCCCTTCTTCAGACCAAAAGAACAGTATGCGCCCTTAACAACCGCCAAGAACGAACTGCCCAATGAACAGCAGTAGTGGTTGTTAAGAGAGCATACTGTTATTTTGGCCTGAAAAGGGGGATTATGCCATCGAAGCAACTGTAGTCACCAAACTGACATATATATGCTTTCCTCAAGAAAGTTTTGGAGTGAGATAACCGAGTGATTAAGTCACGGGGATTGTACTCTGGGGACCCGAGTTTGATTAAAATCCACGTTAAATTTGTTTCTATTTGTTTTGTAACGTGGGTAGAAGAATGTGTGGCAGTGAAATGATTAGGTTATTTCGGATAAAAGAATGGCTGGGCTGAGACGTTTTCTTTCTGTGGAAGAATATACTCATATGGTAAACGAACCAGACAGTAATAAAAATGATGCAGATAGTGAAGATTCGTGGACTACAAAAGGCAAAAGAAAGTTCATAGACAGTTATTATGAATGCAAAGATTGCAATGTTGGTCTGTGTATGGATTCTTGCTTTGAAATATACCATACGCAAAAGGTGTATTAATTAATGAAAATAGCTACACTATTTTCTTGTATATATATGTACATAATTTCTATTATATGTACAATATTTCATTATAATAATTTCAATATTTTTTCTGATTAACTGATAACTATTTTAATCAAGGTAACTAATCATTTTTAATACACTAAAATTTTTAATATTTTGATAAAAGAAAATTTGTATGAAAATTATACATCAAATAGAAAATAAGTATTTCCTTTATTCCTGAAAAAAGTAGAATGCTATGTTGAACGGGTGATTTTTAGTGAATTTTTTTCGAGAGTTAGGCTTAGCACAAAAAATTAGCCGTCCTTTGGGAACAGTTCGGAAACAAAGAGCTCCGCCCTTTGGGCCACGGCAGTTTCGGAATGCCGCCATCCCGAAAGGGTTAACTCACTGATTTTCTAAAAGCTTATTAAACTCATTGTGACAAAATTCCATTCCATTATCTGTACGGACACTAACAATTTTATGATTTGGAAATCCTTTTGCTCTATTCTGAAATTGTTTGAATTTATCAAAAACTTCTGACTTTTGCTTCATTGGAAAAATAGTTACTTTCCTAAAGTAGTCATCAGTAATACTTAGAAAAGATTTAGCCCCACTACGTGATGGATTTGGTATAGGACCACAAACATGCATATGTATTAGTTCTAATAGTCTCTGAGATTTGATTCTACCAATTACCAATAGGTTTGAATGAAACTCTTAGATTTTGCAAGTTTACAAGATTAGCAATCTAACTTTCTATCACTCATTCTGCTGCATTCCATTTACAGCAGAAATCTTACATGTATGGTATACATAGTCAAAGTTAATATGACAAAACCTTTTATGCCAGAGTCTAGTATTTCACCCTACACCAGTAGTTTAGCATGCTGTTTACTTTTAAAAACATCAAATTTACAAGGCTTAGAATCTTTACTTTTAAATACTTTAGCACTACTAGAACTCACATTTTCACTATTAAAAATCTTACTAGCATTAACAATTTTAAAATTACTGTTATTACTTACAGTCTTACTTCTAAAAGTTTTGTCATTAGATACATTTACTTTAACATTACCATTATGATTTACAGTTTTATTTTTAAGAACTTTATCATTAGAATCATTAACTTTAACATTACTATTATGGTTTACAGTTTTACTTTTAAAAGCATTGTCATTAGAACCATTTACTTTAACATTGCTTCTTACACTTTTAACAATCTTATCATTAGTCTTTACCACTTTAAACTTTTTATCCACTTTTAACTTTTCTTACATTAATCTTAAAATTTTCAACATTGCTACAATTAATTTTAAGATCATACTGAGGTCTGAGGAAATGCAGACCCTTATTCCTTTTGGCATAAAACCAATTCTTGCCTTCTGGTGTGAGAAACCAAAGTTTATCTTTGGCACCAAGAAAAGTGAAGTAATTTTCTTCTAGTACTGAGGCGGCAAGTAAATTTCTTAAGTTTGGGAGAATATATAACATCAGATAATATGATTTGATTTTGTTTTCCTTTGTAATTAACAAACATCTTGATTGTACTGACACCTTCAATTGGGCTTTCATAATCACCAGCAGCTAAGGACATTGATGTCCCTTCTAACTTTTTAATTTTTGAAAACAAATTGATATTGTTGCAAAAATGCTTAGTTGCTACTGTGTATAGTACCCAGCTGAATTTGTCGATAGAATCTATATTATAATTTTCTAATGAGAAACAATTATTTTCAATAATTTCATTGATGCTAGCATTAAATTTCTAGCAATTGACCTTCAAACGGCCAAATTTCTGACATAGATAACAAGGCCCTTTTTTTTGTCATTTTACTTAAATTTAGATTTAAAGTTAGATTTAGACACATTATTAAATTTACATTTATAATTATCCTTTACATTAAAAGCTGAAGCTGTACTCACATTGAGTCTTTGGTCTCTCTGCTATTAGGCACATCAGTCTCCCTCAGCCAGAAGCTCGGACTTAATCTTGTCAAGCTTTATATTCCTCATCAGGAAGCTGGTAGAGGATCTGTACTATTCTGTGAAAATGGTCAGACAAATGTCTTATTGTCTGGAAGGCAGCACATATGTCAGCAAGGGGATGTCCAGAATCCTTTGTTCATTGCACCTTTCACTTAATATGGGCGATGAAGATGCCTATGGGCATGTCCGCTTGCAGTCTTTTATCAAAAACTTCATTCAGCGGCTGCATTAGATTGGCGTGGGACTTTGGTTCAAAGTGCTCTTTCAAGATATCCCATGCTGCTTTGGGGTCATCAGTACATGAAATTAACTCTCTGTAATCCTCTTCCATTCCATAGTACAACATTGAAATTGCTTTATCTCTCCTCCTCTTATAGTCGTTCTTTTCTTGTTGCCATCTCTTCCAATTTTATTTCTGTGCCAATAACAAAACTGTAACAGCCCTCACTTTTCAAGACGTATTTCATATTTATGCCCATGAAGCGTAGTTTGATCTGTTTAATTTTTCCATCTCCGTCATGGTCACTACTACTCAACTTCTCTCCACTCCTTCAAAATATAAACAATATGGTGGTTTGCTGTTAGGGCTAAATTTGAACAGCCCCGTCGAGTTGCTTGGTTCAAAAGATCACTTTAAAACATGCGCACTGTTTGCCGTACTAAGGGCCCTTGACCAATTGTTGGCATGCACAAAACTTTAAAAATTTAAAAGCAATTTAAAAACTGTAGATATTGCACATCGCCATGAAGATTCAGCAGAAGTGGCAGTGGTTTATCTAGAAGCATTATCGACGAGACCATACATGAAAAAAAACTAATTTATTTTCATGAAAGCAATATAATGGATAACATAAACACTACGCATATCATTTACTTTGATACAGTATTTGCAAAAGTCATAACAACAATGTCTTAGCATTTTACAGCAGACAGAAAATCAGGCCTAACAGAACCGGCCACGTACTTCGCCAATTTACCGGCAATCACATTTGAAAACAACATCACGATGTCAGACAATCAAGATGAGAAGACGCATCATGAAAGAATGAATGCATCAACAACGCATACGACAACATACTGAACTAACACATCCACAAGTTTAAATAGTGTTGCATCATCGAAGTAAAAGTTAATGTTTTTGAAGTAAAAGTTAGGTATTGTGTTTTCATTTTATTTTGATAACTCTTTACAAGTACCAGATTAATTAGCAAGCTTGGAACAAGAAGCATGAATGACTGAAATGGATCATTGCTCATTACCAGTTTAAAAAAAATACTAAAACGTGACAGAGGATCACTTGAAGCAATGGTTAATAAAAAAGATAAACAATTACTTGGACAACAATATTGTTAATGTTTTATCGAACGAACATTCAGCAATGCTACTTTCAAGATGCTAAGCGGTATTCCATAGCTCAAAAAAAAAAAAAATTGTGATTCAAACAACCTTATGTAATTTCTAAATATAATTGTAATATAGGAGGCATGGATGTGATGGACAATAATATTTCAATCTATGGAATTGCAATTTGTGGCAAAAAGTGGTATGCCTATAATCCTGTGGCTATTTGATGTTTTCATAAATAATGCTTGGATTTTAAGTAGATCACATGGTTTATAACTAGACAATCTTATGTTTAGGAGAGAAGCTACTTAGGCTTTACTCTAAATGTATGGAATAAAAGCAAAAGCTCTAGTAAATGCAGAATAAAAATAATTTAAAAACATTTTCTTATTTATTATGTGTTGATAAAATTACCAATACATTACTTTCTAACTTTTAGGTTTTGAGACGGACTCATACCCAAAGATTCATTTATGACTAATACCGGAATTCTGTGCAAAATATATTGGATTTTGAAAAAAAAAACTTAAATTTGTCATAATCTTGGCAGAGATGAAACAAATACCCTTGAAGAGCAACATGGTTAAACAACTCTTGCAATATAGGTAACTTTTACCAAAAATCTAATGTTATCCTATCTGCTTTAAAAGACTTTAATAAGTAGTCTCAAATATAACATAGTCAATCGTTGTACAGTCAACCCTCCTATAATGTGATTAATTTGTACCTCATTATAAGAAACTCAGATTAGTGCAAATCAGATTAATTCATACCGTGCTATATGGAAACCATTATACCATGTTATATGGAAACTTCGTTATAAGAAACTCAAAATTAGTAAAAAACAGAATTATTCATACTGCATTATATATGGAAGCTAATAAATTGCCACAGTAATGCATGTATATTTCTGCAATCACAGGGGATTTTCCTGATAACGGAAATTGAAAAATGGTGATGTATGTAGATGAAAAAACAGGAGAATTCCCTATTAATTTCAACCATAAAAGTATAATAGAAAAATTCATGCTATAGGGAGACTGCTTAAGCTAATTGAGTTGTATTATAGAGAAATCACATTATAAGACTACTGTGTTATATGGAAACCGTGTTGTATAAGTACTGTGTCATGGGAGGGCTGTCACAACTTTTGCTCCACGTTATATGGAAACTGCATTATAAAAGTACTGTGTTATAGGAGGGTTGACTGTAGTCAATTAAAAAAATTTGACTATGAATAAAAAGGATTAAGTGTGATTACATAGAGGGTTAGGATCCTTCAGCAGGTACCATAGATCTGAAAGTACAGCTCCAATCCTATGAAAACTTAGTACAAAACATTTTGAGATTTGATAGCATTTTTGGAAGGAGATTTTTATTTTTGTACTTGGAATGGTGTTTTCTATCATACAGTGGTGTTTATGTGAGATAGATATTATTATGGGGATCAATAAGGACAAAAGGGACTTAACTCCTAAAATTAAAATAATCTGAAGAAAGACTTGACCAGACTAAGATGCTACAGACAAATTATCCCTTTTATGATACCCATTGATCTGAGCCTGCATGAATTGATACTAATTTTTTCAAGTCACTTATTCAAAATTTTATAAATCATTACCAGTACAACAAAACTGGCCTTGTCAAGTATAATAAATCATTTTACTAATTATAATATTTTTCCATGGCCAGGCACTTGATTGTTAAGTCATTCACCCAATTTTAGCAACAGGATCATGAACTATTTTGCTGTCATATGATGCCATATGTCACCAGAAGGAGCAAAACACATTATGCACCACTGAGCGAGCTTAAAATAAAATTAGGTAGAAGCAAGTTAAACATAGAGCAAAAACAGGAATGTGTGAGATATACCTAAAAAATCTTAAATATTTTAAAATAAAAAAAAAGTTTAGAAAATTTCAGAATTTTCTTATTCTGGAGAATTTGTAAAACAGTTAAAATAGTAATTTTCGAAATTTAAGTCCAAATAAAAAAAATTGACCAATAGTTGAAATGGTGACCAGGTGATGTTCATATATTTCTTCTATAAATATTTTTTTTATTAGTACAACATGTAAAAGAGAATTTTCAATGTTTTTTATTTGGTTTCTTGATAAACCAAGAAAATATTATTTTAACTATATTATTACACTTGCACTTTTCTCTCTATATAAGTGTTTTGTGTAAATTATTTCATATTTTGTTTACATTTGGAATAGAAATATTTTTTTTATATTGCTAAAATTCACCATGTGCACCAGAAAAACTTTTTGTGGGCACCTTGGTACTTGCTAAACCAACATTATCTGTGTACCACATCACTCTGAACGAGCATTATTCTTTGTAATATGTGTGTGTCACGTGAACATTAACAGAAATAAAATAAGAGCATTACAAAGGGAAAAAGAAAAAAATGTATTTTCCTTAAATGAGATCTTTATATTTATTGAATTTTGCATACAGAAAAATCAAATTCACAAGAAGAAAACGTTTGATTATGAAGTAATTTTTTTATATTTTTGCTATGCTTCACATAGGAATTTGGTAACACAATCTGCTTACTTTAGATACTTTGTGCTTGTACAATGTATTACAGAAATTAATTCCCTTGCATTCTTATATAACTCCACTTGCATTCTCTGAATTTAGTCCATTTTTAATGAAATTTTCAGTTGGAATTGAATTGGAACCCTGTAATGCATTTAAAGTAGTTTTTAGTATTTAAAAGTGCAATATATATATATATATATATATATATATATATATATATACAGGGTGATTAAAAAAAGATGGGCCAAACTGTACGATGTGGTAGTACACACCAAACCAAGCATTTTTCATCATAGTTTACTGGGTAGGAAATGATACACAAAGGAGTAACAGGGTGCTTACTTGTTGAGAAGCGATTGCTCCGTAAACTTAAAAGTGTCATTCTGGTTGTTATTTCTTGGTTGAAAAAGAAAACCATGTATGCAGATTTCATTTGGGGAGGAAGAAGAACCCTTTTGCAAATTTTCGTAACACTGAATGTACAGCCTTATCAGTTTGCAGCAGTTATTCGCAGCTCAAACTTGTGAGTGGCTGATCGCCTAATCATCTGTCCTGTCTTGATTTCTGTTTGTGGGGATATCTCAAGTTTCATCTATGACACTCTCCTTGAATCTCTGGGCACGGTAGCTCAGTGGTTAGCATGCAGGAATTGCACTCAGTAGGCCCGGGTTTGATTCTCTCCGCTGCCAAAACTGCCGCCGTGTTTATGTGGAGTACGATCAAATTAAACATGTGTGTTTGTAAGTCCTTCCGAGAGGTTTGTGGTAGGGGAAGGAGGGTATGGTCCCTGTGGATGCCTCTCCCACTGGGTTCTGGTCTGAATTGGGTGGCTCTTCCCGGCCTTCCAAATAGTTACATTATACCTTTTTGGTAGGTCGGATGCTCTGGGTCTCAACAACTCCCCTTGAATCTGAAGAGGAACTCATAGCCTGAATTTCAGCCACTGCTGCTGAGGTGAGAGACATACCGGGTCTGTTTGAGTGAGTTCGCCAATCCTTCCATTGCTACTGTGAGATGTCCATTCAAGTTGGCGGTCGCTCTTTTGAGCCATTACTGTAATTATTGTTTATTAAATATCATTTTATAACTTCTAAATCATTCTTATGTTTTTGCCACACCTCATTGGTTTCATTATTAAGTGCCCATTGGTGCCTTTACGTTTCATTTCTGACCCGTAAAGTATGATGAAAAATGCTTGGTTTGGTGTGTACTACCACTTCGTAAAATTTGGCTCATCTTTTTTTAATCACCCTATATATATATATATATATGTGTGTATATATATATATATAATATATATATATATATATATATATATATATATATATATATATATATATATAGAATCATACATAAATGAAGGATACGAACATATGTATTATTATACTACTCAGAAAAAGGCGCAATGCAGCTCTATATACTGATGCAGGATATAATTAATATAAACGATTGGAAAAAAGGAAGGGGGGAAGAACCATATGAATTGCATAAAAATGGCTGAGAGGGATAGCGACCTCTCATTCCCGTTTTAAGTACTTTTACGTCTAGACAACGCCCACGGATACCAATGCAATTCAATGACAGATCCCCGTAGCATGTGCAAAAATGAAAGCTCCAGAATGCAGAAATGGAGGCTTCAGAATGTAGACAGAAATGGAACGACGAAAACTTACTGCCAACATTACTACCGACTAAAACGCAACGCCCGTTTCACCACATGAAGTATGTACCCATACGCATGCGTACTTCGATAATTCAAATATGATGTAATATTCTCAAGTCATCACCGAATGAATAATCCTCTTCTTTAAAGAAAGAATTGTAAATATCTTTAAGGAAACTCCGTGGATAATGATTTTTAAGTGCTTCCTGTAAAATGAGTTTGTTACAAGTGAGACAATCCTTTTTAAAAGTATTATTATTACGATTTCTTCTCAGATGTCCTGTTATGATGTTACGGAAAATATTCCTAGTCAAATTCGACTTCCATCCAATTATTTGGTTAATCTTTATATCATAATTATTACGTTTATTGTACATAACTGTATGAATTCCATTTTTATGCTTGTATCTTATGGTTATATCAAGGAAATTTACTTCGTTTTTGACACTATTAGGGTTCTTAATAAGATCCAATTCCGGAGGGTAAAAGTCAAATTCAAATTCAGGAGTATTTGAGTAATGACCTAAAATCACATCGTCCACATATCTGTAATATGGCATCTCATATAATACATGATTATTCCTTTCAAAAGATGTTAAATATATGTCAGCCAGGACTGATGAACAGCCCCCGCCCATAGGAATACCCTTAATTTGTTGATAAAATACACCTCCGCTACATAATATGTTTTCAAACAATACGAGCTGAATTAAATCCATATACCTTCACAAAGTGATTACTTTTTTAAGATTGTATTCTGTATGCACCAGTAAAAGTATTGCATGTAATTTTTTAAGATCAATGTTGTTGAAAAGGTCCCGGAAGTCATAGCTGGTGAACTGTATATCTTTATTGCAATATTTCAAACGTTTAATGACTTCAGAGCTGTTTTTTATGATTATTGGATTTTGTACTAATAAAGCTTTATATGCAGGTTTAAGTATATTCATAAGTTTATTGTTAGCCAATTTAATATATGTATTACATCCTACTGTTACCGTACGAAATTTCACGGGAGTTTTATGCAGTTTTGGAATGAGTACTAAATAAGGAAAGGACACAGTTTTTAAATTTATGCCGATTCTTTTGTGTAGAGCCTTGATCTTATTTGTCATCACAGCTAAATTATATGGTAAAGGTTTGTACATTGTGGGTTCCATGTAAGATTTCTGTAAGATTTCTATGTAATAAGGTTTGCAGGTAAATGCGTAATTAGATACCACTTTGTCAGTATATGTGATCACAAAACGTTCTTGTACTTCCCTGATAGAAGTGGGGATGACTAAATTCCGTTGATTATTTAGTTTGCTATGATATTGGTTGACAAAACAGTTTAGGATATTGTATTTCCATTCTTCAAAGGCTTTGATGGGTAATCCATATTTAATAGCTAATTTGTATGTGAAAGAATCCAAATCTAGATTAAAATCTTCTTCCACGTGGTCAAATTCCTGTCTGCGGAATTTTGTACCTTTTTCAAAAAGTTTTCTTAAAGGCAAGTCATCAATCACTTCAAGATTACCTGTAATTATATGATTATGGTGTTTGTCTCGTAAATTACTAAGATGGCATTTACATACTGTACTATTCATCATAGATATATTTTTACTTAATTGGTTATAATTGTATAACTTTCTTCCGTAGGGACGTACATAACGGTATGTAAGCTTAACTTTGATGTTAGCTATAGGAATCATCTCATTCAGTTGATTGAACAATAGTTTGAAAGGTATTCTGTCAAATGTCTTATTTTTAAAGGTTGTAACGAAGTACTCGTTATGGATTTCTTTATTGGGCTGACACTTCAAAAAGACATTAGTTTTCTGAGCCTTCATTTTTATAAAATCGAGTAATATGGCAAAATAAAAGTGTTGTTTGTTATTGGGATCTGTAGATGCCAGATGATCAATGATGTATTCCCATATTCTACGTAAGTATTTCCGTCTGATTCCGAATACAATATTTTTTATCCAATTATTGTTGATCGGAGTATTATTGTTAAACGAGACCATGAGATTTTCCAATTTTGCTTGAGTGTCTTTAAAGCTAATATATCTTTTTTTCTTGCCACGTTTCCATCTAGATGTTCTATGCAAATGACACATACTGGATACCGGGATTGAATCTACATTTTTACAGTGATCCAGGTTATAATTTTCACTGAAAATTGCTGTGTTAAGGCCAAATGGAAATGCAGAGCCGTATTGCATAATATGCGTGTACTCCCACCACAGTCGTTCCCGGAGGCGAGGTACAATATCCAGTATTGTAATCACACATTTAGAAAATTCATGGACATGGTAATGCTTTAATTCTATGTTCGTAGAAGGACGATCCAAGGTCATACTCTGCTTAATTTGGTTTCTATGTAAATTAATACGTAAATGCAAGGGATTCTTGGTTTGTTCTATATATGGAATATTACATGTGGAGCACTTTATACAATATATCACATTGAATGTTTTGCAGAACAAAAATTGACTTTTAGATTTCGGTCCAATTTGTAAAGTGTTGGCACAGGGGCATAATTTGCATTTAGTCGATGAACATCTACTAAACTTAAAGCCTTTTAAATTGTAAAAGTGTTTATATATTCCATCGAAAAATATAGATCCGTGCGGGATCGCGTTCTGTGACTGCACAACATCATTAAGGTTTTTTGTTGTCACACCCGGATTGGAATCAATATTCACCGGTTTGAAAAAGTGCTTAATAGAAGCCATCAATTTTCAGGCATCAATTATAGTCAAAATACATTAAGGGTAGCTGGTTATCGATAATATAAATACCCTTGTATTATATCACCGGGCATATATTCAAAAGATATTAATAAATTAATTCCACAATGAATACGTTTGCCAGTCGCTAAGTTCAGTAATGTATACATCCATTTTATTCAAAAGTTTTACTCATTTTGAGGAGTTCTCCTTCTTCAGATGAATATTCTTAATGACAGATGAAAAATGATTATGAACATTCTACATGAGCAACATAAACTTTTTATATCTTCCCAAATCTTTATTCGCTATTCACCAATCAAATTATCTTCCTTAGAATCCGATGTGACAATTGTAATTTTATATATTTTTTTTTTTTTTTTTTTATAAAAGACTTTATGATTTTAGATTTTTTATTTTTATTTTACAAGAGGGAATATCCAGAATACACAAATCATACGATTAAATTCGTCCAAAAGAGTATACTACACATAAAACAGATCAATAACAGTAAAAAGGAGTACAAATAGTATTTGTCAATAATATACACGCAAACACATCCACCCCACCAAACTTCACGCATTAAACCGGGAAAAACTGAAGTACTGTCATACAAAACACATACCTGTATCCTCGTATTCCACTATTTCGTCCATCATATTGTAACGCCGGTTTATTCCATTCTGTCAAAAATGGCCTTCAGAAGTAACACCAATATCCGCACTCCAGCCAACGATCTCACACATCACACGGAAGACCTATGCATGCTATGCATGGTCCGGGAAGTGGCCTTTAATAAATCCTTAAGATATAAACATTTCTGCGCAATGCTGCAAGAAACTGCTATATCCGATATAGAATCATACATAAATGAAGGATACGAACATATGTATTATTATACTACTCAGAAAAAGGCGCAATGCAGCTCTATATACTGATGCAGGATATAATTAATATAAACGATTGGAAAAGATTTGGGAAGATATAAAAAGTTTATGTTGCTCATGTAGAATGTTCATAATCATTTTTCATCTGTCATTAAGAATATTCATCTGAAGAAGGAGAACTCCTCAAAATGAGTAAAACTTTTGAATAAAATGGATGTATACATTACTGAACTTAGCGACTGGCAAACGTATTCATTGTGGAATTAATTTATTAATATCTTTTGAATATATGCCCAGTGATATAATACAAGGGTATTTATATTATCGATAACCAGCTACCCTTAATGTATTTTGACTATAATTGATGCCTGAAAATTGATGGCTTCTATTAAGCACTTTTTCAAACCGGTGAATATTGATTCCAATCCGGGTGTGACAACAAAAAACCTTAATGATGTTGTGCAGTCACAGAACGCGATCCCGCATGGATCTATATTTTTCGATGGAATATATAAACACTTTTACAATTTAAAAGGCTTTAAGTTTAGTAGATGTTCATCGACTAAATGCAAATTATGCCCCTGTGCCAACACTTTACAAATTGGACCGAAATCTAAAAGTCAATTTTTGTTCTGCAAAACATTCAATGTGATATATTGTATAAAGTGCTCCACATGTAATATTCCATATATAGAACAAACCAAGAATCCCTTGCATTTACGTATTAATTTACATAGAAACCAAATTAAGCAGAGTATGACCTTGGATCGTCCTTCTACGAACATAGAATTAAAGCATTACCATGTCCATGAATTTTCTAAATGTGTGATTACAATACTGGATATTGTACCTCGCCTCCGGGAACGACTGTGGTGGGAGTACACGCATATTATGCAATACGGCTCTGCATTTCCATTTGGCCTTAACACAGCAATTTTCAGTGAAAATTATAACCTGGATCACTGTAAAAATGTAGATTCAATCCCGGTATCCAGTATGTGTCATTTGCATAGAACATCTAGATGGAAACGTGGCAAGAAAAAAAGATATATTAGCTTTAAAGACACTCAAGCAAAATTGGAAAATCTCATGGTCTCGTTTAACAATAATACTCCGATCAACAATAATTGGATAAAAAATATTGTATTCGGAATCAGACGGAAATACTTACGTAGAATATGGGAATACATCATTGATCATCTGGCATCTACAGATCCCAATAACAAACAACACTTTTATTTTGCCATATTACTCGATTTTATAAAAATGAAGGCTCAGAAAACTAATGTCTTTTTGAAGTGTCAGCCCAATAAAGAAATCCATAACGAGTACTTCGTTACAACCTTTAAAAATAAGACATTTGACAGAATACCTTTCAAACTATTGTTCAATCAACTGAATGAGATGATTCCTATAGCTAACATCAAAGTTAAGCTTACATACCGTTATGTACGTCCCTATGGAAGAAAGTTATACAATTATAACCAATTAAGTAAAAATATATCTATGATGAATAGTACAGTATGTAAATGCCATCTTAGTAATTTACGAGACAAACACCATAATCATATAATTACAGGTAATCTTGAAGTGATTGATGACTTGCCTTTAAGAAAACTTTTTGAAAAAGGTACAAAATTCCGCAGACAGGAATTTGACCACGTGGAAGAAGATTTTAATCTAGATTTGGATTCTTTCACATACAAATTAGCTATTAAATATGGATTACCCATCAAAGCCTTTGAAGAATGGAAATACAATATCCTAAACTGTTTTGTCAACCAATATCATAGCAAACTAAATAATCAACGGAATTTAGTCATCCCCACTTCTATCAGGGAAGTACAAGAACGTTTTGTGATCACATATACTGACAAAGTGGTATCTAATTACGCATTTACCTGCAAACCTTATTACATAGAAATCTTACAGAAATCTTACATGGAACCCACAATGTACAAACCTTTACCATATAATTTAGCTGTGATGACAAATAAGATCAAGGCTCTACACAAAAGAATCGGCATAAATTTAAAAACTGTGTCCTTTCCTTATTTAGTACTCATTCCAAAACTGCATAAAACTCCCGTGAAATTTCGTACGGTAACAGTAGGATGTAATACATATATTAAATTGGCTAACAATAAACTTATGAATATACTTAAACCTGCATATAAAGCTTTATTAGTACAAAATCCAATAATCATAAAAAACAGCTCTGAAGTCATTAAACGTTTGAAATATTGCAATAAAGATATACAGTTCACCAGCTATGACTTCCGGGACCTTTTCAACAACATTGATCTTAAAAAATTACATGCAATACTTTTACTGGTGCATACAGAATACAATCTTAAAAAAGTAATCACTTTGTGAAGGTATATGGATTTAATTCAGCTCGTATTGTTTGAAAACATATTATGTAGCGGAGGTGTATTTTATCAACAAATTAAGGGTATTCCTATGGACGGGGGCTGTTCATCAGTCCTGGCTGACATATATTTAACATCTTTTGAAAGGAATAATCATGTATTATATGAGATGCCATATTACAGATATGTGGACGATGTGATTTTAGGTCATTACTCAAATACTCCTGAATTTGAATTTGACTTTTACCCTCCGGAATTGGATCTTATTAAGAACCCTAATAGTGTCAAAAACGAAGTAAATTTCCTTGATATAACCATAAGATACAAGCATAAAAATGGAATTCATACAGTTATGTACAATAAACGTAATAATTATGATATGAAGATTAACCAAATAATTGGATGGAAGTCGAATTTGACTAGGAATATTTTCCGTAACATCATAACAGGACATCTGAGAAGAAATCGTAATAATAATACTTTTAAAAAGGATTGTCTCACTTGTAACAAACTCATTTTACAGGAAGCACTTAAAAATCATTACCCACGGAGTTTCCTTAAAGATATTTACAATTCTTTCTTTAAAGAAGAGGATTATTCATTCGGTGATGACTTGAGAATATTACATCATATTTGAATTATCGAAGTACGCATGCGTATGGGTTACATACTTCATGTGGTGAAACGGGCGTTGCGTTTTAGTCGGTAGTAATGTTGGCAGTAAGTTTTCGTCGTTCCATTTCTGTCTACATTCTGTCTACATTCTGAAGCCTCCATTTCTGCATTCTGGAGCTTTCATTTTTGCACATGCTACGGGGATCTGTCATTGAATTGCATTGGTATCCGTGGGCGTTGTCTAGACGTAAAAGTACTTAAAACGGGAATGAGAGGTCGCTATCCCTCTCAGCCATTTTTATGCAATTCATATGGTTCTTCCCCCCTTCCTTTTTTCCAATCGTTTATATTAATTATATATATATATATATATATATATAATATATATACAGAGTGTCCCAAAAACATTGACCTCGGCTTTTATTCCTTAAATATTAATCTTAGACATACATAATAAATTACAAAGTTGCACAAAAAATGGTACAGAATTTTATGAAATCGATTAAAATTTTCAAGAGAATTAAATTTGTAAGAAATACAAAATTTAAATTTTTATACGGCCCCCATACAAAAACATTTCCAATGAGTAAAATGTGCCCCATACACTAATAAGGTGATGTACAAAATTTCAGCATTGTATCATAAAATGTCCCAGAGATATGAAGAGACAAAAATGCTGACTTAAACCACTTTTAGATGCATCGACATAGGTTCTCAGAGGGGAAAAATCATGTCGGCAGATAGCGTTTCAGGGGTCATACACAAATTATGAAAGAAAACAATGATTACATAAATGAATAATAATTTTGCTATTTATTGGTACAAAAGTATCTACACTGTGTAGAAATAATAACTTTACACAAATATCACAAAGCTTGTTCAAAATGTTTTCTATCCATGCCAATACAGAGCTGCATTCATCTGATAATACTTCTGTGCACTCGATCAAGTTCTTGTTCGGTGATGTCACGACAACCATCTTAAATGCGTTATTGCAACTCTGCTTTATTTAAGGGAGGTGACAGATAAACTGTTGTGCATAAATGACCCCACAAATAAAAATCCATAAGCATTAAATCAGGCGACCTAGGAGGAAATTCGACTGGCCCATGCAAGCCAATCCACTTGTTTGAAAACTCTTTATTTAACCAGTGTTTCACAACTGTAGTATGGCGAGCTGGAGATCCATCCCATTGAAACCATACATGTGGAAATACTGTTAGGGGCAGTTCATCCATAAAATCAGGAATAACCACATTCGAAATCTCATTAATATATCTGTCACCCATCAACGTACCATCATACAGTATGGATCCAAGCAAACGGTTTCTGAAAATACTACACCATACATTCACAGAAAATTGCTTCTGATGATGAATATCACGTACCCATACCTGCCAACTTTTACGCATTATGCGTAAAATTTACGCATTTTAACTGCACTTTACGCTTTTACGCATATATTGCTATATTTTACTCATTTCCGCATTTATTTGAATTTTTTAACATTACTAGGAAATCAATCTTCAGCGAAATTCTCCGGCTTTTTTTGTTTGAAATTTATCAATTAACCAGACGTGGTATAATTCCTCGGAAACACCATTGTCGCTTTTTCAGCACGGATTTCTACCATTCCCGGAATCATAGCAAATCCATAATAAAATGCAGGGTAATACCAATCACATTAACGGAGATTTACGGCCGTGTGTAATGTAAATGAAGATCTCGATCGCTTATTTTATGAAAGTAATAAATATACTTCTTCAAAGGTTGTCTAATTCAGCATAAATCGCTAAAATGTTATTTTGTTCATTAATTTCGCATAAACACTGCGATTGTGCAATTCAGTTTATTCTTATGAATCGCCGAGAGTACAAAAGTATCTTTTTCCATCCAATTCAATCTTCTAAATATTGCATTTTTGATTGACTAAACTAGCTTATTTTCATATTCTAATTAATTATTATGGTTAATTTCTTAATTATTTTCTCATAAACAGTGCGATTACGCAATTCAGTTACTTCGCGTGAATTGCCGAGAGTACGTTAATATCTTTTTCCATCCATCTCCATCATTTAAATGTTGAATATTAGATCGATTGAACTAGCTTATTTTCATATTCTGATTAATTATTACGGTTAATTTCTTAATTATTTTTGCATAAACAGTGCGATTGCGCAATTCAGTTACTTCGCGTGAATTGCCTAGAATACGTTAATATCTTTTTCCATCCATCTCCATCATTTAAATGTTGCATATTAGATCGATTGACCTAGCTTATTTTCATATTTTGGCTAATTATTAAGGTTAATTTTTTAATTATATTTGTATAATACAAATTTTTCTATTTTGAAAAATGGGTATGAACTCTGTGAAGGAATATTTTCCAATAAGTGGTATTAAAGCAATAATTTAGGCAAATAAAAAGGAAACCATTTTGGCAGGAACATAATTCAGTGCTATTTTCTTTTTTTTAATTATTATTATTATTATTAAAGATCAATATTTGTTACTCTTAGTGAAAACCTGTGTTTTACCAAACATAAATATTTGTTTTCATTATAAAGTAATTTTCACCGGATAAAACTTTTATATATTTTTTTTATTTTATAATTTATTGTCCTGAAATTTTATAAAATCGGTGTCCTGAATTTTCATATTTTACCAGTACTATGCCTGATATTTAATGCAGTATTTTTTTTTTAATGCAGGTATTTGTACATACTTAAATTCATTAGAAATGTCGTTTGCGCGTGTAGTTTAAAAAAAAATCATTATAAATGTTATTCACGCAAAATTTTACACATTCCAATTTTCCCAGGTTGGCAGGTATGCGTACCACGAATAGATTTGTGCCAAACCAAAAGTGCTCATTTTGAGGATTTATGCATCCATCTTGTTTAAAGCAGCATTCGCCATTCCAAGTTACATTTATCAAAAAAAAAAAAAAGAGGGATTTGTATCTTCCTGATTTAGAGCCCAATTATAAAAATCTGGACGACATTGATAATCTGTTGGCTTCTGTCCTTGCACACCATGAATGTTAAACGGATGCCATTATTCAGTCTCGGTATTCTCCACACTGTTGCATGTAGGGCGCGGTAGCCCATTGGTTAGCGCGCTGGAGTTGCACTCGGTAGGCCCGGGTTCGATTCCAGCCACTGCCAAAACTGCCGCCGTGTTCATGCGGAGTACGATCACGTTAAACATGTGGGTCCGAAAGTCCTTCCGAGAGGTTGGTGGTAGGGGAAGGAGGGTACGGTCCCTGTGGATGCCTCCCCCACTGGGTTCCGGTCTAAATTGGGTGGCACTTCCCGACCGTCCAAACAGTTACCTTACACCTTTCTGGTAGGTCGGACGGTCTGGGTTTCAACAACAACACTGTTGCATGTAGTAAGTTCATTTCTGAAGCAGCTACGAACCTACTATGTGGATGACTGCAAAAGTAAGCCAAAATATCAATTTCTACATCAGTTGAGTGAAGTCTGGGTTTACCTAGTCAACCTACACGATGTACGCTTCTCTTTCATGTACTTGTTGCACCAATCAGGAAATAAATCTCCCAGAAGGATGTCGAGAATTGGAAAAGTACATTGATATTCCTGTGCAGTTTCGTTAGCATTGCGATTGCATAAACTATACAGCATAAGCATTTCAAAAAGTTTTTCGTTGCTGTATTGCAACATACTGTCGGTACAGGCTAAATACACTCTCAAAATGTAGCAGAAATGTGAAATACTTAAGGGTCACTCAGACTGTCAGGCTGCGTGTGCTAAGCTTACGTAAGTAAGTCGATTGATCAAGGGCAGAGCAAAAACAACTTTCTCATGTGATGATGCGTCTGTTGCGATTGTGTGACGCACCGATCAGAGGCAAATATTTGCATATGCATACATTTCTAAACTGTTTTAATTTTAATTTTGATTGTGCCATTTCCAAATTTTATTCTGTAATTAATCATATAAAATTTTAAGGTATTTTTCAGGAAACATATTTTCGAAAAATTGTAAATAAATCTAAAGATAAGAGGCAGATATTATTTGCCTATGATGCATTTCTGTGTTGCGTCATTTGCACTCTTGCTGTAAACATTTACATTTTAATTTGTGATTAATCCCTCACCAACTTTGTTTAAACATATCTCTGGGACATTTTATGATAAAATGCTG
Source organism: Amaurobius ferox (assembly GCA_951213105.1). Classification (NCBI taxonomy): domain Eukaryota; kingdom Metazoa; phylum Arthropoda; class Arachnida; order Araneae; family Amaurobiidae; genus Amaurobius; species Amaurobius ferox. The sequence goes on from OX578142.1 coordinate 125,956,922, forward strand.
AAATTTTGTACATCACCTTATTAGTGTATGGGGCACATTTTACTAATTGGAAATGTTTTTGTACGGGAGTCGTATAAAAATTTCAATTTTGTATTTCTTAAAATTTAATTCCCTTGAAAATTTTAATTGATTTCATAAATTTCTGTACCTTTTTCTACGTAACTTTGTATTTTATTATATATGTCTAAGATCAATATTTAAGGAATAAAAGTTGAAGTCAATGTTTTTGGGACACCCTGTACATACACTCTAAAACAAAAAAATCGATGCACCAAGGAGTTGTCCGATTGTGATAAAAATTGGTGGATGTGAAGAACATACATAGAAAAAGAAAGGATTAAAATTTCAGAACAATTTAATGATTTAGAGTTTGACCATATACAAAGGAAGTCAATAAGGCATTGGTCCACCTCTGGCCTGGATGCAAGATGTCACCCAGCATGGCATAGACTGATAAAGTTCGCGGATGGTGTCCTACGGAATGTCTTGCCAAATTGTCTCTAACTGTCAGGCTAAATCATCAACATTCCGGGATGGTTGCAATCGCCTTCCCATAACGTCCCAAATGTGCTCTATGGGAGAGAGATCAATAGACCTAGCTGGCCAAGAAAGTGTTGGGCAAGCTTAAAGACAATTCATAGCAACACGTGCCGTGTGTGTCCAGGCATTATCTTGTTAAAAAGGAAGTCTGGGGTGTTGCAAAAGGAACAGTAACACAACCAGTCATAGAATGTTGTCTACGTACCACTGTGCTGTCAGTGTGCCAGAAATGACTACCAAAAACGTAAGATATCTGCAGTCGAAATGCAACAGAAATTTTGACCACAGATTCAGAATCACTCTTTATATACCTGCTGAATGTGCCGTTCAGATGCACTGGAGCTCCCACTATTTATTCATTGGACACCAAATTTTATTCATTTGCATGTTTGCTCAAAATGTCTTTGCATACGAAATTTCATTACAATCGGACATCTCCTTCTTGGTACGTTGATTTTTTTGTTATAGAGTATATATATACTATGTATATATATGTATATATATATATATATGTATATATATACAGTACAATGTCTCAATTCTATACCTTTTTGTACGCAACTTTGTAATTGATTATATACGTCTAAGATCAATATTTAAGGAATGAAAGCCGAGGCCAATGTCTTTGGGACACCCTGTATATATATGCTATGTATATATATGTATATATATATAAGTATATATATATATATATAAATATATACATATAAATAAATATATATATATATATATATAGGTATATGTATATATACAGTACAGCATCTCAAATCTGGAATCTTAAGGACCTCAGTGAGTGTGAATTTCGGACTTTTCCAGATTTAAGATCATTTTTGAAAAAAAAGTATGGATCGCCCTCCCCCCTCCTCATTTCTGTAATTTGAATCTTCTGAATACCACTACAAAATGGAAATTTGAACAGTTAAGAAAAATATGAAACAAACAAAAAATACTCAAAAAGAAAATTCTTATTTATCATACACTTTTAAAACAATTTAAATTTTTTAGCAAACATTTCTATAATGCTGCATTGTCTCATAATTTTGTTTTTCCAAAGTAACTTTTTCTTTAATTTTAATGACATACATTCTTGTTTTGTTACAAAGCTCCTTTCTACCAGTTCTTTAATAATGTTCACTAATCCTTCTAAATTTTCCAAAGAAACGTTATCTTCATTAACATCAACATCGTTATGATCACTAACTACATAACTATCTTCCTATCAACAAAAGAGACCCCCTTATGGGGGGCTCTGGTGCAGGGGTTCATTAATGGGAGTTCCATTACCTCTTATGGGTAGCTACGGGGGAATGACCACCACTAAAGTGAAGGGCCCGGACCGTTAAATTTTCTTTTAGGGCTGAAGAAAACATGAAAAATTTACAAAATGTAGAGAAATTGGGGCTGTGATACATGTTTGAAGGGGGCCAGTAATTTCTATGGGCGACCCAGGCAACAATATAAAGATTTGAAAGCACATTTTACAGTTTGAAAATCAGACAGACGATAGAACGAGCCCTTCCTTGTATTCTCCTTCCACCAATTACAGTAGCGGACCAATTATCCAGAATTCTCTGCACCACTAGCTTTCTGGATTTCTAATCCATCGCCAAAACGGCCACTTAACAGGGTATTACATTGATTTGGCACTGTTGTCTAATCACGGTATTACACTAAATACACTATGAACCTTTATATATTTTATAACTTAAAACTTAATTTTACAATATTTTATTTATTTTCTAGCATTTATACATTTTTATATTTAAAAAAGCTAATGCCTCTTTAAAAAGGAAACACTTTATTAAGAATAGTCAAATATGTGAAAAATACCACAGTAGATACAATAAATAGCTTTTCTTATAAAAAAAAATACCTCTCCTCGCAATGATTTTTCTAAAATAAGATGAGTCATTACTGAGCAGTGGTGCTGGAAGGGGGTGGGATATTGAAGGTGAAGAAAGGAATGTGTCATGCTCACAAATGCAGCGGAGAGGTCAGTGTCAGTGTGTTAATGACGCGATAAGACAGAAGGTATCCCGATTCAGGACTTTCAGAAGTAATCTATCGTGCCACACGCCAAACGTCGTTTTATCGCCAGTTCTGGTTTATTCTGGCTACACCTGCAATTGGAGGGGCAAAACGAATTATTTAACCCTTTCGCGACGGCGGCAAGAGAATGACGTTAGATACATTTGTCTTATCAAAGTATACAGTAGCATTTCGAATACTGGTTTGATTATTTATAAATCAAATAACAATCTGACTAATGTTGTTTTCAAGTAATACTATTAAAATACATGTATTTAAGAACTTTGTGTACTGCATACGGATTGTTTGAAATTAGTTAAAGAAATGTTCGACACACATACATATAATTTATTATTTTGAATAAAACGATTCTAATTTCGTAGTAAATATATGTGTAGAATCCGTATATTATTCAATTCTTATATAGTACAAGAATCCGTAACGAAATTTGAAGATTATTTGAAAGGAGGAAATATTTGGCATTTTAAAAATGCAAAATTTGTATGTAACATTTTAAGGAAATTTGCTTGACATTTTTCTGTTTGTGAGAGCAATGTTGCTTTTCCGACAAACATAGGATAATGCAGTGTTTTTGAAGATGTGTTCTGCGGAACCCCTGGGGTTTTGCGACGTGATAGTTTCAAGAAAATTTTCTTAAAAAATTAAAATCGGGTAAAATTTTAATGCTTTTATACTTTTAAACTATTTTAATTTTAAATATTTTATTATTAAATAGAAGAATTTCAAATGTTATTGGAAAATAAATAAAAATATTTCCTAATTAAAATATGGTAAACAAATATCAAAATTAATTGCACTTTGCATTTAAAAATTCTCTGGTCAATTACATTTCCAGGAACTTACGTAAGTGTAATTGTTCATTCAAATTAGTGATATATTTTACAATTACTTTTACGTCTAAGTTTGGCAAAATTGAAATTTTTAATACTAAAAATTATAAAAATATGAAAGAGCCTTTATGCAATGGAAAGTGATGTGTACACTTCAATTTCGAAAGAACTATTAAGTATTTCTATACATTTTAGCACACTTATTTCATACAGTCATATGAATTATTGGAAAAACCAGAAGTTACATATTCAGACCAGGAAATCCTTAGTGAACCCTACCAACCCCTCCGGAATTCAATGTTTAATCTTTATCAGTCTTCATCTAAGCTGTACCTAAAGTAAAGTCTGAAAAACAGATGTTGAAATGAAAATATAAATTTTTGAATAAGAAGTGACATCTCTCTCCCGAACAAGAAGTGGAAATCCTTCATGAATCCTACCTTCTCCGTAATTTTATGCTGCATCCATATTAGCCACTATATCTTTTTAAACATCCAAATCCTACGAAATAGATGTTTAAAAAAAAATTCTATGAAATAGATGTTAAAAACAATGCCAAATTGTAAAATTTTCCCACCAAAATCTGCATTTCAAAATTATTTAGAGTAAATTTGTATTATTATTTTTTGTACACACATGAGATAAATTGTCTGTGACTTACAGTTTTAATTGGGTTGTGAACAATATACATTTACACTCAGTTTTATCCGTCACAGAAATGGATCTAATATAACAATTATAGGTCTGAAGGACTAAATAAACTTTAATTGTTGTATACCGATTTAAAGGTATATTTATGCCGTAGTATGTAAAATCTCACTAATTTGATATTTATGGATTTTTTTTGTGAAATATAAAGATATATATATATATATATATATATATATATAATATATATAATATATATAATATACATATATATATATTATATATATATATATATATATATAATATACATATATAATATATATATATATATATATAATATACATATATATATATATATTTATATATGATATATATATATATATATATATATATATATATATATATATATATATATAGGGTGACCAGAAAAAAGCGCCCCAAAAGTAAAATGAAACGACAAAAAAACGGGTGAATAATTATGTTTTATTCCAATTACAGGAAAAAAATATATATTCTAAATTTATGAAATCACAAGTTCGATATGTTTGCCATCACCTGCAACGGCATTTGGTTGTCAGTATTTCAGTATTGTTTATTCCCAAGGTTTGAACGATTTATGTACAGTGGTTTTCGAGATATAACAGTTCTTAATTGGGCGCTTATTTCTGGTCACCCTGTATATATAATATATATATATATATATATATATATATATATATATATATTAAAATAACAAAAACTAAAGTGCAAGAGTGTGAATCAGTAACCACAGTATCTAACCGTGAGCAAAATAAAAGCGTGTGTGAAAAGCAAAAAGCAACGAGGAAGGGCCGAAAAAGCAGAGCACGGAGAGGCCAGGACAAGGAAAATATATTAAAAAATAGTATATCTGCCAGAAACGTCTTCAGGGGCACATTCTAGACAGATATACTAAAATCCGTTGTTTCTATGATTGCATAAAAACACGTGGTTAAAATATTATGCAATCTGTGCCCAACAACGGAATAACAGAAAAAAAACCAAATAGGATAAATTCAATTATATAACATAAAATACCACATAAACATGAAATATAAAATACCACATAGACATGAACATGAAAAATATAGCGCACAAATATACGAATTTGCAAAAAAGAGCAACTCACATGTCGAAAGGTCGTCACCGTGAATAATCTTCAAATGATTCCCCCACATGCTACAATCTGTACGCTTACCTCGCTGAATACCACGTGGGAATAATCCAGACCAGAAGAAGTGGAAGTAGCAGTACATAGTTTCGGAGAGATAAACCCAAGAGTTTAGAAACTGACCGAGATGTAACCACGATTATCGAAAACTTTGAAAGAATGGATAACACTGTTTTTTGGAGCCGTAGCCTGTTTTTTGTTTTATTAGTTTTTTAGATATCCGCCTTAACGGTTTTATGAGTGTTTTAAACTTTTTTCTTTACCCGCCGAGGCGGTTTTTTTTTAAAAAAATTTTCGTTTTTAGTGTAATCGAAATTACTGTTTTTTAATATTTTTACATTTTTATGTTTGCCCGCCGGGGCGGTGTTTATTTTATGGTGTTTCCACGACTTTAGAATACTGTACTTATACTGCGATCTACAAATAAGGGGGGGAAGTTGTACATATAGCAAAGATTTTTGAGACTATTAATGTGTGATAGTGTACACTTATTACTATCCAGGCGTTTAATGCGGAGCAAATAGCTAGTGATTAGATTTCTAAAAACTTGGTTGCTAAGGCAAGAAGAGAAATGTGGGAAGAATTTTACATTAAATTTAAATTGATGTCTCTTATCATAAATAGTAGTAGTGAAAGAGTTACAATGTATATCAATGGTGATGTCAAGATAATTTACAGATTTGGAAGGGTGGGATTCATTCGGTATTAATTCAAGATTGGATGGATATATATTAAGTGTGGGTAAAGAAACGTGTGCAGTATGAAAACAAAGAAAAACATCATCAATGTATCGAAAAATAGAAATGTTACGAGTGAACAGAGTGGATTTTCTTTCGTAGAAGTAGAGATAAATATTGGCGAGCATGGAGCTACTAGTGGATCCTTGCGGTACTCCAATCGTTTGGAGATATACAGCATTGCCATGTACAAGATAGTTGTGAAAAAGCACAAAATGCAATAAATTATTAAAGGTGGACGAGTCATATTTAGTAAGAGTATTTAATTTGAATTGATCGAAGAGTTGTTTAATGACAGAGAATAAATCTTTAATGTCGATGTTATTAAAAAGATCTTTAAAATCTAATGTTTGGAAAGAGTCAATGGCAGAAAAGGATTTCAGTTTTTGAATAAGTTCATAGCTATTTCGGATAATGCAATGTGGCTCTCGGGAAATAGCATGAAAAAGAATGTTCAAGACTTTGAGAAGTTTTTTATTAGCTTTTGATGCATAAGAGTTGTGTCCACTGGTAACTGTTCTAAATTTTACTGGGTCCTTGTGAAATTTTGGTATGATTACTAAATATGGTATGTTTAAATTTTGATGGGTATCAAAAAATTGTTTATACTTGGAAATAAGTTTGCGTTTTAAATCATGTATGGTTGTTTTTTGCAATTTGAAGGTATTAATTTGATTTAAATTGGATAACAATGTTTTAATGTAGAAAAATTTGCAGAAAATAGCATAGTTTGATGAAGCTTTGTCTACATACGTAAAAACTAGGAATTTCTGCATATGTGTAATACTTTTCTTTAATTTTGATAATTGGAAATTCGACTGTGGAATATTCGAATGTGATAGCTTAAGTTGAACATGGGATAAGATTTTAGATTTCCAGATACAAAAGGCTTCCATAGGTGTTGAATGTGTAATGGACATTTTATATATGAATTTATCAATATCAAGAGAGAGAGTGTTAAGGATAGAATAAGGATGATTTTTAGAAGGTAGTCTATATTTTGTTCCATATGACATAATGAGTTTTAAGGAAGGGTCGGTGATTATATCTAAGTTACCCGTTAGTACATGACCAAAATGGGTATTTATAAAAGGTTTCAATGCAGGTGAATCACAATTACAAAGATTATTTTTATCTATCGGAGTAGAGGACGATGGATATATATATTTATATATATATATATATATATATATCCGAGTGAAAAGGAAGAAATGTCAAAACTTTGAAACGGGAGATCCAAATGCGTTGCATATAATGGCAGGGGAGGGTGGCGACTCCCCTTCCCGTTTAAAGCAGCTTTTACAGCCCGGGCAACGCTCACGGAACCAATACAATACAATGGACAGTCCCGTACATGTGCATAGACAAAGGCACCCGTATACACGAAGAGCAAGAACAACATCGACGCAGATGGAATGGACGCAAAATGAAAAACGATCCAAGTACCAGAGCCTATATATCAACACTTACGCATGCGTGCCAACACACCAGTATCGCATAAATCATAAAATTCCAACCAATTCCCGATGGAAAAGGCTAAAGTTTTCTTTATTACCGAAAAAGGAATTATAGCATGCCCGCAAGAAATAAATAGGATAGTGTTTTTTTAAAGCTTCGGTTACGATTTTTTGATTACATTTATTGCAATCCCTTTTGAAAGTGTTATAAGCCAGATTTCTCTTGAAATGGCCGACAAGGATGTTTCTGAAGACATTCTTAGTAAGGTTTGTCCTCCAATCTATAAGATGGCCAATCTTGATTTTAAGCTTTAAAAAAACACTATCCTATTTATTTCTTGCGGGCATGCTATAATTCCTTTTTCGGTAATAAAGAAAACTTTAGCCTTTTCCATCGGGAATTGGTTGGAATTTTATGATTTATGCGATACTGGTGTGTTGGCACGCATGCGTAAGTGTTGATATATAGGCTCTGGTACTTGGATCGTTTTTCATTTTGCGTCCATTCCATCTGCGTCGATGTTGTTCTTGCTCTTCGTGTATACGGGTGCCTTTGTCTATGCACATGTACGGGACTGTCCATTGTATTGTATTGGTTCCGTGAGCGTTGCCCGGGCTGTAAAAGCTGCTTTAAACGGGAAGGGGAGTCGCCACCCTCCCCTGCCATTATATGCAACGCATTTGGATCTCCCGTTTCAAAGTTTTGACATTTCTTCCTTTTCACTCGGATATTTTCTACTCTGGAGATGTGAGCAGCTTTGCGCCTGTCCCTGAGTGGTATTTTGATTTCTGTCGTCGCTTTGAGTAAGTGATAATTTCGAATTTGAAACTCACTTGTTGTTCTTAATGTTATATATATATATATATATATATATTGACAAGTCAGGAAGTCTTCATAATCGCAAACTATAAATTGTTATTTTTTCCTTGAAGGAGATGCAAGTTCCAAATAAAGATTTAAACTATGTTAGCTTAGTTGCTTGAAACGTGCTCTCCCGACAAAAACTGGAATTCAAATTTTCGCCTATATATATGAAAGTAAAAATCAATCCATTGCCTTAGAGCTATAACTTTAACATATTATTCAGTTATGACTTGAACGTAAATGCGAAGTCCACCCTCCTTCACGTAATAGAAGAGGAGAAATGTCTTGCTCCGAAATAACCTTGAAAGTCTCTCCGCGCGTCACGTGATACATTTGGCGATAGCTTCGAAAGCCAGCCAATATCTGCGTGTAATGTGAGCGGAGGGGCCTGGCTTGGTATACACAATGGCCACTCGCGTTAATGACCTTGTGCTTTGCAATAGGATCTAAGTTATTTATGATAAATATGGCATTCCAAACAAAAGGAGCAAAATGCGGTTGATATAAGGCTGAAAGTTGATATTTTTACCAATGAGAATAACTGTGCTGTTGCGAGGAAGTTAACAAAAAAACTCATCAGATATTTGAGGGAGAGGGGGGAGGGGTGCTGCAGACGAAACAATCCATTGAAGAATGGGTACTATAATGAAGTGAATAAAATAAATTTTCTTGAGCGTTTTGTACTTGGGGAAGGGTTAATATCAACAACATGATTCATGCTCCATCCAAGGCTGATACGGGCGTCTATTTTTATATCCAGTGTAAAAAATCGACTTCTACATTTTCATGTCATTTTTGGGGGTCAGAAAGTTGACTTATATATTGGAAACGATATCTGTTTATAAAATGTAATTCAATATAAATAATCTTACCGTGTTGTTTTAAATCCACAACTTTGGCAGTCCAATAGTTAAAATAACTAAAAAAAATTGAAAAACATCGAGATCTTTAAAGTTTCTGAATTCTGGATGTTCGGATTTTTGAGGTTATTCTGTATTTGTTTTATATCACAAAAACCACTACATACATTTAAAGGAAAAGAAATATTTTGTTTATATTAAAGGAAATTAGTAACTTCCATTGAAAACACACACACAAAAAAATCATGTAATATTTATTCCAGATTTCTGGATTCCGGATAATTGGTCCATTACTGCATTATCACCTATTTAATCATATCAAAGTCTAGAGCACTGTTTCTTCCAATCTGCCCCCTTTCTCATAGTGCATCATGGAACAATACAAGTGAAGAGCTATTGCTTATGGGCAGGAGCATGGTGTATGGAGCATTACTAAAAATAGATTAGCAGGTGGTTGTGAACTTTTGAGAGGGCAGTTGGTACTTTCGCATTTTCAAAGAGGGGAGATTTTTTATGTTCTTGTTTTTACAGTGTTAAAAGGGTTCAGCTATATTTCATAGTTTATGAGCGAATGGTCGGATAATCAAGTGCCTATCCCTTTTTTTTTTAAAACAAAGCAGTTTGTGCTAGTGTTCGGATTTTGGATAATTCTGAATTTAAGAAGTCCGGATTTGGGACGTTATACTGCATAATAAATTATAGCTTTATGATATATATATATATATATGTATACACACACACATACACTGCTGGACAATTGCTAAGGACGGATTACACTATCACCCACAGCAACCATAAAATGAAAGGAAGCAAAATGTAGAAAATTAGAATAAGTGTGGGATACAGTAAGAAGAGGTGTGCATATGCAAATTTTTCATTTCCATGCCTGTTCATCATGTGATAGAGCTGATAAGAGATTTAAAGGATTTGACGCATGTGTACAGGTTTTGTTTCAAGTGAAAGTTTTACGGGAAAGATTAAATTGGTGAACATGAAATTTTCCGTATGTCTTCCTGATATCACTCAGATGATTTTACGCATGGCCGTATTATTGAAAAGATCAAAAGGTGAAAAATAACAAATGTTGCCAGGGAGTTCGACATCGCCCACAGCATTGTTTCACAATTGTGGCAAGCATTTAAAATAACTGGAATGTATAGTAAGTGTCACAGGGAGGTCGTGTTAGAAGTACAATGCCTGCAGAAGACAGGTACATTGTCCTATCGGCAAAAAGGGACAGACACACCACAGCTCAGTAGGTGGCAAATCAGTTTTTTGCTACCACAGGACAACAGATCTCCCGAAAAACTGTAGCCAGACATTTGGGAGAAGATCTCCTGAAAAACTGTAACCAGATGTTTGGGAGAATACGCCAGCAGACCTGTTGTATGTATCCCATTGTCCAGACTGCACCATACCACCCATTTGCAATGGTGTCGTGAGCATCACAATAGGACTGGGCTTGTGTACTATTCTCAGATGAGAGTAGGTTCAGTCTGTCGTCAGATTGTAGATGCCAACTGATCTGGCGTGAGAGTGGTACTGCCTATCATTCAGAAAATATCCAGGAAAGGGACCGATATCTGACATGCAGTATCATGGTAAGGGTCGGCATCATGATCAATGACCGCACACCCCTACATGTGGTTGCAACTGGGACTATAACTGGCCAACGATACATTGATGAAGTTCTACTGCCTCATGTTCACCTTTTCCGTGGTGCTGTCAGTGATAAATTTGTTTTCATGGATGACAATGCACCATGTCATTGAACATTTGATGTTCAGGATTGTCTAATCAGTGAGGGTATTCAATGCTGCATATGGCCAGCATGTTCTCCAGATCTAAACCCCATTGAAAATGTTTAGGATGCTTTGGGGTGGCGACTTGCTGGTCGAAAATATCTTCCAACAAACAAGAACACCCTCATCCGTGCACTGAAAGAGGAGTGGGATAACTTGTCGGCTGCTATTGCTGTGTTAGCTGAGCGACTAGACTAGAAAATTTGAAAGTCATTTGCAGATTTAGCAGTGTTTTGGCCATATTCATATCTGAAGTGCTGGTAAAGAAAAATTTGTAGCAGATGATATGCAGTAGTGATGTGTTTTCTCAAGAAAGCAAGCTCGTTAAACACAAACACAATTTATTTGTTGTGAGATCCATTGCATCAGATGAAGTTACAAAATAAAACACTGTAACATTCGTTGCAAAGCAAAATTATATACAATGAGCTAGCAAGCTCATGAAAAAGATTGTAAACAGTTTTTATGACTAGGCACACACTCTCAGTTACTATAACATCGGTAAGTAGAAAAAACAGCTACTGTACCACACATGCCGTGCACGTTAATGAAGCCACCATCATCAGGTCACACGTCATGGCTTTAGAAGTTAGACTACTCTCTACCGATCAAGGTCTGCCTTCCATACAAGGTCTTTCACCGTCGATCACCGTCTGATCGATCTGACTATACGTCGAGTCTTAAGTCTGCATAACTACAAGATCTTAAACTCTGAAAAGTCTCCCACGTCTACTACATGGTCAGTCAAGGTCTGTAAAGTCTCTGAATAACTGAGAATGTGTCCTATCATATATACACTGTGATGGGTACGCTCCGGAACACAACCGTTGACGGCAGCGCCCTCACTATATGCAAATCAGAATGCGCGCGCGGCGAGATGGCGATTTGCATGAATGGCATGTTCTGTTCCCGTCACGAGTCGTTCACGAGAACGGTAGAACCATTCTAAAAATGTAAACACGTTCTCGCGATAACGAGAATCGCGACGAAAACAGAACCAAGTTTCCAACATAACTTGCCACAACAACTGCTGAATAATGTTGTACAAAGCATGACACGACATGTGGAATGTTGCATTGCACTCCATGGTGAACATATCCTGTACTGACACCTTTCTCAAAGGTGCCTGCTGTCGTTCATATGCATTTTTCCATTTCTCCGTACACAGATTCAAATGAACACTTTTCCCTTTCAGATGTTTCAAAACCTTCTGTATTTTCCAGAACAATAAATGATCTTTGTTCTAATGTCCGAACAGTGTGGCAACAATATTTTATCATGCTGCGCCTCCACCCCCGCTTAATGTTGTGCTACATTGCAATTTGTGATCAGTCCTTAGCAATTGTCCAGCAGTGTAATATGTATATATATATATATACACATACACACACACACACACATATATATACACATACACACACACACACACACATATATATATATATATAAATTAATAATAGCATTAGATTGTGAGAAAGTACAAATACATAGCCCCACCCAAATCTACTAAGAATTTAAAGCAGAATATGAAAAAGCAGAAGAAAAACATGGAAAAATAAAGAATTAGTCTGTATGCAAACTACACTCATGTCTAAAAGTTAAGCATAATTCGCAAAATGTGAAAAATTTGGAATTAATATAGATACAATGGTTTACAATCAGTTGTGGAAAATCGTGGGATGAAGGTAAATCATTGTGCATATGCAAAACAGTTCAAAACATGCGCAAAGCATCGGCGCATGTTGGAATAAGTATAAAACGGCCTTGAGTGACATGGCCAGTTGAAGCAGAATTTCGCAATTGCTGTGCTAAGGAGCATTGTTAACAATCAAAAGGATGAAAGATGCCACAAAGATGCCAACTGGACATGTTTATGAAGGGATGAATTATTGGAATGCTGGAATCCGGTTGATCCCAGACCGAAGTGTCTCCAATTCTGAATATGCCTCAGTGTGTGATCTCCAGACTGTGGCAGAGGTTCTAAACCACTGGAGATGTTACCCGATAACCAGTTCGCCCAAGGGTAACAACGCTCAGCAAGACTGATATTCAGTGATAATTGCACAACGCTAGAGGAACCGTTCTACCAGACAACTGAGTTCAGCCCTGACATCCACCACAGGAGTCACTGTTTTGAGACAAACTGTTTACAGGAGACTCAGACATGTTGGTCTCTATGCCAGACAACCAGCAGTTTGCATCTCCCTGACATCTGCACAGAAACACGCACGTTTACAGTGGAGTTTAGAACATCAGTAGTAGAGTGGACAACAGTAGGGCAATGTCATGTTCAGTGATGAGTCAAGGTTTAGCTTGCAAACTGATTCTCATCGTACCGCAATCTGGAGAGAACGTGGAATGCATTTTCACCCGGGAAACAGCACGGAAAGACATTGTTTCCATTTGAGGGTGTCATGGTCTGGGCAGGTATGATGAATAGCCACACAGACCTCCACATCTTTGACACAAGGTCGGTTACCGGTCAAAGATACAGAGATGAGCCTACCGTTTGATTGCTTTGAGGTGCTGTTGGTTGATTTCATATTCATGGATTATAACGCACCTCCTCACTGTGCCGTCTTGGTTGATTACTTCCTTCAAACTGAAGATATCCAGCACATACAGTGGCCTGTCAACTCTCCTGATCTGAATCCAATAGAGCATGTGTGGGATATGCTCGGGAGACATCTTATAGCCCTCTGCTATCTACCAAGCTCCGTTCTGGGATTGAAAACTGCTCTCCGTGAGGCTTGGAACTAATTGAGCACACAACTTATCCAAACCCTCATCGAAAGTATGGGAAATCATTGTGCAGCATGCATGGCTACCGGAGGTTCCCACACACCATATTAAACTACAGCATCACATTGTTTTAATCATTCTGTTTCACTGAGGTTGACACTCATATTGTGACCCCTTTTCTTTGGATAATAAAAGTCATTATTATCCTTGTTTTGCATTGTTTTCTTCTATAACCCTATTACACCCATATACTGTGTTTCCTTCTATTCCGATTTAGATTTCCTGAAATTTTCACATAAACAGCAACTATGCTTAACTTTTAGATATGAGTGTACTTCTTCTTAATCAGGGTGTAGAACAGATCGCTTTCTGAACTTTTTGCATATAGAGAAATATATAGCATTTGCACCCAATAGTTATATCCTATGAAAGTACTGTAACTAAATACTATATAAATATGCATGTATACATATATACTATACCAATATTTCTGAGCACATAATATTAATGTCATTTGCAGCTTTCAAGCCACTTTGATATGCACCATGTGCTGAAGAAAATGAGGTCTCATCAATGGCTTCACCAGCAAAGACCACAACAGGAAGCTTAGGAACAAAAAAATCAATTAAGTTTCTTGCATTTGTTTGAAAATAGAAAAATCAAATGTTATAACCATAAAAAAACAAAACACCCAACTATAATTACACAATTTACATCACAGAACAAAATGAAAAATATCATTCAATAGGGACTAATGTCTTTTACAAATGCCAATATTTAAAATTTGCTTAAGCAGGGGGTTCGTACATGCCTTGAAAACCTTAAAATGTCCTTGAAAATTAGCAGACCATTTTCAAGGTATTTAAAAGCACTCCTTGAATATTTTCCTTCCTAAGGAGAAAAACAAATCATCAGAAGCTGGATGTAAGTTCTTTTCCAGGCCCATCCTTATTTTCTCAAAACTCAAATTTCATATTTACAAAGCCTGTATTACTAACAACAATAGTTACATAGCCTGTATTACTAACAACAAGCCTGTATTACTAACAACAATGGCAATAGTCATTTATCTGCTATAAGAATAACTTATTTCTCCATGTATAATGCTCGGTGAGATTTTGGCGATGAATTTGGCAGAATACCGCAAACTTGGCGACTTTTTAAATATTGCCAAATTAACAAAAATGTCTTCAAATTGATAAAAATGATGACTAATTGACGAAAATTTAATGTCTTGGAAAAACATAAGAATCTACGAGTAACCTATTTTTTATAACCTATTTTTTCATCCGTAACATTTGGATAAAATTTTGGTGCCAAATTTTCGAAATATTTTTAACTTGGTGACTTTTTAAATGTTGCCAAATTGACGAAAATGTCACCCAATTGATAAAAATTCACCAAATTGATGAAACTGATGCTGAATCAATGAAATGGCAACTAATTGATGAAAGTTCAATATCTTAGAAAGAACATAATAGCCCATTTCTCCATCCGTAACACTTGGTGAGAAATTTAGTGGGATGTCACCAACTTGGCAACTTTTCAAAATGTTGTCAAAGTGATAAAATTGATGCCAAATGAGAAGTAATGTTCACAAATTCTGATTTCCGTCATATGACAAACATACATTCTAGTATATAAGAAATGTTCTTCTCTCTGTTTGTAACACTTGGTGATGTATTTGGCAAACTTGGCAATGTAACTAGCAAAGTATTGCCAGCTTGGTGATATTTTGCCCCAGATTAACGAAAATTTCATCAAAATTGTAAAAATAATGCTAAATTAATGAAAATGACACCTAATTGATGAATTAATTATTAAATTACTTTAATATATGGACTATGTCGCTTATTGAGGATGCTATCAATATTGCTAATTGTTAATTTAGAGTTGTGTGAAATATAAATTAATTGGGTATTTTGAAATAGTTTTACATGTTGTCATCCAGAAAATTGCCAAATGTACAATAACATAAAATACACAGTACCGTTGATCTTATACCTTATTTTTTTACTGTAAAAGGAGTAAATTTATTGCATTATATAAGGAAAGTTATGTGTTGCCCACATCAGATTTTTTTCTTTCAATTTATTTTAGATCTAAATTTTATGTGCCATAATATACATTACTTGTATAGGGGGTCTTAATAATCAAGGATGATTTCTAATTAACCCCTCCATGATCCAGAAGTCTAGTTATGCCCATTTTAATTTTGAACACCATGCAATGACTCTCCATTTAACAAAATCACAGTTAGCTTTTATAGTATGTCAAACAATAGAAATATATCAAACAGAAAATTTAAATTCAGATTAATTTAAATCCATGAAAAAAAAACAAAAATCAGTTTTTTTTTTTATATATATATTTTCATTTCTTATGGTGGATGGAGGTGACCATGGTAAAAGGAGGAGGGCCTTTATAAAATCTTTGTTTTTTAAAATATAATTGTTAAGTGCTGCTTGCTCTGATTTTGATATAATTTTCACATATTTTCTACTCTGCAATAGCCCCACTCATCCTGCTCATACTAAACTTGGACTCAATTGTGTTGCTTTATGACTTTTGCATCAATACAAGAAGGGGGCCGGGCAAATTAAGGAGGCAGTGAGAGGGGCAGGGGGCTTTTGCACCCACACAGTAAGCACAAAACTTGTGAAAAAACTGATTGCTATGAGGGCTAGTCAAAAAAGAATAAGAATGAATTTATTACTTATGAAATACATTAAAAGAGCATCTATCTTCATATGTTCTTTCTCGAAGTAGGCATCATTAACTGCTATACACTTGGCCCAATGTGTCTGCTACTCCTGGAACATGTGCTTGAACCCATTTTTCGACATCATCTTTAAAACTGCCTCTGTCTTCTTCAAAATGGCCATTATTGAATCAAAATGGTGGTCTCGAAGATTGATTTTAGACGAGGGAATAAAAAATAGTTATACAGAGCTAGGTCCGTGCTGTATGGAAGGTGTGGCATACATTCTATTCCTTTTTTATCCACATATTGGGTAACAATGTTGCAAATATGAGGGATTGCATTACTGTGATGTAAGTACCAACCAGATGCATGCAGCTCAGGTCATTTTCGTTAAACATATTTGGTCAAGGTCTTCAAAACTGTCACGTAATACTGGCCAGTGACAGTTGTATAGTCAGGCACTGCATGTTTATAAACCATTCCATGGTAATCAAAGAAGAAAACAACCAATATTTTCTTGCAGACTTTACAACTTTGGCTTTCTTCAAAGTGGGAAAACTTGGTGATTTCCAGGCTGTTCTTGCCTGTTTGCTTTCAGGATTGTAATGGTGTAGCCAACTCTCATTAGCAGTAATGATGGATTTCAAGTATGCCTCACCATTCTCAGCTACCTGACTCTGAAGTCCCTGACATGTGTATTTTTGCAAACAAACGCAACATTTCAAGGCTGCATATTGCTCGTCATAAACAAACTCCATTTTCTGTAGGCAAAAAAGAACTATTTGTGTTTTATTCTAGCCAAATGTATTGCCAGATATAATTGCAATATTTTTCCCCAAGCAGATGATAGCTGAGCTATGAAGCTTTATTTCACTGCTGTATATCATCTGTGTTTTTAAAAATAAATTGATTTTCAATCTTTTATGACTAGCCCATGTATAAAAACTGGTTGTTATATTTAGTGACTGCTAGCAGGCAAAGCGTGCTAGTTTTGTATCAAAATCAAAAGAGCACAGTGGAAAAATTGTAAAACTTTCTCACTACATTTGGATCTTGTATTTAAAAACTTTTAAATATTCATTTTTTGTAAATAATTTATTTTATAAGTTCAATCAAATTTATAGAATGAGTCTTTTATTTTAAATGTTTAACTACAACACTGGCTACTGCAATGTGAAGATAAACATCAAATTCTCAGATCAGACAGTGTTAACTGCACATGGTTTTCCTAGCATGTAACATATAAGTATGGTATAATATACATTAGAATGTCCTCCACAAAATACACCCCTTCTTTAGCCCCATTACCAGGAACAGACTGTCTCTCCCATGCATGTGAAATTTTCCAATTAAGAAAGTAAAGGAGCATTCTATTTACTTTTCTTCAACTTCGAGTGATTTGATTCTTCAATGACAAATTTTACAATGCTTCCAACTTGGGTTGAAATGAAGTATTTATTTGTTGAAATAGAATGAAATTAATATTCTAGTAGCATTTTAATTTGAAAGCATAACTAAAATTACCTGTTTTGTTTCTCCACTTTTTGTCACATAAGTTGAATATAAAGGATACTGAAGATCTTCTGATGCTAAATTTGATTCATAGAACTTGACACTACGGTAACTATATGCTCCTTTGACATAGTCATTGTTGTACCAGCAAGACCTGCATATATATGAAAAATAATTTTTATAATAAAAATACCATGATGAATTTTACACAAATTCATTTATTAAAATTTAATAAATTAGACACATTAAAGATAAATAAACCAGTATAAATATATAAATCATGATGTATATTATATACATCATGATTTTGTTAATAAAATATTCATAAAAGCACACAAATAAGTTGCTAAAAATAATTTATTCTATCATATTTTATTGCTATCTAGAAGGAATACCTGGTATATTGACCAGGATTTAAGATACAAACCTCTAATTAAAATTATACTGGAACTTGCAGAAAATTCTCGAAAACCTACACCATGGCTGCTGCACCATTTTTTAAAGCTTGTAACTTGCAATAGCTTTCTTGCTCTAGCTGACGACCACATATATGCCTTACCCCCTTCCATGCATCACACCTTGGTGAAACCCATATGAAAAAGAGAAAGACAAAACTTCCTCCTTCAAAATTGAAATATTAGAATCCACTGATCTGCTATGAAAGATCTGAAAATTTACAAGTAGTTTCACTGTAAATTTAATCATATTTTAACAAATAACTTAATTTGAATATTTGTTTTTATTATTCAAATACAAATATATCCTGCCATATTTATGCCGAAAATTAGTGAATCTGAATAATTGTGTGAATCTTCACTTCTCTGCTAGAAGAAAATAAATATGATATTACAGAAAATATGCATATTTCGTCGTATTTTCAAGACTTTTTTTTTACATATGAGGAAATTGCCTTATCGATTAAGTTCAGAGCTCATTGGAAAAATATTTCTAATAGTGTTAAGATGGAAACTCTGTAATAATATTTTCAATTGATAAGGAAAAAGTTTGTGCAAAAATCATTCAGAATAATGCTGCAACATAAAATAACTAAAAAACTAATTTAAATTTTTAAAAAATCACTGCAAGATATCTTGAGACCTCCTGACTTGAACTATTGCTACCGAATTTTCTGTGATGTGACTGATAAACAGACATTTGCTTTATTATACAACAATTTTATAATATAGTAACCTTGCAGGGCTGCCTATAAGGGGGATGGACACTACTAGAGTAAGGGGACTGGGCTCCAAAGTGGCTTGAACTGCAAGTATTTTTTTATGCTAGAGAAGAAATGAAAAATTAACAAAAAAGGAAAAATCAAATATGGAGGGGCCCACAATTTCTATGGGCAGTCCTGCCTCTTGCTATATTATGCTCTTTTATACTGTCTATATGGATATAATATTGATTTGTAATTAGCAGCCTATTGGCTACATCCGGCCTAGAAGTCTTATTTAGTTAACTATAATCTTTACTAACCAGACACAAATAAAATACAAAAGTATGCTATGTGCAATATTTTTATTAATAAATAATTAAATATAGCTTCATTATTAGTGAGTAAATGTAGAAATCATTTCATCTTATATATACAGGGCGGTCCAAAAGCTCTGGACAAATTTTAAGGGTAGGTTAGGCATATAAAAACAAGCCTGTTTCGTATACGAACATGTAGTTGCAAATACCACTGTGGGGTGCTACAGATGCAGGAGGCAGCAAAAAAAAAAAGAATGCAGATAATACAAAACTGGTTTATTAGATATAACAATTACAATTGTTTATCATAGTATTAAAGTAGGTGAAGTTCTTGTCATTTTGCATGTCTGGCAATGTTGATACATGGATTGGCAAACACATTAAAAATGCCGGGATGCTTGTGGACATGTGCTGCTGCCTCAACGACACTAGCAACAAGGTCAGCATCAGATGTTACAGGGGTCTCTACAATCTATACTGTATGACTTGCCAACATAGGAATAAACACATTTGGTGTACAGCCGGGAAAAGTATGCCCTGATACAAGAAAGATCCAATGGGACACCCAAACCTGCTGGACAGAGAGAGCTGCCGACCCTGCCATACTGCACGTGGACCGCCTGGGACAGCAGGTGGTCCACGCACATCCACATCAAGTGAGGCCAACCTTCACCAGTCCTAAAGAGGAATGCCGATAGAGGCAACCAGATCTCCCACCCAGCATGCCAGGCATGCACCTACAAAGGAACCAAGCAGACAACCTGCACCACCACAGGGCGGCGACACAAAATCACCCACAGGACTTTATTTTTTTCAATAAAAATCACAAAGGATGCAGCTCATATCAAAGGCCATAAGTAGGCCAAACGAAATGTCCAGAATTGGACTGTGGCACATGCCAACTCATCTCATGGAAACCCTTTTAGCAAAGCATTAACAAAATATAGTATAATATATTTTTCAATAACTGAGTCAAAACAGAACTGTCAACATAATTAAAACAATTTACAATTAATATACAAATTACAAATTATTTAAAATATAATATATTTTATAATCTATGTTCTAGGAACCTTATAAAAGATATCTGTGCTCGAAACTAAATAATAAAACAAAATCATTAGCGGCCAATGCTGCTGGAAAATTAAGATTACAATTTATTGTTTTTAAATAAATAATTAATTTAGTATGCACAGCAATTTAATAGATCTAGGTATATAATATGAAATAATCCACTTGGGTGCAAAACAAAATACCACTAGCAGGCAGCCTTGCTAGGAAAACACCTTAAAGCAGGGCTGGATTAAACAAATTACCAAACATTATTAAAATATTAAGTTAATGCACATTAACAATTGCAAACAAGGTCCCAAAATGATCCTCAGCAACCCCTTGCACATAAGTAACACTATTAGGTTTAGAATTTTAGGTCTAAAATCCTCTGAAAGAGGAATTACTTACAATTTACTCTGAATGATATTATAATACAGTGCAATTTATATATCTACAGATACAATCAAATTATTATTCGCTCTATTTACAAATATGTTCACTATAGTCAGTTATATGCACTATTTACAAATACAACACATACACTATATACATATCACATATACACTATATAAAATCATAATTACAAACAGTAAATACATCCAGACAAATCATTATTACTAATTTTTTTTAAGAGAGATATTTTCCTTGGGTTGTTTTATATAAATAAATTACGAAGTTATAATTATGTCATATTATCTATAACATTCTGAGCAACCACGATGCAATCCCCAATACGTTTAGTGGATGAGGAATTGGTAACAACCCTAGTAAACCAAGTGGCTTGGCCGACTTCCAAGGACTATAGTGATCGCCATCACCCACAGGAGCACAATGGAGAAGTTTTAATTTTAAAATGGTGTAAGTAAAAGGGAAAAGGCCCATGACCAGTAGTAAATAAAATTAAAGAACGATTGGTAACTTGAAATGAAAGATCAAATCTCAGACAGAAGGACCGAGCCAGTGATCCACCGTCCCACGAATCACTGAGCAATCACCCTCTCCCAATCATCTCCGCCTTAACAAGACCAGACAGAAGTGAGTAGGTGGCACATACATCCAGTGGCTTGCCGGACCTAGCTACAAGCTTTGCATAACTATCTGCAATTTCATTATTAGCTGTGTCAACATGTGCTTTCACCCATTGTAAAGAGATCTTTCCAACACCTGGGACCAGTTCATGACTAATTCCTGATAATAACTTCAACTTATTCCTAGTGGATGAGAGAGCAGCAATCGAAGAGGCACTATCAGAATAATTAGCAGCCGATTGACCCCACTCAAGAACCCAACTCCCAGCTTGCCCTATCATACACAACTCTGCTTGGAAAACCAAGTTAGAATTATTAAGTTTAAATTAGTTAGTATGAATTAAATTTTCATTTTCAAACACACAAAAAGCAAACCCAACCTCTCCGATCTTCAACCCATCTGTATAAATGTGGTAGGAAAGATCTACTACCTCCTCTTCCAGGACTAAAATTCTACCATCCAAGGGAGAGGCACATATAGGGACCTTATCATCAAAGCTCAATGGGAGAGGAGAGGTAATAAAGGATCATTGAACAAATTAATTCTCCACTTCCAGAAGAAAATTTTTTATGGGGAGCCTCAAGGACCGCCGGAATAGGTAGGATGCCCAGAAAGGAATATAGAGTGGTTCGGTCTGTGCTGGAGACTCACAAGAAAAAGGGGACTCAGCAGGGTTAGTAGCTTCCCTACTCTTTAGGGATCTCACAAACAAGACTTCTGAGGTAACCTCACAGGAAGAAAATCAATGGGGGATAAGTGAAGACTGTGGTGGCCAACTAATTTCCAATCAATGGGAGATAAGTAAGACTGTGGTGGCCAACTAATTTCCCGGCCAATCCATCTTACAAGAAAGGTCCTATTGAGTTAGTTCTGCACATTGTGGCTGAAGCATAAACAGCTGGGGATGGCAAGAAATTTTAACACCTACTTTAAAACTATGATAAACAACTGTAACTGATACTTGTAATTGTTATGTCTAATAAATCTGTGTTGTATTATCTACATTCCTTTTTTTTTAATTCTTCCTGCATCTGTAATACCCCATGGTGGTGTTTGTGTCCACATGTTTATATGCAAAATGGGCTTGTTTTTGTATGCCTGACCTACCCTTAAAGTTTATCCAGAACCTTTTGGACCACCCTGTATGTATATATATATATATATATATATATATTACAATAAAGTGAAACAAAGATAGGACATTTCCTATAGAAGCCTGAAATTTAAAGAACGATTCACTACAAAGGAGGAGGCACAAATGCTGCTCAAGTTCCCTAGTACAATACATGAATGTAAGTAGATAAGGAAGGGAGTGACCATATGAATTACATAAAAATGACAGGGGTGGATTGCGACACCCCTTTCCTGCTTAAAGCAGCTTTTACAACCAGGGTAACTCTCACGGCACCAACATAATTCCATGGTCAGTCTCCCAAATGTGTGAAAACAAAAGCACCAGAACGGACTCAGAACCAAAGAAGTAAACAAATTTTGAAAGAGAAACATCCGTCAGTCTAACCCAATGGAACATCTCCTTATAAGAGTAAGGTTGCTCATGCGCAGAGGTATATCAGGATAACAGTTTCGCAGTTATGATTATTAATCTTCACTTATCATACATATATATATATATATATATATGTATATAAAAATATTAAAATCATAAATCCAATGGTAGAATGGAAGAAGTAACTCATAATACACTATCTTAATTTTTATGCCTACAGAATACAATGAAATAAAATGAAATTCAACAATAAAGAGGAATTTATAATACATATTACAGTTCAGAAAGCTAAAGATAATCAACAAATGTCAATGGAGAGGAATCAAAAAAAGGAATACCAAAATAATCAAGCATTAAACCTTGCACGTGGAAGAGCTCTAGGCTTAAGAATAGTTCATTTCGAAAAAATTCTTTATCAAGGACTAATATTTTAAATGAAATGAACAAAAAAATACTTGTTTCTGAAACACAAGATAGATTTTATCTATAAACATGTGTTATTACGACGACAAGCATACAGATTGAAAAAATAGAAAGGAAACATAAATACCTTAAAATACACATCAAATGTACAATCGTGATGAGCAAAAAATAACTAGACCAATGTTACCATTCGATAAAGAGTAAAGAAGTGATTTACTGTTGCCAAAGTGAGTAATAAAAACCGTACTGCGTAATGGCAGTAAAAAGTGATATTCTACAGTAAAAGCTGCAATATAGAAAGATGAAAATATATTGTAATGTAAAAACAAGAGAATGTAGAAGTAAGGCTAAAATAAGATACTAAGGAGAGAATATTAAGAATTTTAGGCTAATCAAAATTTATTAACCGTACCATTTACTAAATATGCTGGATATTCATATAATTTACTGTTAATTATGAGGTTATTTATGCGCAAAGCATGAAATTTTTTATCTGATAATCGATAAATTCTAAAAAGTTGATTAAGTATAATATTTCTAAATAATTGAATCGAGTTGCAGGAATTAAAAGTTAATATTTTATTAATATTGAATTAAAAAAAATCTTTTTTATCATATAAATTAGTAACTATCCCATTAGAAGGTTCTATAATTAGATTTAAATCCAAATAATTAATATTTTTACTAATAGTAGTTTCATTAGGTATTAATTCTAAATTATCTGAATAGAAATCTATATCTATGACATAATTATCAGTAAATACTAAACAAATCAGATCATCTACATATCTATAAATTTTATAATCTGTAGAAGTAAAGAATTTTTCATAATAATATAGGTATAAATTAGCTAACAAACTGCTATTACAGTCACCTTGTGGAACACCTGAGACTTGTAAGTATAATTTATTATCTTGAAAAATATAATTATTGAAAAGAACAAAATGGAGAAGTTTAGGAAAATTGGTAAATTTAGGTAGGTGAGAATGATTAGTAATATAGGCATCATATAAAGCTAATATGACATCATAAAGATCAGTGATCCTAATATTATTAAATAGATCTTTAAAATCAAAAGTTTGAAATCCTATTATTTTACCTAGTGATATTAATTTATTTTTTAATTCTTTACTATTATTTAGAATAATGTAGTTATCACTAGAATCAAGTAAATTACTGTTTAGTACATTTAAATAATTTAGTAATAATTTACTAGCAGTAGTAGAGTATGAATTATGACCAGTAGTTACAGTTCTAAATTTAATAGGATTTTTATGAAATTTAGGAATAAGCACAATATATGGAAATTTCAAAAATTTATTATTAATATCTAAATCACTATACATATTGATAATTTTCAATTTGATACTATTAACAGAGTGTGAATCAAGTTTAAATAGGCTATTATTTTTTAAATAATCTAACAGATATTGTATATAGAATTTTTTACAGATAATAGCATAATTATTAGAGACTTTATCAACATAAGTAATAACAAAAGATTTATGTAAATCATTTATAGTGTTTTATATTATCCATATTATATATAGATCTAGATAAATTGATACTCCAAATGGCATTTTTAATAACTTTAAAATAGTAAATATCCACATATTAAATGCCTCTAAAGGCTGAGCATATTTAGAAGCTAATCCATAAATATATTTATCAAGGTCAAGATTTATTGATTTTAAGACTTTATTAGAATTATTACAAGAAGGTAACCTGAATTTTGTACCAAATGACATTAAGGTTCTTAAAGATTTATCTTTAACTATGGCTAAGTCTCCAGTAACTATATGCCCCAAGTGTGGATTTATAAAATTAGCATAATTATCAACTCTACAAATACATTCACCATTCAAATTTGTTGAGGAATCTTTATCGACTGATAGAGATTGGGAAATTTCATTGTAATTAAAAATTGTTCTACCAATAGGCTTGTTGTATTTAAAAGTCTTAGTAACATTCAAATCCTTAACAGGCAATAAATGATGAAACTGATTAAATAAATTCCTAAAATTGATACAATTATAAATGGGATGCTTAAAAGATATTATACAATAAGAATTAGAACAATTATTATTATGAAAATGATTAAGTTTTATTTTTAAATATTTTGATCTAGTAATGAGCAAATCATAGAAAATGTGATTAAAATGTTCATTAATTAGATTTAATTTTAAGAAAATAGCATAAATTGTATTTAATTGTTTTCTCTTAACCGAAAATACCCATGATTTTATAAATTTCCATTGAAATGAGCTGTTAAAATGTTGATGCATAAATGTTGATGCATAATCTCAGCTTTAAAGTCATGATGAGGGGGGCTTCCTTTACCGCGTTTAAATCTTTTGAGTTTAGTCGAATTTCTATTATGTAAATGATGATTCAAAAAAAGGTGATTAAAAATGGAATATTTATTATCTACAAATTTATTTTTTACAATATTAACATTGAGATATAATTGATTTAATCCATATGGAAAAAGAGTACAATTTGATTTAATATAGAAGTTTTCAAAGAACATTCTATCAGCTGTATTAGTTTTTACATCCAAAATATGTATAGTAATATTTTCAAAACCATGTTTAGCAAAGTGTTTATATTCAATTTTATTAGAAGTAGGAAGAAAATTATTATTGAGGATAAATTTTTTGACATGATCGCTGTGAACATTCATACGTAGATGAATAGAATCACTGGTCTGTCCTATATAAGATAAATTACATATGTTACAGGATATTTTGTAGATGCAATTAAAAATTTTACAGAAAGACTTTTGACAATTTTGAATGGTAATTTGAGAGTTAGAAGCAAACGGGCAGGTTTTGCAATTTTTAATATATATATATACAGGGTCCGCGCTAGGCATTCGCCTACGTGCCAAATGCGAAAAGATCGCAAAATTGGCGATAAAAAAATACTTTGGCGAAAAAAATGGCAAAGGATTTTTTGAAAACTGTGAAAATTTCGTAAATATTTTTTTGGGAAACAATATGGAATAAAAAACCTATTTAATTTGGAATAAAAGTCCGATTCCAGACAAATAGGCCTATGACAAACGAGCGTTGTCTCCCGTCTGTTTTGGGGACGCTCGTTCTCGTGTGACAAGCTCCAGGTATTCTTTAATTCCCAGCACGCTGCTCCTCAAAACGGACGGCAGACAGCGCAATCCTGTCTGTCAAGCGTCCTTGACCCACCACGGCAATCAAAACATTATTTGGATCCCGTCCGTTATGTGAGCCGATTTTTTTTGTTAACCCTGAATCGCACAACCGTTAACCCCCAACACAATTATTAGATACTCTCCAATAAACAAAACAAAAAAAACACTTTCAACTTAAAATCTTGCATTAGAGTTTTAAACAATCCGTGTTACAGAATTATTTCTGAAAAGAGCCATTTTTTGTCGAAAACGATCAGCCGTAAACAGAGAAATAAGTGATAAACATCGAACGAAAATGTATGTATATTTTTTGATGACGCGTATACAATGGTAGTCCGGAGCATCTGGAGGGCAGAGAAATTAGAAGTGTGAGATTGTGTAATTACTACCGCATTGTTTTAGGATCGATTGTCTTACGGGAAAAAATAACTTTTAGACTTACGATGTTTTTTTTTTTTAGACTCCGCATATAAATCCCCCCACTCCCACCCCACTTTGAAGTTTTTTTTTTTCCACAAATTTCTCGACTTACGTGAGTATATATGGTAAATAAAAAAAGCATTTAATTTTAGTTAAAACCAGCTGAAAAAGGTCACTGCTGAATATTATCACAGATGCCAACTTGCTGTTTTCTGTTTTTGTCATAAGTTGAATTGTAGTTTATCTTTTTGTTACGAATTTTTAAGCCTGCCTGGCTTGTTTTCGTTTCATCTTCATCATCATCTTTGTGGTTTTTATACGATCCTTACGCCTGCCTGAATTTTAAAACCAACATAAAAATTTATCCCTTAGATAGTTTTGGTGCCTAAGAAATATAATGATACTGCATATAAAAATATTATGGATGTAGCAAGAATTGGTTTCACATGTCCTATGACAGCATCCATCGTTGAAAGAGGCTTTAGTAAACAGAACGTAAATTTCATTAAGTAGTAACATCAGAGTAAAAAACCTCAGTGACTTGATTCTTATAAATGGTGAAGGGCCAGATATGGATTGCCAGATTTTAACTTTAAGGCAGCTTTTGAAAATTGGTGTTATAGTACAAAAATTCGACGCTTGCCTGGTTTATATGATAATGAAACTATGTGAATTATAAAATAAATTTGTCATTTTTGTAACTCATTGAGATCTTTCATTGGTAAATACAAGTTTAATTTACTAATAGCCTATTTAATGATTAAAAAAATGAAATCTACCCATCTTTATATCTTGTTTAGAATGAAATTAATATTATTAGCTGCATTATGGCTTAAAAGTAGAAATTTTTTCACCGATGGCGACGATAACTTTGACTAATAATCATGTAATTTGGCTAATGATTTTTCAATTTGGCTAATTTGTTGGCTAACAGTTTTAAATTCCTAGCGCGGGCCCTGTATATATAGTTGTTTGTCAATAACATAAATTAACATTTTGCTGAGTATATTTATTTTTTAGAATTTAAAATTAATTTTATGAAACAAGTACCATATCATAAAATTAAGATGATTTTTTTTAATTCCATATATCTAATTTAATTAAAAATAATTATTAATTTTTTATTCAATTTCATGAGGAGCTATGGACCAAGGTCATTTGTACCAAATATATTTTAATTCATGAATATCTTCCTTATGAGAAAAGCATTCAGTAATATTTTGTTTATGAATTATTATAACATTAACAAAATAAATAAAAAATATGATCATATTTTACAATTTTTCCATTTAAATTGGTAAGTGGAGGTTATAATTAGTTTTATATTGAATTATTAAAAAAATTGCATCAGTCATTGAAGTAATTGAGCACTTTTAATTATTGTTCTTTGTAAATGTATTCATGATCCATATGATATGGGCTTTTGTTCCTGGGTTTGGGGTATAATTACTTACTTGCTACTTTCTGTTTAAGATATTATATAACATAAAATAATTCACATTTTCAGTTTAAAATACATACACCAGAAAAGTAATTATTACAGCTGCAGAAAAAATACCCACCCCTTGTTATTCATGCATTGTTCATAGCAGAACAAATTCAAAGACACTATTCAATGGGGAATAACATTCTCTCAAATTCATATGCATAAAATTTTCATAAGGGGCCAACTTCAAATCTAAATGTGTACCAACTTCAACATTTCTAATTGCAACCAGGGCCAGCACTACCATTATACCAACTAGGCAGCTAAAGCACAGTACTGTCGCCTAAGACACAGTACTGATATTTAAAGGATCACATACCCTTTAAATGTGAAAAAAATCGATATTTTTATAATGAATTAAAATAAAGGAACTTTTATCAGAATTTTAAATTAAGCCCCATGTTAAAATTCATATTAGAATGAAAGTTATGGCCAAAACTACATAAATTGTTTATTCCAACTAGCAACACTTTAAAGGCTGACGTGCTTGTTCATATTTCCGTTCGAGATTCACAGCGTTTCACAGTATTGTTGCCAGCAATCATCAAACGACCAAAAATATAAAAACACTATGTAACCAACAAGAAAATCTATAAATTTTGTAACCATTATGTTTCTATTTACACCCAGGGAAAATATAACTACTTTTAAATTTCATATGTCTAATCAATGTTTTAAATAGCTCATATGTCTAAACAATGTTTTAAACAGTAACACATATATGTTTATAATACCAGTTATGTTCATGTTTTGTGCTCTAATTTGTATTTAATTTTTATGCCCACCACAGGGGATTTCACATATTCATAAAAGCATCTTTCCCAATATTCAATTTTTATTCAAAATGGCTGCCCGAGCAATGCAATCTGAGTATCACCAGGAACATAAACAAAGATATCATATTGCAAAATCAAAATAACACCTGTTTAGTTTTTGGTAGACTTTAGTAATTGGCAACTTTAGCTCCCCAAGGAGTTCACTGCCTACTAGCAGTTGGACCTTTGGCGACCTAAATTAAAATTTGACGTGTCAAAAAGAGTTTCCAGATCGGAACCTTACGCCAAGCAGAGATATGATCATGAGTCCAGATGAAAGCAACTGTCATGGAAAGTTGCTGCTGGATGACTTACTAATTCTTTTCATATTTTTAAGGACAGGACGCCCTTCACATCATAATACTTATGTCTGACTACACCTCCTAAAGTTTCCAAGGGTAAGGTACCCTTAAGGTACCAAGGGAAAGTGGGGGGTAAGTAATAAGAGGAGTATTGCCAAGAAAGTTGTCACTCTTGACAGGATTATTTGGGCAATTAATTCATTTAGGCCCTATAAAACCCTGAGAATTGATTGTATTATTCCAATACTTCTTAAGGAGGGAATTCATGTTTTTGATCCCATTCTCTCTAGGATCTACAGAGTCTGTATCACCTTCGGACACATACTGACTGCCTGGAGGCATACCAAGGTCATTTTTATTCCCAAGATTGGGAAAGATAACTATTATGAAGCCAAGTCTTTTAGGCCTATTAGCCTTATATCTTTCCTTTTAAAGACGATTGAAAAACTTATTGACAGGTATATTAGGGAAGACATTCTAGCTGTAATGCCACTCTCTTAACTCCCAGCATGTCTATCAGCAGGGTAAATCCATGGATACTACCTTTTATAGTCTTTCCTTCATTCTGGAAAGTAACTTGAAAGCTAAGGAAATTGCTTTGGCTGTTTTTCTCGATATTGAAGGCGCTTTTGACAAAGTGCCCATTGACACCGTCCTTCATGCCCTTGACAGGAAAAGTGTCGATATAACCATCTTTCACTGGATCAAGAATCTGTTATCTACTAGGTACATCTGTATCTCTCTTCTTGGTGATAACATGATGGTTCATGCTCTTGTAGGTTGTCTTTAGTGTGTGCGTGTGTGTGGATGGGGGTGCTCTTTCATCTATCTTATGGTGTCTTGTGGATGCTCTTCTGAAGAACATTACTAGTTCTGGCTTATCCTGTATTGGATATGCTGATGATGTTGTCATCATTACTAGAGGCAAGTTTGGTAGTACTGTCTCTGATATTATATCTGGTGACCTTAAGAGCATTGCTACCTGGTGCAACAATGCAGGTCTCTGTTAATCCACAGAAGACAGCCATAATTGCATTTACCAGAAAACAAACTCCACAAGGCATTTGTTTCTTTGGCCAGAAACTTATCTGTTCTAAAGAGGTAAAATTCTTAGGAATTCATTTTTATATGGGCCTTAATTGGAAAAGGCACTTTGATTATTGTGTGGCTAAGGCTAGAAGAATTTTCTGGTCCTGCAGAAGTGCTATTGGGAGAACCTAGGGATTGAATTCCAGGGCTATCCATTGAATTTATTCCATGATCATCTGTCCTATCATTATCTATGGTTCTATTGTCTGGTGGAAGAATTGTTTATGGCATCTTCAGGAGGATGCAGTGTGGCGTTAAGAGCCAAAGGCAGGCAAAAGAACTGAACTGTGAGTGCCCTAGTGTAGGGTTACCAGACGTCCCCAATTCCCGGAGACAGTCCCCAGATTTGGCATTCTGTCCCCAGAATGTCCCTAGATTTCTTTGAATATCCTTGGATTTATAATTTACATAAGCTCTTATAAATTATGGGTTTTAGGGCTATTTTCAGACAAGGTCAATTTTTTTTTTTTTTTTGGGGGGGGGGGGGGCTAGTTATTACAAACTTTTAAAAAGCTAGCAAATTTTTTCTTGGAATTTCATTAAATTACCGAATTTTATGGCAACATGACCAATTCCAGCAACCTTAAACATTGGGCTAGTTTTTGCCAATTTTTATGCGGGATTTTTAGCAAAGCCCTGGCAACACTGCCACAGAGCAGGAAAGCTTTGAGCTAAGTTAGGTTAGGTGTTCACCGAATATAGTTATATTATTTTAGCTATTAGCAGCACACGGTCTCAATTTCTATCAGCTGGACGTTTATTCATATATTCAAGTACAATGTCAAAGAAACGAAAATGTGTTGTCAATGAGTTGATGCTCAAAGAATTTCCTTTTCTTAGATGAGGGGTAAACGACAACTCCACTTTCTGTTCTTTGTGTGAAGTAACTTTCAATATAGGAAGTGGAGGAAGATCATCGGTGGTTGAACACATGGCAACTAAAAGACATAAAAGTTCAGTGATTCAGAAAAGTAGCAACATGAAAGTATCCACTTTTTTCAAAAAGATTGTGCCAGATAAAAATGACATGAAGGAACTTTCATGTTTCATACGATGAAGCATTACCACAGTTTCAAATCCATGGACTGTACTTCCAGTTTGATAAAGAAATTCAATGAACCAAAATTCATGTGTTCCAGAACAAAAGTTGAGGCGATAGTTAAATCTGTAATCACACCTTGGGCTATGCCAGAAACATTAGAAAAAATTAATGGAGCATCGTTTGTTACTGTACTTTTCGATGCTTCAAATCATGCGCATATCAAATTATTACCAATTCTCTTTCGTTATGTGCATGTGAATCACGACAAAACTGTATTCATTTGGAATAAACTAGTAGAAGTTAACGAAAATCGAGGTCAAACTGCTGAAATAATATACAGCACTGCATTTCAAACAATTAAGGAACTAGGACTGGAAAATAAAGTTCTAGCCATTTCAGCAGATAACACAAACACTAACTTCGATGGCTTGAAAAGAAAAGGCACAAACATTGTGCTCACTAAAATGAAGGAAGGGTTGATCAGAAATATTATTGGGTTAGGATGTGCTGCACATATGATACATAATTGTGCACATTCTGCAATTAATTTAATTCCAGTTGATATCGAAGGGCTCGTTGTGAAAATTTTTGGCTACTTTCATATATTTACCATGAGGGTAGAAGGATTGAATGAGTTCTGCGAGTTTGTGGGACAGAAACATAAGAACATACTTAGTTACAGCAATGTTAGATGGCTGTCACTGCTACCAGCCATCAAAAGAATCTGCGAAATATATGCAGCGTTGAAGTCTTTCTTCTTATCAGAAGAAAAATGCCTGGTTATGTTGAAAAAGTAGTTCGATATGATCCCTGCACCTTGTTGTGAATGACTTTTGTTTCCTCAACTTTGCCACTATTCCATAACCCAAGCTGAAGCAGGGGAAATATCCACAGTAGAATTATCGATGATACTAAACAAATTGATTAAGAAACTTCAGTCAAGAAAAGAAGAAAAGTTCATCCCGTCCTCAGTAAAGAAACTTCTGCCATCATTTGAAGAAGATGGTTCCTGCACAACTCAAGAATTTTTAAATGTATCTGGAGAATTCTATAGTACAGCTATTGACTATCTAATTGTATGGGGTTCCCATTCTCAGGATATGAGATGTATGGAGTGCATTTTGCTTAGAATCCCTCCACAGAGTGAAAGTTTTGAAGAATGTTTTCAGTATTTTTCATCAAAAGTAGGTGGGACTGATATTGATGAGAACAACTTTTTTGATGAAATTTCTTCATTCAAGAAGTATGCAACTGCAGATAAAGTGAATAAGTGGAATGAAGATGGTGCTGATGTGTGTTCAAGATGGAGTGAAATTTTTTTATTCTTTTTGAAAAAAATGATCCCTTAATCACAGATGCAAAAGTTGCTTGAATTGTGTCCCTGCTTATCAGGAAGTAATGCTTTAGTGGAGAGAGTGTTTTCTTCCATGAATATGATGTGGACATCTCAGAGATCTAGACTAAGTGTTGATACTGTTAAATCAATATTAGTTATCCTGAATAACTTCAACATATCATGCCAGGAATTTTCGACCAAGCTTGAGTCAAGAAGAGATCTGCTCAATAAAGCCCATTCTTTAGAGAAATATAACGAAATTGTGAGTTATAAAAAATTTTGTTTTATTTTATTAGCCTTAGCCTGTTTACTAATTTTGAATAAACAGTAAGAATGATTAAATTATGAACTAGCTTCGTAAATAAAATAAATTATAATAGTTTATAAAAAAAGTTAATTCATAGAGTTCATTATTGAACAATCTTTTTATTAAATACGTCTGCAATGTAAGATGAGAAGTTCAATTTAAGCATGCTTTCTATTCGATATCTTTCTATTAGCAAGTGTCCCTGGATACACTGAAAAAAATCTGGTAATCTTACCCTAGTGTGCATCATGGGGAGCTATTCAAGCTCAATAAAACTGGCATTAGAAGGGCTCTTTACTGGGCACTGCACTCTTAAAAGACACCTAAGTATTATGGGTGTTACTAAGAGCCTTATGCATAGAGGTTGTAAGTATAGTGAAAAAACTGCCTCACACATACTCTGTAAGTGTGAGGCATTTTCTGCCCATAGGTTCAAGCACTTGGGTCAACATGTGATTGAGCACTTGGGTCAACATGTGATCGAACACAGAGAGTTGCAGGATATTCCTCCTGTCAAATGCCTGCTGATCTTAGCCTCAGCTACTGGTCTCTTCTCTTAGGGACCTATTGCTTTTGTCTTCTTTTTATGTGGGGACAGTACAATAGATTTCTGGTCACTGTGCTTGGCTTTCTCTGAGCCACCCACCTAAGTTATAAGTCATAAGGTACCCCTTAGCAGCAGCCGCATCATGTACATACTACTCTAGCAATATCGGGCAAGACACCCCTTTTCACTTTTCAAGCTTAAAGGGCACTGCACCCTCCACACCAAAATCAAATATTATCGAATTTTTTGACACCTTTTTCAACAATAGCTGCAACTACTCCAGCTCTAAACCTTGCTACTGTTTTTCCAAATTCTTTTCATGACCCTCCCCGGAACTGTTACGAGCTAAGAATATGTCTGCTCCATGAATAGGCACAGATACCTCCAAACAACCATAGATGATCTTATTCTTAGCATGAATCGACACTGTCGGGCATGTGTTTCTAGCAGAGGTCATTATATTCCTTATTGACAGACCTCCACCAATAAACTGTTTTTGCCGCACAAAATCCTATGTTTTTGTTTATTTCTATTATTTCATTATTTATTGATAATTTTCTTTGCATTTCCTTATGCTAGTGTCTTTTGTTCCCATGATCTATGAAAGTTTCAATGAATTTGAATAAATACTTTTTCTTTTATCTGTTTTTTTTTCACTTTGTTGCTTAACTTTTAGACATGAATTAGTTCCCAAAACAGATACAATTGCAAACACATCTGTCAAATACTCATCAAGTCTTCTTGGTGTTTTCATGGTATCTTTACCATTAATAACATAATTACATATTATGTTTCCATTCATCTTCTCAACAATTTAGTATAACCTAACTTCTTGGTCGAAAGCAAGTATATCCTCAGGTATCAACGCAGAAGTAATCCATTTTGCCAATTTTAACAAACATGTAAAGGTTGTTATTTATCCCCTAAGTAGTGGATCTAAGTATCATAATGCAATCAATACTGAATATCCATATAGTAATTTTTCTAGCATATATAAGGAACATGAGATTTATGGGGTAAATATATCTTTAAATATGCAGACTGAATAGTCATTTGAAGTATACAGGATGTCTCATGAAACATGAACAGTGGAAGATTTTCTGAACTGTTGGTTGTAGATACATAGTTCTAATTATAAAAATGCTTTAAATGAGGTAGGAAGTTATGAAATAGTAATTTAAATGATGTTTTGTAAGAAAATAAAAAGATTAACTTTTTATACAGCCCCTCTAGCGAAAAAAGTTAAATTACAAAAATGTTGTCAATACTTCATTTAGTCAAACTAAAAAGAAATTTGGATCTCAAAAGTTTCAATTTAGGATGAAATACATTATCAAATTTCCTGACATACACCACTTTTCATGACTTTTCAATACTCTTGTAATCACCAAAATTCATGAATCCAGGGGCTGTTCATAAATTAAACTGATTCACAGAAATCCTTTAGTAGAGTTTTAAAACACTTTTTTCATTGATTTGTCCTTGATACTATTAAAGAAAGACAGATGATACTGGTTAAAAGTCATTTTAACATTTAAATAAGGTAAATAAAACAGATTATTGTGATTTTGCCGGTCTGTTAGATATTTTCCTAACAAAATTTATGGGAAAAATAAGTGTTCTCTTCAATTTCTGAAAAGAACTAATATAATTTAAAACCACTGTTTTCAGTTAGTTCAATAAGTTCTTAATACATTTTTGTAACTGCACCTTTTCCACTAGAATAAGAGCCTTTATAAACAAATTGGTAAGGGCTCTTGCATTCGGTACATTAGGTTGTGGATTTAGGGAGACTGGGAAAGACATTCAGTACTTACGGCTTGTACACTTGCATGTAGATAGCATGAAATATAACTATTTTATAATTTTTCATTAGTACTCACTGTCTTCCTGACTGATATCGACAATGAAACAAACCTGTTGATTGCAATCAGCATATAAGCATAATAAAAATTCTAAAAGGATACCGGCTGTATGGGAAACGATGACAGTATTCCCACATTGTATCACTAGGAGATTGGTGGTATTCACCGTAAATTAAAATCATCTTACAGAGTTCAGCATTACTAAACAGTGCCATAATTCAAACTCTAGTTAAGTAGCAGAGATACTTGGATATTTAAATAGAAATTGCAAATCAGCATAATGGTGCTGTAACAGCTTTAATGAAATATATCTGCATAAAATAAATTTCAATAAGTTGTAAAAGTTTTAGTAACTATTTGCAACTGAAGTTAATATGTGCATGCCCCTTATTTCTGAATGAAAATTTTAATCACTGATGTCAACTTGGGTTGTATTACATCCAAATTTTTTCAGTTTTACTAAATATGGTATAAGTAACATTTTTATAATTTGATTTTTTTTAATATAGAATGACTGTATAAAATATTAATTTTCTTAGTTTTTTACAAAACTATGTTACAGCTTTAAAAATAAAGACATCCCAAAAATTGGCCATAATTATGTGTATGTTCACGTCTATGCTTGTTTTGTGATGTTATAAATACATATTGTTTGTGCATATTTCCTCATTTATTTTCACTAAAATTAACATATCCTTTCTCCTCCCTCTCCCCACTTTCGTAAAACTCTATTCCGTATCCCTTTAACTTTTCTATTGATGGTAAAAACAGGATTTACCAGTCAAGAGACTCTGTAACACCAATGATAGATCATATTTCTTGAAACTTCACGGGCATGCTCAATGAAAAAGAACAAATGTTATTTTACTTTTGTCTCAATACAACTTTCGGCATTTGTTAGCTTTTGAAATTCTAACATTTTGTGTGATTTTTTTAAATTAGCAGTGGAAATTTAACACTTTTTTGCACTTTCATTTCTGAACTACAGGAGTTAAAATTTTTGGAAATTTCAGACCACAATCACCCCTGCGTAAAAACTAAAATCACAGTTCTTTTTTATAATCTCATAATGTCCATATATAAGCATAAATGATTAAGAGATATATTATCAATTAAAAACAGCACAAAGGATAAGGGAAAATATAAGCATAATTAATATAGTAAAAACATAATCAAGCTCAAATTAATAAAACAAAGCAACATACAGCTGTTTCAAGGGTATCTTGGATCCCCTTCTCAAATGCAAGATAAACCAACAAATCTGAAGTCAAAAAGCTTGTTTTGTATTTTTGACTTCAGATTTGTTGGTCTATCTTGAACTGAAGATGGAGATCCAATGTATCATTGAAACAGTTGTATGCTGCTTTGTTTTAATAATTTATGTTTAATCACATTGTGTAAGTTTTTCCTTGATTAGGAGGTTAATTAAGTACTTACAGAAGTCTTTAAATTATTCATAATGAAATAGTGAACCATCATACACAGTAAAATACTATAAAATTAAATTATGTACAGAATCTGAATTTTAATATTTATATAATGTATGCACCTACATACATTTACAGGAATTCTAAATATTTATATATAAATACCTGAGAGCTTTAACTGGATATGAGATATCAGGTCGCTTCAGAAATTTTCGTAAAAGATTGGTACATACACTGCTTATTGTTTCAATATTCACTTTTTCAATAAGTTTAGCTTCTATACCTCCAATCCAACCAAGCAAAATATTATGCTGTTTACGAACAATATCAAATCCTGTAATTCCTTTTATCCAAGGATTCTACAATATAAAAATGTTAATAAGCTGAAATATTAAAATTTATATGAGCAAAAAATTTAACTAATGAATTTACATTGAAAAGTCAGAAAAATTAACAAAAAATAGTATGAAGTATTGAGAAAACAAGTTCACAAATTCCTTTAATGGATTATGTAATACAAATTTGTATATTATATAATAATCATTCAATTCGCAATTTAACTATTCATTTGTTTATCAAACCTATGATGCAACTTTATAATTGCCGTCTTAAAAAAAATCTTTACATGTTTCTTACCACTTTAACTTTGTATTTTGTGTCACATTAATATAGTCTGCCTTTGCACTTTTAGCTATGTTACTTGTAATCCTATTTGCATCATGCAAATATTGAAGAATAATTTTCATCCTCACAATTCCTGTCTTACAGCTATAAAAGATAATAGCTGGATCTAAACAAGATAAGCCATGGACAATTTTGTGTTTTAATGGACTTTATTCAATCAATTTTGCAACCAAAACAACCATAATCCTTTGGCATTACAAAATGCCGTGCTAAAGCTAAAGAATCAGTTTGGTGGCCTGGTCTATCAACAGAGATTGAGAAGGTAATCTCAAATTGCCAAAAGTGCATACAGCAGCAAAAGTATCGTAAGGAATCACTTATCCCATCAGAATTCCCAGAGTGGCCATGGCAGATAGTAGGAGCTGATCTTTTGAAGCTTAAAAATGGATGGTATCTCATAGTGGCAGACTACTTCTTCAGGTACTTTGAAGTTGCAAAACTAGAAAATCAGACTTTGCTGACAGTGATCAACCACATGAAATCCATATTTGCAAGACACGGAATCCTAGAGACTGTTCGTAGTAACAACGGCTCTGAATTCTCACAAAAAGTTGCCAACGCAAAATATAATAAGTTTTCGGAACAGTGTGGATTTACTTTTGTAACATCGAATCCAAGATATGCGCAAAGCAACGGGTACATTGAGTCCATGGTAAAAGATTTTAAAATGCATTACACAAAATCTGAATTGGAGGATCCATATCTAATGCTGTTAGCTTCACAAATGAAACCATTAGCGAATGGTTTCAGTTCAGCTGAACTGTTAATGGGACATAAATTAAGGACCAGAATCCCTGTGTCAAGTCATTCACTGAGACCTAAGTTACCAAATTCAAAAGTGCTTATAAAGAAAGAGGAAAATCGAATCGAGAAGCAAAAGTACTACTCGTCGTCATGGTGTCAGAAAACTACCTAACTTGAAAAATAGGACAATTGGTGTGGGTTTCTGATATGAAAATCCATGGCAAGATACAAAATACCCATCAAAGCCCAATATCATACTTAGTGGAAACTCCTCAAGGTTTTCTGAGATGAAATAGAATCTTCCTGCATCCTTCGCCGCATGTTGAAATATCTACAGAGGAAGACACAAATATTCCTAAACTAGATATCCCAGGTCAAGAAAAAGATGTTGGAAGTGGCAACACAAAAGACCAGAAGTCTTCTGATGATGCAACTGAGCTAGAGGAAGAGACAAAGCCAACACCTTTGTATAAAAAACTTGAAGTGGGAGACCTGTGCCCCTTAAACTAAATCTGTAAGACCGAACATTGAAACTTTAAAGGGGTAGATGTGATGTCATGTATTGCCATATTGCCAAACAACTAAACATGACTGTAAGATTTAGCAAATGCAGAATG
Source organism: Amaurobius ferox (assembly GCA_951213105.1). Taxonomy (NCBI): domain Eukaryota; kingdom Metazoa; phylum Arthropoda; class Arachnida; order Araneae; family Amaurobiidae; genus Amaurobius; species Amaurobius ferox. The sequence goes on from OX578142.1 coordinate 125,996,195, forward strand.
GCAATGCAAGTGATAGTGTTGACATGGAGGTTACGTATGTATGCTATGAGAGTTTGGCGCATCATAATAAAGTGATTTAAAAATATGTTTCTGTAATTAATACCCATTAAGTAATAACACACCGCCAATAAGAGCAATAAAAATTGTGTGCTTATAAGCATGGACAGGATGGACCCATTTACCAAGAAAACAATAAAGTTCTCATTAAAACTCAGATCCTTAGCTCATGTCTAGGGGGAATAACTTCATAATTTGCTCCTGAAAAAGATGGACCATATATAATTACTAAAATCATGTTACCTGTATCTTATGAATAGCTAGTGAACAGAATCTATATATATCACTGGGCAAGTATCACATGCAAGATTTGACTCCTTTTTATGACATTCTAATGTCTCAAGATGTGAAACTGTGAGACCGCTATGAAAGTGTGGATGTCTACGAAAGACATTGAAAATTTAGTCAAAAATCACAAAGAATATTGTGATGTCAAGAAAAATAAAGCAAAAACATCAATTCATATTCGAAAAGCACCAGAAAAAATTGTCAGCAAGTTCACATTGACTATGCCAGACAATTTCTTACTCATTATTTCTTCCTAGTAGGTCGTGCAAAATCAAAATAGCCAGAAACTTTTTATTGGAAAAGGCATTTTCAACTTCCACTACTATCTACTATTTACATGAAGTATTTTGCTGTTTTTGGTCTACTTGAATATATAGTTAGTAACTGTTTTCAAATCTTTTAAATTCCAAGAATATTGCAAGTGTAACAGAATACATCAACACTTAATTGCACAAGGACATCCACCTTCAAACAGGCAAGTGGAAAGATATGTTCAAACATTCAAAAAGCTTAAAATACATGAAATTTAATCCAGGCACACTACATGAAAAACTTCATGAACTCTTATTTTGATACAGAGCTATACTATATATGAATGGAAAGACTCCTACTGAAATGATGTTAGAGTTTAAGATCAGAACCAAGTTGAATCTTTTAAGGGTGAGCGTCAGTAAATTTTCTGCCCTATACGCACTTTGTTAACTTTCACGGCACACATATTTCGCCGAAATTCTGCTCAAACAATTGCGAAATATTTTTTGAAAGATAAAATGCAATGCTTAGATTATATTAAAACTAAATTTAATGCCCCAAAAAACATAGAATATATTTTTTATTTTAATCCAAAATATTTTTGGTGCTGCCATCTGTTGTCGTAATTTAATTCATACCAATTATTTTTATTTTTTAATGAACATTTTTAAATATCTATTCCTTCTAATACAGTGTTAAATACAACAACAGATCATATATAATAATGGCACAATCACGGAAAGGTAATTTATCATTCTATAAATTTGATAAGGGATCTGAATGTACATCACTGAGGACTGCAGTTTTGTCTTCAAGTTCCTTTGTCTTCAAGTCCAAGTTCAATTACGTTTCCGTGATTATGGCATTATATATGATCTGTTGTTGTATTTAATAGTGTATTAGAAGGAATAGACATTTAAAAATGTTCACTAAAAATTAAAAATAGTCGGTATGAATTAAATTACGACAACAGATGGCAGCACCAAAAATATTTTAAATTAAAATAAAACATATATTCTATGTTTTATTTGGTATTAAATTTAGTTTTAATATAATCTAAGCATAGCATTTTATCTATAAGAAAATATTTTGCAACTGTTTGAGCAGAATTTCGGCGAAATATGTGTGCCGCGAAAGTTAACAAAGCGCGGATAGGGCAGAAAATTTACTGACGTTCACCCTTAAAACTACAAAGTACTGAAAAGTCATCCAGAAAAATTCAACATCCAGAATTCAAGAAATTCTTTATTATGGGAGATTGTGCTCAATCAAGAAATTATTCCAGCCATAGGAAATATGAAACTATTGTTGAACAATTAGGAAGACTACATTACCTTGTTGAAATAGATGATGGATATGTCCAAAAAATACATTATAGTAAATTACATGCATGTCAAGTGAAAAAGCAGTATAATTCAAAAGACATGCTTTTGCTACTATACAAAAGAAAATCACTTTTCAAGAACCAGTAGAGAAAGCTAAAACAACTTAAGAATTAGTTGCTCATCCTACAGTCAAAACACCACCTGCACAGATCCAAAAAGAAATGCCTGTACCTCCAGTTTCCATTTTTATTGTGTAAATATAATGTAAATCATGTAAATAGTAATAAAATCTGCATATGTTGCCATAATAGACTTATCTTTACCCATTCTAGACATAATACAGTTTTATCTTGAATCTTGCATGAGACGTCCTCAGAGTCTAGAGGGGGAGAGACAGAACACTACAAACTGAGCCCTTTCCATTTCAATATTTTAACTCACATTTTTAATTAATGTTATTTCATGTTGTACTTATTTTCAGCTCATGATGAGTTTACTATAAAGGATGCTGTATATTAAATGGTGAGTTCAAAATGAATAAAGGGTGTTCTATCATTTATATGGGTGTAATTTCATTTAAATAAACCTCTCCTTTTTGATTGACCCACCTAATTTTAATATGTCAAGATGAGATACCAATGTTACAACTTTACATTTTTGAAACATTCAACATTCGAAAATATTCAATGCAAATCCTTGATTCAGCTTCATATACCATTTACAGATTTGCCCAAACCACTATACAAGAACAGTGTAAATAAAAAAATAAATGACTGTTAAATCTATTTAAAACACTTTGTATAATACGGATCACATTATTTAACATAATTTAATTTTCTTTCATGATTTAAATGAAGTTAATGACATTTTTAAATAGGGGAAAAGAAAATTTAAAACTAACCTCTTTCAGAAGTTTTTTACATTCCTCATCCAAATTACTGGTCCATATAAGTTGAAATCCTAGCTCATGAGCATTCCAAAATGGCTTGTCATATATAAGAAATATCTTGTTAATTGTTCCAAATCCAATCTCAGAAAAGGCTTTAGCTTTGTTTTCAGGTAAAGATGGTCTAAAAAATGTATTCATATTTTCTTTAATAAAACCAACTGAAGCAGTCAAAATCACAACATCGGCATGTACATCTTCTCCATTCTCACATTCAAGTAAAACTGGAAATGTCTGATGACCAATGTCTGAATCTGATGACTGATTCAAAAATTTATCAATATTTTTAGAATTAAAATATCTCTGCCAGTTTATACTTTTTACAGGCTTCTTAAGGTATAAACATTCTGCAGGTATTTTTGATAACATTACATCTATTACTGAACTAAATCCATTTTCAAAATTAAGATGATAGACATCATCAGGAACATCACACCATTCTGAGTAACATTGTAGTGCAACCTCATCTAGATCATTACAAGCATTATCTATAATCTCAAATTTTAGGAACCAATCAAATAAACCTTTACGAATTGGATTTAATGAATCATTATAGTGGTTAGCCATATATGTATCAAAATATTCAGAAAAAAATTGCTGAACAGATTTACTGACAAAAGAACTATCATATTGCCCTTTTGTCAGTTTAATTTTCATCTCTTCTAGCATGTTTCTCATTTCTTTAACAATAGATATTTGAATAACATAACCATCTGGAGTGCAAAATAAACCTTCTCCTTCATGAGATGGTTCATCATCAGGATTGCATAGAAGGTTTTGAAGAGATGAAAAGTTATAAAGAGAATTATCAGTCCCATGAATCCATTGAGCTCCTAACTCCAAGATATAGTCATCTATAAGAATACATAAATGTACCATGTTAGAAACACTTCCACACCCTCAACAAAATATACAAAATAAACTACTGAAGATCAAATCTTATAAATTCATGATGAAACTTCAGTGGTTAAAAAAACTAAGTGGTTGATTAAAACTACTATAAAAGTGAATTATATTTAAAACTACTTTTCAATATAGTATGTATTTTACTACAAATACTTTCTTTTTAAATATAGTGAAGTACAATTAGTTTTGAAAAGCAGTCACTACAAACAACATTTTTAACTATAATTTAAATACTAAAGGCTATTAAATTGAATGTTTTAATGTAACACATGAATGAATATTAGAGAGATTAAAATATAACTACATTAAGATTGCAACCCATTTATAAAGTTTAGAAATAGTAAAATCACAAAAATAGTGAAAAAATAAGTGGCTTTACTGTAATAAATATGTGCCTTAAGTATATAGATGTGCTCTAGGCAGAGTGGCATAACAGATTAACAATTGTTACGCCATAACTTTAATGCCCCCTTTCCTTCTCTTTCCTGTTCAAATATTTTACCATTTTACCAGGCCCCTTCTCCACTGCATAACAGACCTAGCTGTTATGCTACTGATTTGATTACACTAGTTTACAAAATAAAACAAAAGTTTTGGCACACAAGAAGGAATGGTTGGTCCTAATAGAACTTTTTATAATGAATTCAAATATGCTATTAGTTTTTCTCTCATGTAGACACATATTAGTGACACACATGTTAAATCTTTAAAAACTGCATATATACATACAATTATGATACTACTAGAAAATGTTTCTGGTAGGTCGGACGGTCTGGGTCACAACAACAACTACTAGAAAATGTACCTGGTGTTACCCAGGATTTAAAATGAGAGTTCGTAGCATAACCATGTGTGTACCCATGTAAAATAATTTTATTTTATTTTTGTTATAATGAATGTATTATTAAAATGTTATTTGGTTTTAGAAAATTGCTGTGAGTTCTGGTATAGTATTTATCAGAGGCTTGCCTTATTAGTAGTATAGTATTTATCAGAGCCTTGCTTCATCAGAGGCTTGCCTCAACAACCCATTTTTACCTCCCATAATAATAAAAAAATAAATAAAATAAAATAAATAAGTAAGAAGTTTTTAGAAACTAAGAATTAAAAAAAAAAGTGCTCCAGCTACTGCAATAGGGAGTAAAATTTGCTTATTTCAGTAAAACCTAAAGTCTCCCAAATTTGGAAAAACCCTGGTTCCTGAAGAAAAGGAAAAAACTAAGATCAAACGCCAGTTATTTAAAGACTAGAGGTTTGCACGGGTTTATTTTTTTTTAAATTTCTGGCTAGAAAATATTAAGATTCGACTTGGCCAAAGCCAGAGAATTACTTTAAATAATTCACCTGAGTCTGACACGTCATGAAAGCACTCAAAGCCTGCCTCAACACGGCCTGGCCCAAATTCTTTTACAATACATTACTCACATTTTCATTAAGTGACTTAAAAGGGACTACTAATTTTATTCATTGTATTATGGTTTTAAAGTCATCCTATTGGAACTTTGAACGTTATCTGTAAAATCAAGCAATTCTTAATTCCAGGGTTTGGCTATGTATACAAATTGTATTATTCTTCTATTTTATTTTTAAATAGAACCATAATTATTTTAAAACATGCAACAAAGTATAATATTTTACACAACATTAAACTGTGTTTAAATTTATCAAGGAGGAACTGAGTTTTCCCAAAAGAGTGGAAGAAATATGAAAAATAAAAACAGAAACAGAAAAAACTAAAATGAATTAGTTAACCAGTCAGTCTTTGTTTCTATATGCCATGACTGAATTTTTCTGTTTGTTGCTAACTTTTGGACATGAGTGTAATTTACGGCATGTTAACTGATTTTAGCTAAGAGACCAAATTAAAAATTTTAAATAAAATTAATAAAACAGAGTATGCAATAGGTATGGTAAATATTTATTTTACTTTTAGTTAGGAGATGTGAACAATTTACTTGTCACAGGTTTGCCCGTTGAGTAATTTTTTTTTCCATTTCTTCTACTGTTAGAAGAATAAAATAGTTAGAAATCCTATAAAGTTTATAAAGGAAATATATTAAAAGTTAAGGAAGTTTATAAAAGAAAATTATTCATTCTTCAAAGTACAAGTTCCAACTTGACTCTCTACTGTCAACTCAACTTCATACAAGTTGGTTGACTTCATATAAAAGCTGAAATTGAAATGAAAAGGATTTCAATCACCTAGAAACAAAATTATGGCATACATACCTGAGGAGAAAGAAAGTACCCTTCCTCCCACCTTTTCTTGGGCTTCTAAAATAACAATTTGTGTAAAACCCATCTCATAAAGTGAATATGCAGCAGAAAGACCAGCAATTCCTGCTCCAATAATAGCAATTTTTATATGTTCTTTTTGCAGAAGCGTTTTGTTCATCCTGTGGCATAAGAAAAAAAAAATAATTAGATAACCATTACTGCAATTTCCCTTAATCTAAAACAGTTACTTTACAAATAATAAAATTTCAATATTTCAGTTAAATTAAAATTTATCATCAGTTGGATATATATTTTCTTCTTTTCACTTATTCCAGTAAGAGTGGTTTGCTATTAGTTAAATAATTAGGAAATACGTTGGATATTCTGATTTAAGTAAATTACTTGTCATAAGATTAAATGGCACATATTTAAAAAAATATTAAATTTCCTATTGTGAATTAATGGCAAGGCTTAATAATATAAACATTACTAATAAGTATAAAACATGACTTTTAATATAACCACCAATGCATCTCAGCATACAATCATCATTAAAACATGATAAGAACAGCAATTAAATTAAGTTGCCATTAACTGATTTTAACTATTGGTTAGAGTTCATACATTCAGGGCCTGACTAATGCAGGTGCATGCAGGGCAGCTGCCTCAGGCCCCGTGTCAGAGGGGCCCCAAATTAGGCAATTGCAGCATCAAAAAATTATGAACTTCATGAAGAAAAAATATGCCATCAGAAATGGTTTGCCTGAAAAAAAGATTCATATTAAGATTAGAACATATAGGGATTACCATACTAATTTAGCATATTGGCTTCTAGAGGCTATGATAAAAAAAATTGCCATTAATTTAAATTCCATCAAAGTATGTAAAAACTTCATTTTGTATACATTTTTATAGAATGCAACTAAGTGTTCGAAAAAAAAAAATACTTATTCATTTCATACATATATGTTGAGAGGTGAATGGAGCCCCCCCTCCCCCCCCAGGAGGAATATCTGATCCAATCCCAGTTAAGTCAGCCCTGCATACATTACACTCTTCCAATCCAGAAGTCCTTAAAATACTTTAGGCAAACAATTTGGCAGCATGATCCATAAAAATCTAGTAGCTTAGTTGGGATTGATACTATATGGACTTCAGGATTATCCATTGTATTAAATGGTGATGTAGGTTCTGGATATTCTGATGTAGAAACTGTCAGAGGTGCAATTTAATTATGTTCACCCATGCTCCAAATTTTAAATCTCTATCTTACTTACAACAGGGTTCTCATTTATTTGGCCTATCGAACATTTCGATGTATACACTCCTAAAATACAAACAGTGATTTTCTTCCTATTTTTCATCTTACGGCCTATACTGTTACCAACATTGAAGTTTCTATTTCATTGCTAAGTGCTTTTTCCCAAACAGTCCTCATTTTGAAAATTTTGGATGGAACAAACACTCCCTCATCCTCCTCAAATTTAAATTTTAGAATAATTTTTTTTTTCCAGTGTGTCTTATTGAATTGTTTACTCATACACAAAATTTTAAGTCTCTATCTCATTTAAAAGAAGGCATTTCACATGTATTTGGCAAAATGAACATTTAGGAGTGTAATAGTCCTAAAGTAACAAATATTAGAAACGTGCAATTGTACACCTTCTTCCAATTTTATCATCTGCTCTTGCACTACATTATTAGTCTCTATTTCATAGCAATCATTTTGCATTTTAAACATTTTTGTGTAAAGCACCTTTTGAAATAAAATGTTTCAAAAAATTTTATTTTTCCTGTGGAGGGGGGGGGGGGGAGAATTTACTGAATGATTGACCTGTGTACCAAACTGCAAGTCCCTATCTACTTGGAAAGTATTTATAAAAAGTGTAATAGACAGACTGACAGATGGGCATTTGAGGTTTACTGTAATAAATAAACATTTGAATAATATAAATAAATTTAATCACAAAATGATTCAATTAAAGATTGGTTCTTTATTTAATGACACAGTCAAAATTACTTTGCACCAGGTGTCAAATAGAGTTGCTGCAGCATACGCCCATATAATTTAATATAGTTATTTATTCTAGGCCTCAAGAGCTTTGATTTGATGCCAGGATGAAACAAATACACATTTGGAATCCCTTAAGCTTTGGTACACAAAGACAGTCTTTTTATATTGAAACTTTCTGTTGCTTACAAGGAGCTTAAATTCTTTGGACTGGCCATCCCTACAATGTTCATTAAATGATTCATGACAAAATGTGATTTTTGTAAGATTCTTGACCAATCTGAACAGCAGATAAGAGAGGACTTGGGAGATCATTCCATAAAGAGACTTCAAGCAGAGGTAGAATATGAAACGAAGAGGTTTGGAAAGGGTAAACAACTTAAACTGTCTGCAATAACCACAGTTTTTCAGGGTGATACATTACTTGTATACATAAGATTTTTCAAACATACAATATCATACATTAAACATGCATTTTTCATTATTATAAGTAAGGTGACCAATCGTCTTCCTTTAGGGAGGACAGTCCTTCTTTTGTAGGTTCTGTCCTTCCTCGAAAAGTGTCCTCCTACCTGTCCTCCTTTTCGATATTTTAAAACTAATCTGTTAATCTCTGTATTCAGAGATGCCGCGCCGAACTGTTACGCGTCATGTGAGCCTTAGACGGTACAGTTCGGAAAGACACGATTATGAAACGCATGCGCAGTGCATAGAACTTCTCGCGTCTAGCACTTGTCTTGCACCATTGCGTACTTCACTTTGTTTACTTTATCTCTATATTATACTCCGTGTAATCAAGATTGAATGTTGATACTCTAGCTGCAGCACTTACCGTAAAATTTAATATGAAGGATATTTCTTGCTCCAAAATTTCCAATATACAGTAACAATTACTGTTAGAAAATGATATATTGACAAAAAATATGCATTCAATGGAAAAATACTCGTTTAAGTAAATAATTAAAAGGGATGTAAGCATAATTAGTGTATTGTGTAAAATGTTTCATTTATTTACGTTGTACTTTTTTCTTAAATTTTTTCGTCCTCCTTTTTACTGTAAAAAAATTGGTCACCTTATTATAAGCAGAGTGTGATTTCGTTCAATAGTAAGTAGCGAATTGCTCGTTAAAAAAACGAAATGCTAGTAACAGAAAAATGTGGTAGCAAAAATTACTATTAACCTTCTCTGGTTCGTTTGCATCCTCACTCCCTCCGGACACAATAGAAATTGCTGTGCGATGTTTTCTCGCGGTATGGTATGAATAAAGATATGTCCCTCTATTCAAACGCTCCTTCTCCCTTGAGTCCTGTGATAACGGACCGCAACAAACATTCATGACCTATCTTCGATTTCATCACAATGCAAACATCCTACCCTACTACGTTCCCTTTTCTATCATCCCCTTTCTTGAATCACCTTTCACTGTCAGATATTTGCATTCAGAGTTGACCTTGACCTTTGAGGAGTAATTTAATTATACTAGCTTTTCGACCTTGACCCCATTTATCTCCCAGGAGGAATGTGGTTGAATCTCCCATTGTGGGCACCAGCATTTTTACTTGAGTGCCTATCTGCAATGACACCGTAAAGCAGAATGGAATTACACTTGCAAGCAGCAGTCAATCCTATCTGCACTTTAAATTTCTCTGACGGAGCCAAGATTGGAGCTATAAATTTAGAGCTGGTCCAGGAAAAAGGGGCATAATCGGCCCTTTCAACTTCCGTCTTAGACATTATTGATAAGGGAAAAAATTAATTCAACGAACAGGCTGTATCCGAGGCGGGCCTATCAACTAATAGTGAAATATTTCCGGTTATTTTGACGACATTCAATGATTCTAAAGTGCTAATTCATTAACAATTTTATCACAATTGCATAGCTGCTAGTCTCTTGATTTTTACGGGAGATCACAACTTGTCCCGTTCTCTCCATAGGAAATGTGCAAATAATTCGATTTTTTACAAATTTTTACAAAATTCTTTTATTTATGGAATTTTAGAAAAATATCCCCACAATTTATAAAACATATAATGCGTAAATCACGCAAAATTTTGTCGAGATTCCCCAAAAATATCGCAATTCTCGTACGCACGGGATGCAAATTTATTTTGCTAAAATCTTATTACTAAACATCAGAAATAACATTTTTTAATTGATTCTTTAAATTTACTTAAATTATCCTTTGCTAAAATGCAGAGAAAAAATATCGCAATTCCAGTATCGGCGGAAAACAAATTCGTTCCGCTAAAATCTTTCTTGTTGCTAAACATTAAAAAAAAAAATTTTTAAATTCAATTAATATAAATTTATTTGTGATTTTTTTTTTTTTTTTGCAAATTTTACAAATTTTTTTTGTAAAGTCTGTATTGTTGTGACAAATGATTTCAGTTATAGCATGTTACTCTTCATTTTAAAGGGCTTGGAAAAATCTTTTGATTGATACCAAGTTTGAAAATGTGCCCTCCAGACCCCCCCTTCCCCGAGGGGGCTAATAACGTCACAAACACAAAAGTTGTAGTGACTATTTTTCTCTACAATTACTAAAATTATTAAATTTTTCAATCATTGCGCCTTTCAATCATCAAATTTTGTTCTATGCTGTCAAGTTAAGGAAACATAAAATTTCAAAGTTTTCGCTCGAATCTAAAAAAATTCTATGTAGTTCTACATTTTTCGTTAACAAAGCCGAATATAAAGTTTCGTGAAAATCCATTAATAGTTGCAGCAGTGATCGTGTACACAGGAAATCGATCACAGACTGACATCACTCCAAAAGTAGTCAAAACGTGTTAAGGGAGGTCTCAAACCATATATTGGCATCAAAATCTCGAATTCGAAAACTTTCCTGAAAACGATACTCTCTACGTATGAGAAAGAAAAAAAACCCTTCAAAAGTTTTATTTATTTTCTAGCATCTATACAACATCATTAAATTTATAATAAAAAAAAAATACCTTATTAGGAATAGTCAAATATGTAAAAAATAGAGCACTAGATAAAATAAATAACGTTTCTTATAAAGAAAAATACCACTCCTCAAAGATTTTTCTAAATTACGACGAGTCATTACGAAATCAGTTGATGATGACCGCTTTGAGAGGTCATGTGTTAATATGGTCTTGTTGCATGCTTTGCAATACGATTTTGTTTAGTTATTTCTTATTTATAGTAAATATAGCTTTCCAAACAAAAGAGCAAAATAAGCGGGCAATTTCAAGTTGTTACTTTCACTAATGTGTACAAAATCATCAACTAATATATATATATTTTTAAATATGTCAAGTATCTGCTTATCGCACCAAGTATAAATCCACTGTCGCCCGCCCCTCGGACCACTCCGCTTTAACGAGGTGCTTCTCGATTGCATCATTGGAAAATACGAAACCAAAACAATCAGAGACAATGCTTTCATCTTTCCTCCCCAACCTGAGTCTTTCTTGAGTCATACCGATAGAAGATTATGTGATCTGAAACGTTCCGCCAATTTCTATGTACACCTTCATGTCATCAAACTTGGTTTAACTAACAAAATTGGTTTTATGTAAGCTACTTTTGTACTTTCTATTTATTTTTCGGTTTACCCAATAAAGTTAAAGAGATCAACAAGTTAAAAATTCCATGATTTTTCCAAAATTTTGAATAAAAAAAAGATTTTTCCTGATATTTTAGTTCTTTTAAACTCTCGATTTACAGAGTGCGCACGAACTTTCGAGGGCACGGTGACTCCACTGTGTCTACCCGGGACGCTCGGGATTCTCTCTTTTCTCCTTCGCTTACTAAGGAAGAAAAGAGGAATCACGATCTACAGCACTCGATCACGTTACGGTAGATCATATAACACAGATCTTTCAAAACAGTTAAGTGACTGGGATGTTTTTTCGCTCCTGATTCAATATAGCGGTTCCTATCACGTAACCTGGTCAAGTACTCGCTGAGTAATTTAGTTTCTTTTGGAAGAACTGGCTGTTAGGGAGTCCCTTTATTCGAACTAAACAGCTACACAGCTGATAACATTTAGAGCTGTCTGAAAAGAAAGAAGTCTGGCTCTCTGATTTTGCCGCTATATTGCACTCTTCTGAGAAATTTTTGATTCAATTTCCCTCCTCCCTTAACATTTCTTTCCATTCCCCTAAACAAGAATTACGTTTTCCGGTGTTTTCGTAAATAGGCGCAGTGTTGTCGCAAAATCAATTAAAATTTGCTTTTTGTATCAGAATGGCGCAGCCTACTTTGAATGGCGTAGTTTGGTGCAATTGGCGGAGCAATCACATCACTGATTGGAATAAAAAACTTTGAATTTCCTCAAGTTAAAAATTTCACTCAAATGTTTGGCTAGATTGAGAAAATCTCATTCAATTTTTAGTTCACCAAAATTTTAATCATTGTTCACATTTTAGCAGGCACATTGACTGTTTCCATGTCGTCAAATTATTTACTTGTTCTTGCTAGTCAAAAAATATTTTTGCTGTTAGTATTTTTTATCTGCTATTAGCACTTTAAGTGAAATAAATCATGCCCTGATTATAAGTATTCTGTGCAAAAACCTCTTGAATTGGATAACAATTACCATAATTCCAAATATTATGTGCTTGCCTGTTTTTAGCCGATCCTGAAGGCATGTTTAAATGTTTATTCAGGGTGCATTAAGTGGGTGGGTGCAGCCATGTGTGCACCCATGCACCGTGCGACTACATAATCAACAGCTATTGCAATATGTAAGCTTTTAAAAAAGTGACCAAAGTGGTCACTGGAGGCAGCTAGTTAAAGTATTTTTATAGGTACTCTGCTGCTTTATTAGAGTGACTGCTATCTCTCTTATATTGAAGAAGGTGAATTTTGCTTTTGAAACTGATTGATTCCCTTGCAATTTTATTTATGCTGTTTTATTAATAAAGATTTTTATTCACATATATAAATATATTTTATTTACAAATTGTTAATTTATTTTTACTATTTATCAATTAAATACACTTGTATACTGTTCACAAAAAACAGTATATTGTCAAATCTCGTTATAGGGTCACCCGAGAAAGACCATATAAAAGCAAACTTATAAGAGGGAGATCCTATTATAAGCAAGGTAAATATTATTTGTAGTGTAAGTAAAATTGAATAAATTAAGTAAATATAGTTTATATATAGATGACAATGATTTTCTGGGTATTGAATGACTCAAAGTAGAAGCTAATTTTGATAGTCCAGACATTTGAAAGTCAATAATTTTCTTTTAAAAAAAAATGCCATCTTACAATCACAAGTGTGAATTGCTATATGAAATCAGAGCGTCTACACATTCGGGTTTTACGGATAGTCACATTACTCCTTTGTTCGATAAGAATAACAGCTGATGAAACTTGATTATAAAAAATCCGCCAATTGCACTATGATGAAATTCTGAGAATGCAAATCTCACAGGAAATACCAGAGATGGCACCAATGCTCTAATTTTATGAAATCTCTTCTAAGTTAAGATCTATTATTAATGTACTCTGAACAGATACAATTGACAATAGGGACATCATCTGATATAGTTGGCAGCAACTAACCTTGAGGGGATAGAAAATTATATTGGCCAAATATTTGACTTGGAAGTTGAAGTGACCCTATAAGCGATATTGATAATTTGAACATAACACTGTATGAGGTAAATTTTAACATAGAAATGATACAAATTTTGCAAAGAATTATCAAACATTGACTATAAGCCATGTATCCGGGTGACGCTATAGTGAGGTTTGACTGTAACTGTATTAATAAATAGCAACTATATAATTGTATATGCATTATTTAGAAGCTAAAATTTATCCCATAAGTCCATTAAAGGTAAGCCACTGTATAACAAATTAGGATTTAGAAAGTAATTTAATGCATCAAATGAAAATTTTATTATAGTAAACTTTTAATAATGGAACAGCATATGGCACTTTGAAAATAAATAATATATATATATATTAATATTTTATATATATATATATATATATATACAGGGTGAGTCAGAACTCTTGAGTCAAACTTTAAGGGGTGATAAATCATATTTAAACCAGCAATTTTTGTCATATAAAGCAGGGTCGTAACACAAGAGGTGAACGACTAGACGTCGCTGACATTGAACGCAGTGACGACTGCGTCAGAACTAGCCAGGGTTTAACGATCGCCTGATCTCTCCTGTTGACTTTTTCTTATGGGGCCATATGAAAAGTCTCATCAACCATAGCCCCATCGACTCCGACGAGGTCCTTGTTGCTAGAATTGCTGTTGCTGCCTGCATTGTCAAAGAGATGCCGGGTGTTTTTCCTAATGTGAGCCGCTCGCTAAGTCGCAGGTGTGAAGCCTGCATTACTGCTGGTGGTCACACTTTTGTGCAGTTTCTGTAACTTTGTCCATGCATTCTGCAATTTCTGTCAGTAAAACGTACTTCGTGCCTACTCTGCCATTTTTGTGTTTCCTCTTTTCATGAGAGAGTCATCATTTCTTCATTTCATGAGTTACCACCTAGCGGTTCACCTCTTGCATTATGACCTTGCTTTGTATGACAAAAATTGCTTGTTTAGATGTGATTTATCACCCCTTAAAGTTTGGCCCTAGAGTTCTGACTCACCCTGTATATATATATCTATATGAATTAAAGTATAAGGAAAGAAAATTTTACATTTAGATATATTAACATACATTTTAGAGTTAAATATCTTAATATATTTTTATGCACTGGTAAAATTTCAAGAAGTTAATATGTATTTCAATCCATACCAGACACACAAGTATGTATTTTGGAAAACTCCACTAAGAGGACGAGCAAAATCACAAGTAGCATAATAAAATATGTAGAGAAAAATTGCATAACAAATGAATAAAAGACAAGAAAGCTCCACAGAAGCAAGTTTATATTTCAAATCTGACTATTTTTTTTTTTTTAAACAAATCAGCCAGCACTGTTAATATATTTCACACAGTAGCACAAAGAATGACAAGAAGCTAAACTCCACAAAAACATTTATTTTTACCTGTTCAGGACTGCATTAAATTAGATTCCTGTTTGCATAAATCAACTAGGTAATGAAGCATGAAAAGAATACTAAGAAAATCTGAAGTTCGTGATTCCATGAAGTTCAATATTTGCATTAGGTGAAGTTCTTGAGTAGCATCAAAAAAGAAAACAATTGAATCCTTAGAAAGTATGAACATATTGGAGCAGAAATAGTCCTTTTGCACAATATCATTGAAAACTAAAATATTTTAAATACAAAAAGAGTAGTTAGCATGATACACCAGCACAACTTTAATCCTTTATAGGTTATTTGTTGTTATTTCAACTAAGACCCAAAAATATATTTTCTAATGAGTTACTGGTTTTTATCAACCAATTGATTGCAGCAATTTTGTATAGAAGGAATCAGGATGAAAATTCAACCGGATTATGCATTTGCACCACTGGTTAAGTATTCAACCAGTGTCCTGTTGAACATAATCAAAGTTCTTTATCTTGTAATGGGTTAATAGAATGAGAAAATAATCCCATATATAAAGAATTGGCAACTGGTCGCCAGTATGCAACCTCTAATAAAGTTTTGCAATTTACAACTACTCACTTGCATTTACATTTTATATAATCTGCAAATTGCAAATTAAATAAGATTTGTAATTTGATTTTTTTATCATATTGGATTATTTCATGTGCTTTATTTTTTATGTTTTCTTTTTACCTTTAATGTGACTACACCAAATGTTATAATAATCACACAATTATTTTTTTATCGACTCCAGTTACCCGATATTCAATTGTCGGTAATTAAGTTTTTCAATCCATTGAAATCAGTACTGTAAACCTGTATGGAAGTTAGATGAGCATTGCTCAATTACTAGCTGAAAATTCCAACAGGAAAAGTGACAAGAAAGAATTTCACCAGTCCTTTGACAGGAGAAATAATTAAGTGATAATATTAGAGAATAAAAGTTTGTTTTCTCCTAATCCTTCTTTCATAAATTGTAACTTTTAGTACAGTAGCCATTTTACTAAACATGAAAACTTAATTTACATGGGTGTCCATAGAACTTTTCCCAGGAGGGGGCAAACCACTGATGTCAGTGGAGCAAACTCAAGGATAAGATGTACAACATCAACTAGCTTGATGCCGACCTTTGTGACCTTGAATGTCCAAGGAAGAGTAAGTGCCTCCTCTTACCCTTCCTATGGATGCCCATGAAAACTTCAAAGATGTAACATAATAAAATGTATAATATGAGTAGCAATTTTAATATTCTTCTTAATGACATTTTTATTTGCTTGTAAATTAGGACATCACTCTAAAAGACAAATTACTTCCTTTTAGAAAATGTTAATTCCATTTAAAGCATATATTTTAGTATCCAATGCACATATTAAATTTGGCCTCATATATGCATCATGTTTTCATTTTGTTCACAAATAATTCCAAAATCTAGTTACATACACATTTGCCAGTCAAATCAATTCTCATAAAGCAATTCCATCTCATTTGCAATAAACACTCATCTACAATATTATTCAAAACAATGCTTTTTTATGAATTTTGAGATTTCTGATCCTTTTTTTTAAACTGAAAAATAAACATTATATCTTCAAAAATGATATTTAAGATGTTTGATGATGTTTTCGATATATATCAACAATTATTTATTTATTTCGTACTGGAACAAATTACCTGGCATTATCTGGGTCCTAAATAAGTGTCTATTACTTAAATATTATATTCACAGATAACACCACTCAATTCTAAATTGTTTATTTTGAAGCAAAATCATTTCCTCCTGTCATTTTAATCTAAATCCCTATGCATGTGCACAAAACTTCTCCCCATAGTGTACAACCGACTGTGTGAATGAAATAAAACCACAGTGATGGTTATTGGGAGGGGGAGGGGAATGTATAGGAGGTCGTGTTGCATAGGAGGTCGTCCTCCTTATGCAAACACCCTAAATTATATTTTATTTATATAGGTTTATTAAAAGTTTTAGTGAAAAGATCAGAATTTTATTTCAACTAAATAGCCAGATTATTTGAATTATTAAAAATAAATCATGGAATTGCCGCTAGATGGTAGAACTAAAACTTTGATTTATGCATGTTGTAGAATCTAAGTGATAGATTCAAAAGGAAATAATACTGCATTACAGAGAAAGATGAGGGATTTTTGGATGATCCATGTCCTTTTCGTGGCGTGGGATGATAGGATCAATGGTAGAACTAAAACTTTGATTTATGCATGTCGTAAAATCTAAGTGGTAGATTTAAAAGGAAATAATACTGCATTATAGGGAAAGAAAAGATGAGGGATTTGGTAGATGGATAGAACTAAAACTAAATTTGGATAGAACTAAATTTGGAGGATGGCTGGATGGTAGAACTAAAACTTTGATTTATGCATGTCGTAGAATCTAAGTGACAGATTCAAAAGGAAATAATACTGCATTATAGGGAAAGATAAGGGATTTTTGGATGCTCAATGTCCTTTTTGTGGAGTAGGATGTAGGATCAATGGTATGTTAACCTCCCATGCAACCATACTGTATCTGTGGACCACACATCAGCCAACATTTTCTGAAACTACGGAAAGCAAAAAAATAAATGAATAAAAGAAAAGAAAAAAGGTAAGCCATTCTCATGGAAAAAAGCCATGTGCCACACCGTAAGTTCCAAGACATATGTGTCGCACGTAACCATTTGACAAGAAAGCATACAAGCATCCACCAATAATGGGAAAAACACACTTCGTTATAGAATCTACAATTTCAATTTGTATGCATTTGCATCAAAATTCACAGATAATCAAATAATATAGTAATTAAAAATAATAAAATAATTTGTTAGTATGTGAAGATATACATACATATTTTTGTCAAACTTTCTTGTGCTAATCTTCCTTCTTTAGATGTAGCGAAATAAGTATAAGGTAACTCAAAAAATGCAAATTTTGATATATTTAAAAATAAATAAATAAACATGAAGAAATTATCCTATGGATTCATTTTGAAGATCATTGGAAAGAACATTCTTTCTGATGATGTCAAGATGGAAACTCTGTGTGAACCGATTTATTTGAATATCACTCAAAGTTGTGCTAATAATAAAATAACTAAAAACTAATTAGAGTTTCAAAAAATATTGGAGCCATATTGTCCCGGATCTTAAAGTATCTCTATACTAAATTCCAATGCTGCCTGATGCTTAGATTTCCTGCTACAGATGACATGCATACCCACACAAACATGTTTTATTATTATGCAAGATTAATTCTTTAAAATAACTGAAAGTTTATTTTGAAATAGGAACTATGCAAAATAAATTAATGAAATGTCAGTGGATTCAGAGAAAAAGGGTGCTAAAAATATCCCAAGAAATTCTCTGAAACTCAAATAAAGATTGGATTCTAATTCAGAGCTGATTTTTGATCAGAAAATTTAAAGCATTTTGTTCACTTTAGAAATTGTCCATTCAGTATAAACAGACTATTAAACAATAATTGCTCTTTTAATACATACATGTGGATACATGTTTCAATCTTTAATAATTTTGATACTTGCAATTATGCTCCTAGTACAGCAATCATCTTTGGACTTTTTAGTGCTCTTCAGCACTGAATAGCTGATCACTCATTTAATTATTCAGTGTTGAAGAGTGCTAAAATGTGCTATAACCTGTCCACTCTGATGCTGATAATTTCACTAGGAGTACAGTTCCAAGATTTGGAACTTCCCCTTGCTTTGCATTCAGAAATCAAATACAGTCCATAGATACAAATAGTTACCAACCCCTGTAAGGGCTGTTAAGAGGGAGTAACCTCTTAAGACATGATTTTTGAGATACTAATTTCATTATTAGCTTTTATCAATTAGGAAATAATAAGAAGTTATCAAAACTACAGCTAAAAGTTTATCCAATGCTAATCTTGAAAACATGCTAGAAATATGATCTGTTACATGAGAGTCCTAAATATGTTTCAAAATGTTAGAGAAATAAATAAATGTATATTGAATTATCATTACAGATTACATTACTATAAAGATCTAAGATATTTATTAAAATTTCCAAAAGTACTAATTTTTTAGATTTAAAAAATTAATCATAAATGTTGCCTATTTTGATATTACCTCCCACTTATAGTAATTTTCTGAAAATAACTTTCTAGAAAATAACAAAAGTTTACCTTCAGACTTAAACAAGATTCCCAGATTCTTGATATGAAGCATCATGCCATAGGAATATATTTTTCAAGAAACATAACATTCAGACTATTGGAGAAAAAATAAATGTGTAACATGCAAATCTTGGAGCATGCAAAACTTGACAAGATATATAGCAACTTTGATACAAAAAGATCAACAAATACACTATGTGACAGTAAAAATGAGACACCAAGGAGTGGACAGAAAGTGATAAAAATTGGCAAACAGAGAGAGACAGCAATGAACAATAAGTGATGTTTATTGCAACATAATACACCTATACACTGAGTGATAACATCGTCTGATCAGTAGGTTCTAGGACAACCGCGGGCGGAGATACAGGCAGCAACACGTCTAGGTACAGAGTAAGTGAGTATGCAGATGGTGTCCTAATGGATGGTTGCCCATTCCCTGTCAACCATTTGTCACTGTTTGTCTTCTAAATGCGGTAGTGGCAGAGCACTAAAGCGACGTCCAATCATGTCCAAGACATGTTTGATTGGTGAGAGACCAGGGGAGAGTGGTGGCCAGGGAAGCACCTGGTTACCTTGAAGGGCATGTTGGCTGATGCTTACCGTGTGTGGTCGGGCATTATCAGGCTGGTAAATGGTATTGGGAATCCCCTGAAGGAAGGGTAGTGTCACCGGTTGAAGCACATCATCCATATATCATTGGGCCATCATAGTGCTCTCAATACGGACCAGAAATGGCCTGCTACGTAGGCGATGGCATCCCAAACCATGATGCCATGTTGTCGCATGGTGTGGTGTTCCACAGATGCGGCCAGATTGGACCTGTCACCACTTTGGCACCAGACTCGTACATGGCGACTGTCATTGCTAAAACAGAATCGTGACTCATCTGAGAATACGACCCAGTGATATTCCACCGTCCACGTGGCTCTATCCCGACACCATTGCAAATGGAGGTTTTTGTGCTGTTGGGTTAATGGCAGTCTTCTTAACGGGTGCCATGAGTGCAGGTCGCTGGAGACCAATCGGCAGATAATGGTCCTGGTCAATATGGGAGCATCAAGGGTGTTCTGCACATGCTGCAAAAGGGCGATAGAATTGACCTGCAGGGCAGCCAATGCTTGCTGGCAGATACAACGGTCTATGCGTGCTAATGTGGCTCTGGCCATAGCAGCACCCCTCAAACATGTCACATTCCCTTGTTCCAACCATCTTCACCACAGCCGGTGCACAGTGGACGTGTGTAGGCGGCTGTTCGCTGAGATTTGACGTATGGACTAACCTGCCCTTCTGAGTCTGATCACCATACCCCTCGTGAAATCATCTGTCTGCTGCAACTGCCTCGGTTGGTGGCAGCCTGGCATTCTCTGCTCTTACACGTTTCCTATGAGACAAATTGCAAAACGATTTCCCTGGCAGACAGAGCGGCATGACTATTGCTGATTCTGCAGGTTCCTTCCCTTATATCTTACTCAATGTGCGCAGGACAGCTGTGTATTTCGCATCATTTACATAACTCAGTCATCTGTGTCTACCCTGCAATTTGCATATTTTTCTGCCCACTCCTTTTTGATGTCTCATTTTCACTATCATGTAGTGTATATTAAAATTTATTGTCTCAGATCTCAGTGTGCACTTTAGGAATCCAGCACAAATATGGTTTACTCATGTGTTATCATCCATAAAAATGGCATCAGGACGCATGGCTGCAAGAAATAGGCGAACATATAGAGCAAGGATATTGTCTTTATACCACACTGCAGTCACAATACCATGAGGGAAGATGTGAAGATCAGTGCAGATGCCGACAGCAATTCTTGTCCAAACCATCAAACCACCGCTTCTGTATACGTGCATTTCGCAGATGTTACTGGCATGATAGGGAGTTCCAGGCATTCTCCCAACCAATAACTGTTGGGAATCACCCTCAACACCAAACCATGACTCATCCATGAAGAGTACAGTACCCCATTGCTGTGCAGTCCACTTGAGGTGATATCAAGCTCAGTTTAAGTAGGCCCTTCTGTGTGAGGGCATCAGTGGGATGCAAACCACTGGTCATCTTGCATACAGCTAATCTGCATGTAGCCATCTGTAATCAGTTTGCCGAGATACCGCTCTTCTTGCCGATGCTGCAAGGTCATAAGCAAGCAGTGATTGATCTGTGGAGTCATGCTTGCAGACACAGAAAATTATAATTCTGAGCGGTTGTAACCCTTGGACGTCCACTTACTAGTCATCACAACACTGTTCCTTTATTTTGATACTGATTCCACAGGCAACAAATGATGGAACAATTGACATTTAGGGCTTAGGCTAGGCTACTTTCGACTGTCGCTGACCTCCTTCAAGATGCCCTATTACTTCCCATTGCCTGACATCACTCAGATGATATCGTCTACTCATGCTTCAAAATTTGGCTATTTTGATTTTTCTGGAATCTGTATTTCTCCTCCCCTCCCATTTTATTACTTTCTCTCTCTCTTTGTGATTAACCTGAAGTGGCATTTATCTCTAAATAGATTTTCTGGAGTTTTTTTTGTCCATTACTTTTTAAAACAAAGAAAATACGATTTTTTTTCCCTACCCCATTATTCTCCAAAGACTGAGAAAATAAAAGAAAATGTTTTTCTCTTATTTTTTTTGATACCCCATTGGATTTGATATTTTGTATTATTTTTTTATTTTTTTTTAAATTCTCATATTCTCACACTCCCTTCTTTTTCTAAGCGACCTGAAGCATATCTGTTATTTTTAATGTTTAGATTGGGAATCCTAAAAACTGTTTCAAAATTTTTCATTCAGTACTTCTTCCCAAACTAAGAAAAAATAAAATTTTGAAGATTTTACAGTCTCCCCCGCCAGTGAAGTAAAAAAAGAAACATTCAGTATTTTTCCCCGTGTTTTTATATACTCTTTTCTTTGATATCCTACTATATTTGTTTATATGTGTTTAATCTTTTGGCCGATTTTTACCACTCCCCCTGAAATTTAAACGTTTCAAATGTTTTTTCAAATTGTTGTTGTTGGACCTCTAGATTTACATTTGCATGCCAATATTCAAGGTTGTTAAATGAACAGATTTAAAATATTGAGAGGGGGGGGGGGGGGTATTACAGAGTAACACATGCATCTGTAAATATGATTCCTAGTTTTTAATTTCGAAACTCTAAAAATTAAAGGTTGATAGTAATCTCCAAACTTTGCAACCAACTTTAGCACCCCTCTAGAAAAAATCCTGCATATGCCCATGCATGAGTGTTGTTGTTGTTGTTGAGACCCAGACCGTCCGACCTACCAGAAAGGTGTAAGGTAACAGTTTGGATGGCCGGGAAGTGCCACCCAATTTGGACCGGAACCCAGTGGGGGAGGCATCCACAGGGACCGTACCCTCCTTCCCCTACCACCAACCTCTCGGAAGGACTTACAGACCCACATGTTTAACGTGATCGTACTCCGCGTGAACACGGCGGCAGTTTTGGCAGCGGCTGGAATCGAATCCAGGCCTACCAAGTGCAACTCCAGCGCGCTAACCAATGGGCTACCGCGCCCCCCATGCATGAGTGTTGTTGTTGTTGAGACCCAGACCATCCGACCTACCAGAAAGGTGTAAGGTAACTGAGTAACCCATGCATGAGTGTATATGAATTTTGATTACTTAGTTTTTAACGAAATTTTATTTTGTAAATTTACTCCTTAGATACAAAAATAAAGGAACAAACAAAGAAACACATTGCAGGTTGAATATCTATTAGAATTCAGAAATTCATAATAGAAACAAAAAAAATTCATAATAAAATAAAATATAAATAACAAATCTCACAAGGATAACCAATTTAAGAAGAATGTTATTTTTGTTTCCTGAAGAAAGAAAAAAAAGGAAATATAGATTTGACATAATGTGATTCTACAGTATAAAATTAGTGGCAACATTTAAGTGGTTTTTCTAAAAGCAATTCTTAAAAGTATGAAATAATTCATTCAAACTGATGTCTAAATATACTGAAATCAAGAAGCAATGTTTGTAACAGCATAAGGCATATAAAGCTATCAAACGCTTTCAGTGGCAAGAGTCTTCTTCATCAGGCTAAATTAGATAGACTGGAGTAACTGCTAAGACATATTCCTGGAATCAAAGGGAGGAATATGTCTTCAAACATAGGCGCCGACTACGGGGGGGGGGGGGGGGGGGGGAGGGGGGGCAGAGGGGCATGAACCTCTACTGAACTTTTCCAGAGGGGGCTTTGACCCCTCTGGGAAATTTCAAGATTTTTTTTCTAACTTCATACTAGTACTAAATACTAAAAAATGAAATTTTTTAAACATAAAAATAATTGAAAGAAAATCCTATCAACGTAAATGTCACATTTCAGTTGTCTTGTTCACATCTTCCTTACCATAGCTCCCTAAACTATCTCGCACACAAACCAAGCTCGTATTTACTCCCAGGAAACATGTTTACGCTAATGACAAATACACCTGGTTACCAGAACTTTTTCGACTGATCACCTAATTAAAAAAGAAATGGCATATTTACAGCCATGTTATTGGCATTTCCAAAAAATAGCCGTTTCCCTCCAGTAATAACTATAAATGATTATCACAAAGTGGAGATGACTTATTTTGTCTACCTAAAGAGATCTTATCTGCAATTACTCCTTGATTCTATATACCAGTGATGTCTGTACAGGTGGCATCCATTCCGTTTGAAGTTGCAAACCCCGCGGGTATCTTTATTCCTGGTGAGCACCCTTCGAGGACTCTTTGTGAGCACCGGACATTTGGCACAGCACCGTAGTCAGGCAAAGGCTAGAGGAAGCTAATCCCCCCCCCCCAAGATGTATACTCAGCCCACCCCCTTGATAAAAATATTAAAGTTTTTGTTATGATAAGAAATGCCAACCAACATGTCATCCAAATTTTGCATTAAAATATTTATGAGATTTTTTTTTATAAATTGCTTTGTTTTAAAGATTTTTTAATTTAGCTGAATGCGTGGTTATAGTGATGATCAATTTATTTACATATTTAATTTAAAAATATTTAAATATTAAGACAATAGTATTTGGATACTTTTGTATTATTGCTGGGTTCATTATTTTAATTTATTGTGTCAAAATCATCTGATAGGTAGTTAAGAGTTGATATTAAGCATTAACGTGTATTAACTTTCAGATTTTTTTGATTAATTAACAATTTTGCTACTAGTTCATTCTTATATGAAAATCCATTGTAATTATTGTATATTATAATATTGATACATAGTAACTATATAGATTTTCCTAATCAACTCTTAGCTTACAAATATAAATAGGCCTAAAAAGATTAATAATATTTATCGTACAATAAATAAAACTGCTGATATCTTTCTTTCGACCCAGTCAGTCCAACCAACCCGAAGGTGTAAGATATTTGTTTAGATCTCTGGGACAATGCCATCTAATTTAAACTGGAATCCAGTGAGGGCGACATCTACAGGGACTGACCCTCCTCCTTTTGCTACCAACCACTCAGGACTTGCAAAACCAAAACATTTAATGTTCTCATACACGGGGACAGTTTAGGCAAAGCCGGAAATAGAACTCGGGTCCTCCGAGTATAATCCCCGTGACTTAACCACTCGGTTATCTAACTCCAAAACTGCTGCTTATAAGACAGTAACTTACAAAACTTCCTTGAGGAAAGCATATATATCTCAGTTAGGTGACTACAGTTGCTTCGATGACATTATAATCCCCCTTTTTCAGGTCAAAATAACAGTATGCGCTCTTAACAACCACTACTGCTGTTCGTTGAGCAATTCATTCTTGGTGGTTGTCAAGGGCGCATACTGTTGTTTTGACCTGAAGTAGGGGCTTAAAATGACTTCGAACCAATTATAGTCACCTAACTGACATATTCTTGCTTTCTTCAAGGTGGCCTTGTAAGTTATTATATCTTTATCAACTTTGTGAATCTTTTATATAACTTTATCGGATTGTGCCCCCCCCCCCCCCTGAGATTTTGAAAACTCGGCGCCTATGTCTTCAAAGGGAGGAATATGTCTAATACATATTCTTCCCTTTGCTGAAGTGACTTTTAGTCTCATTTAGACTGATAATGGAGGCTCTTTCTTGTGTCTGAAACCAGTTGATTCTTTTATATATCTTGCTTCTAATGAAGTGATTTTATTTACCCCAAACTTATAGTTTGGAATTTTTTATTGCTTTAATTTATTTTGATAGCAATGAGCCACACTCAAGGTAAATAACCAAAACTTGCGACAAAGAGTTTTGATTGATTATCAATGAAATATGTTTTGATTGATTATCAATATTCCTAAAGGATTCATTGCTCTTACCCTAAGAAAATCCAATAAATAAAGATATTAAGAATTAAATTAAAATTCCAAAAGTTACTGACTGAATATTTTTTTATTTCTGTCCATTATGACAGACAGTAATTTATAAGTAATATGAAAAACTTAGGGGAATATTTGCATTCATTGCATTCCCTCTGGGTACCCTACTAAAGTATGGTATGGATAAACATAATGAAAATAAAATTTCTATTATAAATTTAATGCATGTACTATACTAAAATTGATCATCTTATTTTCCATATTTCTCAGATAAAAATATTTTATTTCTATTATGAAATATATTAAAACTGTTATGAATAAGAAGTATTGAATGAAACTTACCAAATGCTTCCACAAACTCCGAAAAAATCTTGTTACTATACTGTCAACATAAATTTAATACCTAAACACTTCGCAGTCTTGTGAAGATAAGGGCGGATCCAGAGGGGGTATGCCCTCCACGAGAATATAATTTCAAGGCAGAATTAAAAAATCAAAATATAAAATTATTAGAAAAATAAAAATATAAGAAATAAATAAAAATTTTTACAGAAATGAAATATGCTTAAAAAATCCAACAACACAATCTAAAGTAGAATATATAAGCTAATCTTAACTCATGGAAGTATCTAGAAATTAAAAACAAAATTGAGGGAGGAGGCTGTGACTTGGTCAAAGTAGGTGTTATTTATTTTTACAAATGAAATATATTTGATTAGATAATGAAAAAAAATTCAGAAACATTCGATGCTTTACAGCTTCGCTTTCCCACAGGGGGGGCAAAACTTTTTTCGAATTTTCTAAAATAGTATACTAGGTGGCTTTCAGAGAGGCAATAGCTAATTCAGCTGAGTGAGCTATTGAAAAACTAAAATTTTATTGAATTATTCCTGATTTTTGGGGATTTTGTAACCAGAACGAACTTTGTGCCAAAAGCTAAGTATAGTAGAAAAGTAAAAGGTTTTCAGAGTTTAATAAGTGAAAATGAAATTAACGTGAACATGAAACTGAAACTCATAGATTATAGAATACTGAAACCAGCATACATTGCAGATACTAATCTTTCGGATGCGATAAGAATTTTTATCTTGCAATGTTTGTAATCGAGCAAATTCGGATGTTTTAATTGGAAAGAGTTTGCGGTTATTAATACTAAGCAATTGTGATTCTGGGAATGTCTCAATCAATAATTCCTCAAACGTGTGATCTCGAGACAGTGCAAAATAAGTAAGGCCAAGGGAAAATTGGAGTATGCCAATGTCTACAACGCACTGATCTTGGATTATGTCTTGACTTCAGAGAGTTGCATATGTGAAATTGCATATGATACATTGCACTATTAGTGGGTTAAGCCATGTCTTCGGTGGAAGTTGATTACATATGCGAGAATATGCAATGCACATCATACGAAAATAATGGAAAACTATAAAACAGATGCAATTTATAATCAATATAAGAAATAGAGACATCAAATTAGAGGGAATTTTAAGGGGAACTAATTTAATGATTTGGCTGTGCAGCTGGAGCGGAGATGGTGAGACCTGGTTGAGGGGGGGGGGGGGGGGTGAAACAAGATTTTTCATATGAAAGCAACTTATATGGTTTCATTTGTATTTATAAGAACTCACTTCAAAGAAAATTGCATCAGAATCATTAAAGCGGTTTTTGAGAAAAATATATTTTGATGATTTTTCGTACTTTTCACACTATTTTCAAGTTTCTTCATACTCATTTCAATTTCTTTAGCTAAAAACCTAGTCTGCGTTTGTTGTGACCACTATGAAAAATTTTAGTTGTAACCACTATACAATTTTCTAGAAACTTTTTAAAGCCAGCCGTTTTTCAGAAGAGATGTGACAAAGATGATATTTGGACAGATCCTAAAGAGCTTTGTTCAATAAGCAAATTCTTTTTGAGTTTTTGTACTTTTTAAAAGCGTCGCAGCTAACAGTATATTCTTAAACTATATGTTCAATCGGTACTTTTTTTTCTTTATGTTTAAAGTGCTTTTAATGATTAATGCTGTTTTGACATAACATTGTTCAAAACTCTAAAAGGTATGTAAGTCACTATTCAGTACTATTGATTAATTTTGTTTTTCCTTTGTATGTACTGTTTGTGCACATGTGCTGTTTCTCAAATAAGTAATTCAAATAACAATGGCTTCAATTTTTTACATTAGCCAGTATATGCCTACGGAGCATCAGTTTAGCAAGTAAGCTTTCAAAATATGTTTGCTCACAATAAATATATTTAGCATATTATTATGCCAGCTCACAATAAATATATTTAGCAATTGTCACCAAATATATTAGTCAGCAAAAATCTTTAAAAACTGATGACATAATATATGAACATTCCCTTACTACATTCAAAATGAATATTGCTAACAGATTAATGCTGTTTTAGGATGTACGAGTCTACAAGTGGAAGGCAGGATCTAGTTGATACGGAGATTACTCAACTGAAACTCTGGAAGAATGCCTGGAATCGATAAGAAATGGAATATTTACTCAGCGCAAAGCTGCAGGACATTTTAATATACCTAGGAGAATAATAAACTATAAACTAAAACAACATGTTAAGAAGCCAAGTAAGCAACCATTGTTCTCAAGAGAGGAAGAAGAATGCTTTGTTTCATACACTGAAACCATGAGTGACTGCGATTTTCAGTTAACTCAGCAAGATCTTAGTTATATCATAACATGTTACTTGAACAAAATTGATAGGAAAGTGAAACAGTTTTCAAAGAATGTTCCTGGAAAAGACTGGATGAAATCATTTTTGGGGCGTTATCCCATACTGAAGGAACGTTTTGCGTCAAATATTAATCGCTGCAGATGAAGAAACAGTGCGAGCCTATATTGAAAATTTGAAGGACATTGTGAACCTGGACGAATGCTGTAATTTAATATTTTTTTATGGTTAGGATTAGCTGTTCATTTTTTTGGTTATTCCATATTTTTCTTGAATATTTGTATCGCTGCAACTTTTATTTATTCCCTTTTTTCCGATCGTAGCATTGATATTTTTTTCTTTTAAAGCTGAAATTGATAATTATGATGAATTTAATAATATTAAATATTAATAGAAAGAAATTCATTATTATGGCGATTTATTTAAATCTGAAAATGAGAATCAATATAAATTAATATTTAATTTCTTAAATATTTATTAAAAAATTTTTAGTTTCAGACACTCATTTTCTGAGCAGTTTTTCAGTCAAGCTGAATTGCTATTCCACAATTTTTTTCCGAATACTTTGTATTTGTAATTCGCGGGAATTTTGATTAAATTCCTTCTGTACGATCTTGACTTTTTACGTGAATGTTAATCCTTCTGACTATAGCATTTTCATATTTTTTCTTGATATATTTTTTCTATCTAATATGACAAATTAAATAATATTTAATTGTCTGGGTAAATATTATGAAATTTGTTTATTACGTTTATTAACTTTACTAGCAATTTGCCGATCTTTTTTCTTTTCCTAGAATTTTCAACTTTTCTTGTTTCATCCAATTGTCGTAATAAAACTGGAAATTTATGGGTTATCAGGGATTACCGATTAATACTTATTATACCGATGAAGAACAAGTAAGTGAGGAGAGCGGACGAGATATTATTAAACACTTCAATTATACATCGATGTCCGTCAATGCAAGTCTGTTGAAATCCGAAATGAGATGGCATTGAACTTCCATGAACACTAACTAATAAGTGAGTCTGTGCATTCCTGCAATGGTTAGGTTTTTCCTCTGTATATCATTGATGTTTGATTAGAGATCGAATATATAACGAAACACAATAAAATTTGAAAACAATTTTTAAAAGACATTCTCAAGTATCTGTATCTTTCGTAGATTTTTTTATTATGCGAAATTCTTGTGCATAAAAAAAGCAGAAAATCTGCATTAACTGCTCATCAGTGATTATCCCAGTCAATGGGGTCCGGAAATTATATATTGCAGTTTACAGCTGTCAGAGTTTCTGTGTGAATCGCTTAAGCATTTTTTTTATCCACTTTCAGATGGCCGATTTCATTTATTGATATGCCATTAAAGAAATAGCAAACACCAATTTGAGGAGCAGATTTTCACTGCAGTTACTGAAAGAAAATATATCATCAATGGAGCCTTGGAAATTTGTCCTTCGTCAGAAAAGTCTGGACTCTATACTAGTCATACTAGGATTATTTTCAGACTTCCGGCATTTTTGCACTAACCAACAGGGTTGATTTGTTCGGGTGCTATTGTAAAGAGCCTTGCTGCTCCAACCGGGAATTGAACCCTGGATTTTCGAACTGGCCAGCCGACACTCTACCATTGAGCTACTGGGATGAAATTGCAAGCTCCTATCGTCAATGTGGACTCGGCAAGATAATGACTGATATGTATTCGCCCTTAAATTCAGAAAGAAGCTGGGGGTTTCTCACTGAAGATTTCCACTTCTGTTTTTTTTTTCTCTACCAGTTTAAAATATTTCCTTGAAACATTTAATTCTAAGGATTGGCTATAGATATAGCTTAGATGATGACTGATATGGATTCCATGTGGAATTCTAGAGGAGGTAGGAGGTTCATTGAGATTTTCATTTTCTGTTTTGAAAATGTCACTTCCATTTTTTCTGGAAATTTGTATAACTGTATGATATATGTATGCAAAAGGAATTAAAAGGTTTTATAATTCCATTAAAAATGAAGTGTACAAACCATCTGCAACCATATGAAAGTTTCTTCCAAAATTTCTTGTTTTTTATTTTTACTGTATTACCTTGGAGATTTAAAATTTCAAAGAGTTTAGTCCTTTAAGTTGTACTTTTCCAATAAAATAGGTTGCAATAAACAAATTGAATAAACAAATGCTACTTTGCATTGAATATTCAAATCCAGTCCAATACACAGCAATGCTTAATTTTTTTTAATGTATTTTGTATTTTGAATGTACTTTGTATTTGGAATATTTTTAATTTGAAAAGTATTTTGCATCCAATGTATTTTGCTAAACTCTGGTATGTATAGCATCCATGTTGAGGTCCCACAAAATAAAGCAATGATAGTTTTGTTGGTGTTCCTGAGCAGGCTGCCCAGAGTGGCCAAATTAAGGGTACTCATGGGAAAATAAAATTATGTAATAAAAATTACTTTAAAGTGCATCATTTCTACAAAAAAATTCAATATTTAAACCAATGTTGCAAGGCTGGGAAGGAAATACATTTTTTAAATAATACAAAATACTTTCAAAATCAAATGTCAGAAAAAAAAATATAAAATACTTACCTTCTGCAGAAAAGAAAATATAATACAATACATTTATTGGGAAGTTAACAGGGTCGTATAATTACAATAAATCAAACTGCTGTTTGCAAGACAATGACTTACAAAACTTTCTTGAAGAAAGCAGGCATATGTAAGTTAGGTGGTGACAATTATTTCAAAGGCAATATAATACCCCCTTCTTCGGGCCAAAGCAGGTATGCAACCTTAATAACCACTAAGAACAAAGTATTCTTCACTGAGCAAACAGTTTGTTCTTATTCTTAATTGCGCTGATTTAGAGCATATCAAAGGAGAATATTTAGGGTGCATCAGAGATATTTCTGTATCATTTAAGTAGTGGGTGTTTATTTAGGATCCGGAAAATGCCGGGTGATTCATTCTAGTATTTATTAACTTTACACGGTCCAAGATATTATCACTTGACATATTTACAATGTAGTACATAAGACAGTAGGGAAGTACATTTATTTTTATATAGCTATACTAGTATTGAAACCTGTTAAAACAAAGAAACTGATACTCATCAAAAATTAAGTTGCAACTGTTTTTTTAATAAATTTTATTTCGTTCAACAATGCAAATGACACTTAGCATCAAAAATAGTCCATCTCATCTGAAAATTTATTTAGTTCAGTTGTGCCCATGGTCGACACCAAAAGTGTGCAAAGTTTCAGCCTTATAGGTCACTGGAGATGTGAAGGATTTGAAAAAAATTTTTAACCTTCCAATTTTTTTGTTTGCTCCCGTGGAAGAAACCAAAAATCCAATTCCGTTAGGTTCTGTCCCATGCTTGATACTATAAAAGGTGCAAATATTCAACCTTCCAGGTCAAGGGGGGGGGGGCATCTGGAGAATCTGAAAATACTTTTCATACCCTCCCTTTTTTCCACCCCTGAGGGTAATTATAAATCTGGCTTCATTAGGTTCTGTATCGTAGTCGATACTATAAGTGTGCAAAGATTCAGCCTTATAGGTCAAAGGGGGAGCTTCTGGAGAATCTGAAAGTTCTTTTTATCTCTCTCCCCCTACTTTCTCCACTCCTGGAATATAAATCGAAAGTCCGGCTCCAGTTCTGTACAGTAGTTGACACTATAAGTATGCAAAGATTCAGCTTTCTAGATCACCAAGGGGCTTCTGAAGGGTCTGGAAAGACAAAACCACATTAAACAATTACATATATCGATATGTATATTTTTAATATATCTTTCAAATTATTGATATGCATATTTTTAATATTCCCCATGTAGGGGCGGGTTGTAGAATAACCCTACTACCCCCCTGTGTTTCGTAGAAGACGAAAAATGGGGCCCCAGTCCCTGGGGGGATAGCCAGGTACCCTGCCCCTGGGGATTATATCAGGGGACTGGTCCTCCAGGTTGGGGGTTGGGCGTGGGGCTAACAACTCCACCCCGGGAAAAAAATTCTTGTTACGAAACCTTAAAGGAGGTCTTGGCCCTAAAAGGGCTGTAGTACCATGATGATGATATTTTAAACAAATCCCAAGCTCAAATTGTATCATAGGTGTAGCCAGGATCTCGGAAAGGGGAGATCGAATGCTGAATTTCATTTTCCAATATGTGTTCTCTTCAAGAATTAATGCAATATTTTCACCATTGGGAAAGGAGGAGGAGGAGTTATGATCCCACCCCAGCATACACCCCTGAATTTTATACATATTCGAAGATTATAACTATTTCTAATATCTAAACCACTTTTGTAATTTAAATATTTATTTTATAATAATTTGAGTTTAAACATTAAAACATAACCTAATTTATTACTGCTTTCATGTATGGATAAAACTTCACCATCAATTTTTTGTATCAGACCATTAAATAATTGTAAATTCACAGCAAACATTAATCTTTTGAAATTTTGAGTTAGTTACATATTTTTTCACGTTCAAATATTGCTGTAAAAACTATTCACTTTCATTAGAAAAAGCAAGAGAACTGCACAACAGAGGGGGCATGGTCGCTGTCGGTCGCCATTCTCTTTCCACCCCCTCAGCAATGCTTCATGCCTTCCCCATACAATAAGAGGAACAAAGCATTTCCCTGTATTCCATCCTTCTAGCTCTGAACCTCCCCAATAAAACTGAGAGCCGAGTTATATATACAAGTTCCAGGCATGTAACTACAGTGACTAGGACCCAGAGTCAAGATGTAACCCCCCCCCCCCCATAGTCACATGTAGAAAATCAAATTCAGAAAAAAAATGATAAAAAAGTTGTGTAATTTCTGAAATTCATATACTATTTTTCCCTATTAGTTGCGGTAATTTAGCTTCTTGCATGCAAGTAAAAAAAAGGGAAACAAATAATGAAGCAAAACACATTAAAAATGAGTACGAAGTAAAAAGAGTAATCGCTTTTTAGTGTTAGTTAGAAACAGTACACCTATTGATGTCTATCTGTAACCCCCAGAACAACCGTCAGCCGATAGAAGGGGAGGGAGGAAAAGGATGCATTGCATAGGGACCTTTCCGCATAAAGTTTATGAAAAAGTTCAATGTATTATAAAATAGAGCGTAGTACAGTGCACTGGTAACCCCCCTTCTTTAAAAATTAAACCATCCATCCAAACATTCAAATTCAGATGCAGTGGTCCAACAACAAAGCAAAAGTATAAAAAAAAGCTAAAACATAAAATCTTGATTTTAATCATGCATTAAAACAAATTAGTAATAGTATAAATTATTGCAAATTAATTCTAGTAATTGTTTAAAATATGACTATTTTAATTTGCACCGCTCTACTCAAATGAATTTCAAACACACATAGTGGGTAACAGTCACAAGTTGTCAATATAATTTATAAACGATTGTGAAACATATATTCGTCCCATTCTCTACATCAGCCTTCGGGGTTGACCATCGAGGAACAATTAGGATCTGATAAGAACTATTTTGAGTTTGACGTCTGCTTTCAGCAGTTAAACCATATGTTTACCAGACTTCAGCCTGCCTGTCTGTATATACAAGTGCTGAATTTCATTACAATACAACCTTTTCTCCAAACTTATATTGAAAAATCGACCAATAATAAATATACACTCGGTTGCAAAAATTATATGCACCCATAAAAAAAATTGAGCTACAGCCACAAAACTCGGCATGCAAATGTTGCAAGATTTTGTAGTAAATATATGTGTAGGATCTTCATATTGTGCAATACGTATATAGTACAAGAATCAGTGATGGAAATTAAAGAATATTTAGAGAGGGTTGTGACTACCCTGACCCCAGTTCTTCTGTCTTGTGTCCTTTGGAAATTCATTCCCTAAACAAAATTAGAATGAATTCTTCTTGGCGTACTCCCCCTGTTCACCACTGGTACATCGCAAAGAGTCCTGGCCTCTCTCTGCAGTGCAAGAGTTCAAGATCCCTCCAAACGGCCATGGCGCGACTTAGAAGCAGACACCTCCGTAATATGAAATTCGTGGAGGGGGAGAAATCTTTTTCTGCTTGTCCTTGTTCCCTTCCTGCTTCTCCTGCTCACCTCCTAGATTGTATGGGCATCTCCTTGGGACAGCTGTCGGTTGAGCAGGAATTTGTTTGTGATTCTCTTTTGAGGCAGGGTCTTTTGGACTTGGTGTAGGCTTTCCTACACCAAGGGGATTGGAAACAACAAAGATTATTTGAAAGGAGGGAATATTTTTCATTTTTAAAATGCAAAATTTGTAACATTTTAGGGAAATTTGATTGACATTTTTGGGTTTGTGGGAGCAATAAAAAATTGTTACTTTCCTGACATACCTAGTATAATGCAGCGTTTTTCAAGATGTGTTCCACGGAACCTCAAGGGTTCCGCAACGTGAGTTTCATGTTGTTGTTGAGAGCCAGACTGTCCGACCTATCAGAAAGGTATAAGGTAACCGTTTGGACAGCCGGGAAGTGCCACCCAATTTAAATCGGAACCCAGTGAGGGAGGCATCCACAGGGACCGTACACTCCTTCCCCTACCACCAACCTTTCGGAAGGGTGACAGTTTCATGTAAATTATCTTAAAAATGAGTAAAATTTTAATGCACAATTTGAACAAGGGACTTTTTCTTATTTTGGGGTTTTACAATCAAATTAAATTTCAAAAGGATTTCATGCCTAAATAGGTTTGAAAAATACTGATATAACGTATAGGGAAAGTATTGTGATGGGGCCGAAAACTCGAATTTGTGTTTCAATGGTAGAGCTCGTTTCAAGCATCTCTGAACTCGAATCGAATGCTTTTGAAGTGATATCTGTATGTGTGGGTATATGTGTGTGCATGTATATTAATGTATGTGTATATGTATTAGTGTGTGTCCTTGAGTCGGTGGATACGATATCTAACAAACGAATGGAACGTTTCAAATGAAATTTTTTACAATTATTACAATCAGTGAATACTAGAAGTCTTAAAACTTTAAAGGCAATCGAATATTCGGAAACCAACTCCTAATTTTCAAATGAAATTTTAAAAAAATCATAAAAACCCAGAACCTTTAATATTGTGACATGAAATACTATTCTTATTTAATTTTTCCTTAGAAAACAAATAACACAAACTTTGGGATACTAGCAGAGCCATTCTTGATATATGGTACATTTCTCAAATAAATTAAAAAAAAAATACATAAACCTAAAACAGTGCTAACTATTGTGAAATATGTTCCCTTTCCATATGCAATATCATGTGACAAATGCGTTAGCTTCATTCTGGTAGATCTGGGTCTTTTCAGTTGAGAGAGAAGACACTTTTTGCAATAGTTTTGTATTTTGACATCCAACAATTCATCAAAGTCTGCCTGTAATGCTTGTCAATAAATTAACAAAATATTGCCAACTTGACATCTTATTTAAAATGTTGCCAAATTGGCAAAAATGACACTAAATTAATAAAAATGACACCAAGTTGATGAATATTAAATACCTTGGAAAATAAAGTTTGATTCATTTGATAATTACAGTCACTTTGGGGAAATTAATATTCTTGATTTAAGATATATTGAGCTCACGGTTATAATTGTTTCAAATACAAAGTATATTACTTAGAGAATACTAGCTATATTTCTAAGTGTCAAGTTATATTAGCGCAAAATAAAAGTTAATTTGATTAAGCTGTGAAGGATGCAAAATCATTGACAAAGTCTTTTTGACAACCCCCACCCATTTTGTCCACTCTCGGGAGAGAAATAAAAAGATTCACCTCTGTTAGGTTCTGTCCCGTCGTCAATACTATAAGCATGGGCATCTATAACACTTTTTTCAGAGGGTAAACTCAAGAATGATATGTACAATATCGACTAGCTTAACATCTACATTTGGGACCTTGAATATTCAGGGGAGTGAAAGTGCCCCTTACTCTCTCCTATGGGTGTAAGTAAGTATGCAAAGTTTCAGTTTCCTATATCGTGGAGACTTCCGTAGGGTCAGGAAAGACATTTTGACATTCCCACACATTTTGTTCACCTACGGGAGAAAAACAAAAAGATTCAGCTCAGTTAAGTTCTGTCCCATTGTTGATACTATAAGCATGGGCACCTATAGCACTTTTTCCAGGGGACAAATTCAAGAATGGTATGTACAATATCGACTAGCTAGATACCTACATTTGGGATTTTGAATATCCAGGTAAGCAGAAATACCTCCTTGTCCTCCCCTATGGGCACTCATTGCAGGGGCTCCCCTTCTTATACTATTGACCTCAGGGCAGAACCTAACAGAGCCAAAGTTTCAATTTTCACAGGTGGAAAAATAGTCTTTCCAGACCCCCAAAAGTCTCAGCAAAGTCTGAAACTTTGCACACTTATAGTCATGGATGCCCATATGGACATTGAAAGCCACAAATGTAGGTATCAAGCTAGTCGATATTGTATGTCTCATCCTTTTGAGTTTGCCATCACTGGAACAAGTTCTATGGGCGCCCTTGCCATGGACACCCATATGGTCCTATGGACCTCATAGGGGAGTGTGAGGGGGGGGGGTACTTTCTCTCCCATGGAAGTTCAAGATCACAAATGCAGGTACCAAGCTAGTAGATATTTACCTCTCATCCTTGACTTTGGCCATCCTAGGAAAAGTTTTATGAGTACCCTTGAATCCTCTTTCAAAACAAGGTCGATCTCTCCTGCAGTTACCACACTATATTTTGATCGAACTATATTTTTGACACACACTCTCTTTTTCACCCATGTTCTAATCACGTTAATTACATAATGATCTACCTAATTTCAATTTTATACAGAATGCATCTACATATAGAATTTCATAGCTGTACTTACTCTTTATTTTAAAATCTCTAATTTCGAATAATGTCATCCCATTGATTACAAAATATTCTACCTGTTTCTAATTTTCTATAGAAAGCATCTACATATAAATTTTCATAGTGATATGTGCATTTGCACCTCACAAATATACACACACTGATGGAAATATTTCCAAAAATCTTCGAAATGTGTTCATGATGTCTTTAAATGCACTTTTTCGTCTAAGTGTCAAATTAAAAATTATTTGTGAACTTTCTTTATACAATAGTATTAGAAAATAACAAAATGATTCTTTAACATAGTCAATACTGAAAGTGATTGATTATTTCCCCTTCTTGCCGCACCGCAGAAGAGAGCTATAACCTTGAGAGACAGACCTCATTCATGCATCATGAAATACTTTTGGCATACGATTTGAAAAATAGGCAATTTTGGAGTGCGATTTGAAAGAACAGTCCTGCGGCAGTTCACAGTCTGGATTAAGGCATCCAGAAAGCAAACTCGCAACTCAAATATTTTGTCTTTGACATTAAATATTTCTTAATCTACAATATATATCATAAAACTGTTTATTTCAGTGTGTTCCCCCAAACCTTTCTCTACAAGTGTACCACATTTTATATTTTTGTATGCTATAGTTTTGCAGTACAAAGCAGAGAAACTCGAGAACGAGAAATTTGTCAAACAGCGATGGCAACTACTTTTTTTTAATATAGAAATTATAAGAAAGGTGGTAAGTTAAACTTCTTTTGCAGAAATTTTTTTTAATTTCCCCAGAACCCTGGTTGAGAATTACTACCTTAGAGAGTGCTGATAAAGTTTAAGATGTTTCCAGAGGAAAAACTGGCTGTGTTATAAAAATGATGGTCATCTTAATTAACATGTCAAGAAATTAAAAATATTTAAAATTCTTGAATTATATCATATGCAAGTTACTAGTCATTTTATATGTATTTTCACACATGAAAACTAATTACATGACTTTCTGGGTACTAGTGTCTTCTTGTGCATATGAAATGACCCCTTACTTGACATAATTAAGAATTTTCATTTTTAACAGGCACTCAGAATATCTGCTATTTTGATCAGTTAGTTTTATAGGGAACATCTTAAAAATGATTAGAACCCTCTAAGGTAGGATTAGCAAACAGCGGCTCACAAACCTCAATAATAATAAAAAATTCAATTTTAAAATAAAATTTATTTTCTAGAATTTTAGGTACATTTTATTGATTTTCCTATCAAACTGCATTTACCAAGATAAAAACAATACAGCTGTATTTTTCGTTCATGGATTCATTTCAGTGGATTTTGATACATACCATTGTTTGATAGCCATGTAACGATTAATCGATCGGCCGGCCATCCATTAAGTTGCTCTATGTCCTAGGATGAGTCGGGTGGTCTGGGCTTTCGACTAATCGATCGGTCTCTTGTCTGGGTTCATTAACCATAAGAAACTGCACATTGTTGTGTTTTTATAGCCAATCAGAATATTGCACAAGTTATAATTTTTTGTGTGTGCGGGAGGGGGGAGGGGAGCTGTATTATCTTTTTCTTGTATAAAATGAGTACGAATTTACTTTTATTATTTACCAAATTTATGTTAGTATGCTTCAAACCTTTTGACATATGTATATTATTGCATAGTCATTTCTAACTTTTGCACGAGTTTCTTTATGCAAGTGTCATATACATATTTTGCAATGTCAAGAAAAAGTAAAATTGAAGATGAGAGCAGATTATTTAATGATGAGTGGAGCACAAAATACTTGTTTACACAAGGTGAAGGTAAGCCTATTTGTTTTACCTGTCAGAAATCGATAGCAGTTATATACAATATTAGATGACATTATGAGCATGAACATAAATGTAAATATAAGAATTAAAGATGAAAGCAGGGCGAATAAATTAAAGAAACTGAAAACTAATTTAATTGCTCAACACAGTACATTTAAAATAGTAAAATGTATGACAGGAATCAATTTTTTGAGCTAGTTTTTGTAATTCAAGAATTAGTTTCAAAAGAAGGTGTGTCTTTTACAGATGTCGAATTTGATAAACATTGTATATTAGCTATGTCTGAAGAAGTATGTCCAGAAAAATATATCAATATTTGAAGATGTCAATCTTTCTACTTTGTACAAGGTGTGTAGAAGAATTGGAAGAAACCTATTTCAGCAACTCAAATGTGTAGATCAAATGTGTCATTTGATTAGTGATCGCCATTCATAAGAATAGTGTTCAATTTGCTTGTTTTGATTATTATAAACAGTTGACTTTTAAATACGGAAACTTTTTTATGGGATTTAAATATATACAAGTCAAGTACTATTAATAAAGCTGTAAATCTACTTTTGGATTCAAAAGTATCTCTTTACAAATTAAACCAACTTAACCAACCATCAGTTGCAAGGAAATTCTTTTCTCCTAATTTTTCAACAAAGTTTCCAGTTTTTAAAATAAAATTGCTACTACTGATAGGAACATTCTTCAGTTTAGCATTAGAAAGCCATTGTAAAAGTGCTTATTCAATATCAGCTGTCTTTTCTTCTTTTTGACATTTACTTTGAAGATTATAATTGTTTGCAAAATTTCATTTCTGCCTTTCAGAATTTTGCATAATGTTGGCTACATGGATGAAGATAATCATATTTATTAAACACATTTTTATTTTCAAGCAAACTAAAGGTTTTTCTCTTTTGCAACATTATGCTTCTACTCACAAAACATGAACTAAAGCTCTATGAATCTTATCTTAGCACATAACCAAAGATGCAGTTTCCTTGCAGATCAGTAAGTTTTTTTTA
The DNA here is from genome assembly GCA_951213105.1 of Amaurobius ferox. Classification (NCBI taxonomy): domain Eukaryota; kingdom Metazoa; phylum Arthropoda; class Arachnida; order Araneae; family Amaurobiidae; genus Amaurobius; species Amaurobius ferox. Next base: position 126,036,046 of record OX578142.1, read on the forward strand.
TAAATGATTAAAACTTGTGTTTGCTGGTTTTACATCCCCCAACCCTTTCTACAGAAAATTTCTCTACCATTCATGTAGGCCCACTTTGTTGCATAGCAACCACCCCCCATTGTATGTCCGGAAAAAGTGACAATAACCAATCCTTCAGATAACCTTAAACAAAGACAATGTTTGTTTACTTTTCTCTCTCTATGAAATGAACAAATTTTAGGTAAAAAACTGATTCTCAAAAGTGGCAATCATTATTCCTTAATTGGAAATTCTTATACATTAAAACAGAGTTTGCATATGTTTCTCTTATTTTGATATTTATAGACAGCTGTTTATTATAACCAGTGATTCTAAAATGGTGACCACAGTATTATGCTTTGCATTGGACAAAAGTAATGACATTACAGACACTGCACAACTATTAATATTTATTCAGAGCATTTATAATGAATTTAATATTACTGAAAAGATGGTTAATATATGCAGTTTAAAAAGTACTACAATGGGAGAAGATATATTCACAGAAGTTAAAAAAGACTCTTTGCACATTGGGATTAGACTGGGATAAATTAGTAAGTTGTTGTTGAAACCCAGACCGTCCGACCTACCAGAAAGGTGTAAGGTAACTGGGATAAATTAGTAAGTGTAAAAACAGCTGGTGGCAAGAATATGTGCGATTCTAAGACTGGTTTAATAGGATGAATTTGTTCCAAAATTCTATAGACGAGAAGTGATAATAAACTAATGATATTTCATTGCATTATTTGTCAACAAGACTGTTGCAAAATTTTTCTTCTGTGAAAAATGTTATATATATATATATATGTATAATAATAATAATAATAATAATAGTTTGAAAGTCCAATGAAAGAAAAGTGAGAAGCTGTAACTCGAAAAACCTAACTTTCTAACAAGCTTACAAAAATAAGTATAAATCTGCAAATCTATAAATGGAAAAAAATGGAAAAAAAAAAAAACAAATTTTGAATCATAAAGTTAAAGAAATCATCAAAGAGAAATGGTATGGAAACGATAAAAGAAAAACAAATGAAATCCAAGCATTAATGCTATACATGTGGACAAGGGCTAAGCCTAAATCATGGATTTGTTCACTTCTCCAAAACTCTTCCTCAGGTCCAAATATCTTGTTGAAGCAAACATAAAAATGTATGTTTCTGAAGAAATAGAAAGATAAACTTGCAGTGGATTTCGATTGCGTTTATGTACCTTGATTGTAACAATGCCTTGCCAGTGAATTTTCGGCCACTACGAGCATAAGAATGAGTTTGAAAGAGAGCGTGCAGTGGGACTGCATGAGGCTGGATGGGCACGCCGATGAATCAATGCCTCATCGGTGAATTTGCGGCCACTACGGGCATATGAATGAGTTTGAAAGAGGACGCGCAGTTGGACTGCATGAGGCTGGATGGGCACACTGATGAATCGCTCGGCATTTGGGTAGGAGTGATGCAGCAATTAGATAATGTTGGCAGGAATGGGTCCGGAATGGCAGATTTCAGCAGCAAGTGGGCAGCAGACAGCCTAGAGTGATGACAGAATGGGAAGATAGAGTGATTGTCAGAGCAGCTGTGACAGCATGAGATTCATTGTTATCAACCATCCAAAGTGTGACAAACATGGAAGTGACCACCTGGACCATTAATAGAAGACTATGGGAGCAGAATCTATACTTGCGACACCCATTACGCCACCTATCACTGACCAGTATGCAACATCAACAGCAATTGCAATGGTGCTGGGCCCGATCAATGTTGAAGACCCAGACCGTCTGACTCATCCTAAGGACATGAGCAACCATTTGGACGGCCATAGGGCCCGATCAATGTTGTTGTTGTTGAGACCCAGACCGTCCGACCTACCAGAAAGGGGCCCGATCAATGTGGAATTGTTTGGATTAGGCATGAATTGTTTTTAGTGATGAATCCCATTTAGAACTGAGTCTCGACAACTAGCACAGACATGTCAGGATTCTGCTTTTACTGTCACACACCACAACAAAGAGTTATGGTCCAGGGTCCCTTTGATAGTCCTCCGTGGCACCATCACAACACAGCAGTATATTGCCGACATTCTACGACCTGTTGTATTACCATTCCTTTAACAACATCCCGGGCTAACTTTTCAGCAAGATAATGCCAGGCCACACACGGCATGCTTCTCTATTGATTGTCTGTGTGCTTATGACACACTTCCTTGGCCAGCTAGATCCCTAGATCTCTTGCCTATTGAGCACATTTGGGCTGAGATGGGGCATCGTCTGCGACCATCCCAGAATGTAGACAAATTAGATTGTCAATTGGAGTCCATTTGGAATGACATGTCTCAGAACTCCATCTGGTAACTTTATGCATCAATGCCACATTGAGTAACAGCTTGTATCAAGGCTAGAGATGAACCAATGCCATATTGACGTGCTCACTTTGTGTAGATCTTTCAGTACAATAAATCATCTAATTGTTCTGAAATTCTAATCATTTCTTTCATCCACATTACATGTACCAAATTATGTCTCATTTGGATAATTCTTTCTTGGTGAGTCGATTTTTTTGTCTTAGAGTGTATAATATGCTATATATTTTTATACTATATATAAAATAAAAAGTGACATTTGTTCATTATATTATTCCATACTTTTGATTTTTTTTTTTTTTTTCAAAAATTGGTACCATATTATATTTTATTGCAAATAACCTTCCATGTTTTGAGTTTCTAGGCCTTTTCTGTTCTTTTTTTGAATCACTTATGATGCAGAGCTATTAATAAAAAATGCCCCATTTCTATATAATTAGCATTATGCACAAAATTTTCTTTCTAAATGTTTATTTGAAGGAAAAAAATTGTGTTATCTATGAAAGAAATTTAGCAATGAAAATAAACTGTTTTTACTATGGGTAAAAATATTCAAGGAAAGCAGTCAAATCTGATAAGGCAGGCAGTTTTCATATTATATTTCAGTTATTCCATTTTGACATATGACAAACTTTAGCTTTTTTTAATTCGTTAACAAAGAGGACTACAATGCTTTACTTTTAAATGAAAAGGATATAGAATACTTTATAATTTGGTATTTTTTATCATAGTTTTTATCAATGCTAGGTATCTTTGCTAGAACTATTATATAAATATATGCTTCTTACATAAAAATATTAACATGTACCTGATAACTTCAGAAGATTTTATGTCTAAATTCTTGATTTCAAACTTTTTATACTGATGAAGAACATGACGAATTTGTAAAAAGCTCCTTACAATGTAAAATAAGAATAATAAGGAGAACATAACATATCACACATCATTTTATTTGGTAATTTCATAAAACAGGCATTTATCATGTAACTTAAAAAATATCTGTATAAATAAGTATTTACACAAATCTTTATAAATAAAGTTAAATAATATGAAAGTAGTTAAAAATATCATAGTACACACATTTATATGTCTAGTCTAACAGAAACTGCATATTTTAAAATTCAAAACACAAAATACTCAGCAAATGCATCACTCAGCATCACTTTACTCATTAATGAAACATTACATGTAAAATTTATCATAAGTAAATACTTAAACTGAATAGCTATGATCATAATATCATAGCTGCCAACCTTCAGAAATAGAAATTAGGCAGATTTTCCCATCGCTCCAAAATTACAATAGCACGTCTAAAAATTTTGTAAAGGGAGAAGAGCTTTTTGAGTTGGATTCCTTAATAAAGTATGGTAGTTGGTATAAGAGTAAACTCAAATCTAATCTGAACAATTACATAAAAATTAATATAGAAAGTAAATTAAAAATTAACAAAATTATAATTACTTTAGTAGTACAGTGGCATATTTGAGAAGTTTTTATCTTTAAAGTGTGATAAGTTGCAGATTTTGATTTTTCAAAAATGCTCTACTTGAAGTGATTTTTTTACAAATTGTAGGGATTTTTTTTTACCCAAACTCCCCTATATAAGGAATTTTGGTTAAAAGTGTCTACTACTATGGGGGTTTTCATATCCATAAAATTGAGAGAAAATGTAAAAATTCAGGTGTCTCCCAGAAAATTTGGGAAGTTGGCAGCTATGATTAAGAAAAATATTATCCACACTATTAAATGTCAGCAATCATGGTGTTTATCTTTAGCTATGACCTAACAGCTTAACTGTTCGCAATCTCAACTCACAAAGCAGACATTTTTCCTTTAAGCAGAGCTATCAGGAAGTTTGATACATTAAAATCTTCAATCAATGAGCCCCATGTCCAATATGAAGCACAAACCAAATTTTTATTTTTAAGAAAATATTATCAATTATTTAAGTTTAATTAAATGTAAACATTCATTACTTAATGTCCGCCCTCTCGGCAGCACATGTACACAATGAACATCATCAGAAATCAACAGAAAAATTATGACTGATGAAACAAGCTAGAGAGCTGATTCAGCACTTATCTTATATACCCAGGTAGTATGTGACATCACCAGAATATGCAAATTATGTACTACAATATCCCCTATCTGAAGCTTAGGATTTGTATGAACATGTTTTCTTTCAAAAAATGAAATATTATGCAAACTAAATTTTGAAAAATTAAAAAATAATAATCACCTTAGAAAAATAAATGTTTTTACTGACTTCATAAGCTGAAAAATAAGCCTATGGTATATAAAAATTATGTACATGTAAATATTAATAGGAATATAAAAACCTGCTAAATATAAATACTTTAAACAATTTTAAATTTCTTATATAAATACAAAGTTCATAAGAATAATATATACATAAAACTATGAGTTCAAAATTTTTCATTCTATTTTTAAAATATATAATTTTTTTTTAATTTAATTTTTAAAAAAGTCCATTTCAGACCACACATTGCACTTTAAATTAAAACTCAGCAGCATCTAAATTGCTTATGAGAAGAGGAAAAAATTTACATTTGTATTTACAAATATTCATTTTTTATATTTTTAAACTTCAACTACTTTGTTGTAAAATGTAATAATTATTTCTTGAGAAAAAATAAATTTTTTAACGGACCTATCAGTATTTATAAAATATAGACCAAAAAGTTTATCTTCAACTGTTTTTTTTTTCTAAATATTTTATATCTGCATGCTTTGTTCTATAATTTTCAATTGGTGCATTATAAAAATTTATAGCAAACCACTTATCACAACAAAGAATACTATTATTACCTAAAGTGATTCCTATCTGTTTAAATCTGCTAATTGTATTTTGAATCCAAATCATTTCATTTGCTGCTTCTACAAGAGATATATATTTTGCCTCTGTGGTGGATAAACTTACACATTTATATTTAAGTGAATCTTGTTTAGAAATTAAATTAAACATTGCTTGCCAGCATCCTGCAATGGAAGAGATGGGGAAGCATATTAAAACATCTGCTTTCACAAACCAAGTCTTATGATTTACAAGTTTCCCATAGTGGCAGGCTAACTGTTGTTCCTAGAGGGATGTGCTAATGGTTTAGTGGATTTAGGGAAGAACAGAGCACCCCTTTTAAAAGCATTTATGATTAACAACAGCATAAAAAGAAAATGTTTGTAAGTTCACGAAAAAGATCTGATTTGTTTATGAATTGCAATTAGAAAGTTTGTGCAGATTTCAGTAAAAGAAAAATGAATTACCAGTGGTGGAAATCAATGTAAAATTTATCTGTTTAAGAGTACTTTTTGTTTAAAATGTCTTTTATGTTAATGTTTAATACTGAAAACTTGAAAATACTTTCCTCATTTATGAAAATATTTTAGACAAATATTTCTTACAATTCAAAATAATTTTCTAATTGGAAGTATGTATCAAGCACTAAGTTCAAAAGTTATAGGTCTGATCAGTCTTTCTGAAGCATCATGGAATATTGCATCTAGATAGTTTCATAAAATATCTTGTATTAAGTTTAAATCAAAGCTCAGACTAATAATAACATTTCTATGAAGAAATTTAGGTTATCAATGCTTTAAATTTTAAATGGTATATTTAAATTATGATATATTTATCAATGTAATGATATATTATATTAAACATGTTGATATGTACTACAAGCAATAGATTAGGGGGTCCTAGTGGGGCCCATTATTTAAAAAAGAAGATGGGAGGCAAAGTTATTAGGCAAAGTTGTGACACATTGCAACTACATACCCGAGTCATATAATGCTATTTACTAATTGTCATATGTAATTCTAGCAAGAAAACATTAAAAACAATCAAAATAGCTAAAATTCCTAGTTACATGCTTTAAATATGTTGTAGAAAACAAGAAAGTAAAAGGAACTTTATTTCAACACAAAATAATATTAATGAGTAAAATTATTTTTAAAATGTTTTTAGAAAAGGACAGCATAATAGATGTGCAATGAATCATTTTTTTTTTAAATCCATCTAATTCAAAGAAAAATATCTATAAAAATATCTGGTTGAAATATTTCAAAATAGTTATTTACAAATTTTGGTTCAAAATAAATACTTAATCAACATAAGCAATAAATAAAAACACACTACAGGATTCTTATACAAAAGTAACTTTTCATTTAATTAAATTATATGCTCAAATATGAATAATAATGTAAATACATTTCTATAACTATATGTAAATAGAAGATGTTTTAATAGAAATATTTCTGAAATACAATGAAACAAGATTAAATAATCTAATCCCTGTGTTTTAAATTCAACATAAAAAATAAACAAATGAAAATCCTCTTACTTACATACATAAAGAAATCATCAAATAACTTATAGCATGCTGTTTTAAATTGAAAATAGCAGTGCAGCAATGTTATTTAACACGGACGTAGCTTGGGGGCATAGGGAAAGTAAAAAAATGATTCTTGATTGATGTGCGGTGCATCACGTTGGCCCCTACAAGCCAAGCTGGATGCTAGAACCCTTTTTTAATATTCGCATATCTTACACCTGTTTATTTTGTTTTCACCCATGTGTCTTAGTCATCCTGGACTGAGAGGGATTGACAAAGATAATCTGGGCAATACATAGTCACATAATGGCCACAATTTTAACTTGCAACACTAGTCCAACATCTTCTCTCCACTAAACACTCCTGTGACATTATGATGATTAATAAAGAGCTCTGGGAAGCTAGAAAAGGTCACAGTTTATTCTATAAAAGTAGTATAATGCAGAAGGCTTTGAATTGTTTATTTGGGATTCTGCAACACTCAATGCTTTTTCTTTAGTAGTATAAGAACAATTTCATCGTGATACTCTTGTTGATACAGAATTCTTTTGAAACTGATTTATATATTAAAACAATTTCGTAGGAAGTATTATACATAGATGAAAATACTACTGGTTAATTTCAGCATACATACATCCCTTTATACAGTATTGTAATAACAAATTTTTTGAAAAATTTAATCATAATATTCCACTGATATGCAATACAGACCAAGTAGGGCTGCATTCTAAATGTCTTTACTTGCCTATAGCTTGGTTTCTAAACTGAACTCGAGATGCATATATAAATATGTACAAAAGTATATTAAGGGAGGGGGGAGGCAGAAGACATTTAAGGAATTCAAACTAGTGATGTGTTTCTTCATATACACTAAAAATGTAGTAAAATTAATATTTTATGAGAAAATAATTTACAAAATATATTTAAATAAAGTAGGTAAACTATATATATTTTCTTAATTTCTTTTAACCCCATTGATAAAAATGCATTGAACAATTATCTAAATATCAGCTTGTATCTTACTTGTATCAAAATAATTTAAATTTAATAATATAAATGTCAATACTTGATAAACTTTTTGAAATATCTATTACGAACTATTTAAGTGTTTAAAATATATATGGGATGATTTCAGTTTTTAAAGGAATGATATTAGTACATGCTGTATATTTCATAAAAAATCAAGAAGATTTTTTTTTCTTGCAAAAAGATCTGATCAATTTTTAGCAAAAAGAAATACTAAAAATGAAGGATATAAGAAATATTCAAATGCATTCCAAACAGTTTTTACCTCTTTCACTTTATTCGTTCGTTATAATTACTAATAATACACCATAGAGCTTGTATCTAACTTTTGTGGCAATTACTTGTATAAAGATATCTTCAGATACAATAGATAATAAATTATTTGTATGATAAAAACATTTACATTAATATCTACTTTCAGGAAAGAATAACGGTCAAAAAGCAGAGCCTCAAATTTATTAGATATATGCTAGTTAAATTAGATAATTTATATTTTTTACTATTTTTGATACATACAACTTGTTAAAGTTGATATTTTTCTTTTGATGCAATTTGTCATTTTATAATCAGTCGCATAAGAGATTAAACTCACCCTTGCCAGAAAGAATTCCAGACCTCCTCCACCATTTTCGTCTCATTTTAATAAAAGTTTCAATTGATATTCAGAAGTCTGGACTTAGCTGATCTTAATCCAGGAGTTAAGTGAAAAACGATGTGTATGATACTCTTGCTGTGATTGTCAGATATAAAATAAAGATTAAATTACGTAGTGACTCAAGCTCGAAATTATAATGGCCACATATTAAAACTTAATGTGCAGCTTTAATTGAAACCTATTTATAAAAAAATGACACATTTAAAGATTTAACAAAATTCTGCTTCAAAAAAATTATTTCATACATCCCCATGATTTTGTTAACTGGTTCAAATGTATATTCAATTAGTTATAGTATATACTAAAGAAATTGGATATTTATCTAACATGTTTCAGTGATACAAGATATAATTTTCAAAAACTAATACAACTTCAAATTAATAACAAAAAAATTATGTTAAATCTCATAGAAAAAATTGTACGGCACTTACTACATTTACACTTTCAGAGATAAAGCTTTAATTACTACCTAAATAATAAATTTTTACCTTTTCAAAATAAAAATTATCACAATTTCTGAGAAGGTACCTGTGCCTTCAAGTTTAAAGTTTAATTTTCAGAGTGCTTTTCAGAGTTTAATTGTTAGCATTTATGCTAAAATAAGATTTAATTTTGTCGAAGTATTTTGCTATATAAATTTCAGTTAAAAAAAAATATAATACTTTCTTTTTTGGAAATGCATGACAAGAAATTAAAATTACGTTGTAACTATTTTAGTATACCGATAATGTTCATATAGTCTTTGAGCTTCACGGAGGCCACTTTCATATGCACCGTGAACTGTAGAAAAATGAGATGGATGAGTAGCTTCACCAGCAAACTGCAGCACTGGATGCTAAATATACAGTAAAAGAAATCATTGTTAGTTAGTCTAATAATAAATAAAAATGAAAATATTTTTTGAAATGAAACAAATTTCATTGATTTTGCTATCCACACAAAATTGCTCTGGAAGATTCAATAAAGTGTTGACCATCAATGGTGTATTTTAAAAATGGCCAAATTATCTGTAAACAATGTTTCTTTCTACTGGTCCGAAACTATATAGTTGCCATGAAACAAAGCCAAAACACAGTACAAACAATAATGACACAATTTTAGAGCTACAGATTTAAATATAATAAAAAGTATTATATATACCTTAATACATCAGAAAAAAATTCATAAATCTTTCGTTTACTACTCATTAATTAAAATTTTTAAAATCTTTAACTTTTCAATAATTTAAATTTATTTAAGCTATTGTTACCTTTCAAATTTACATTTGAAAATGTTTCTATATAAGGCAGATGATGATGTCGTATATCAAAAAAGCATGATAAAGATTAAGTGTAGACCAGGGGTTGGCAATTCGGGGGCTATAGGCGGAATGCAGCCTGACAAAGTTGCAGACACCAAATAAATTTAATTTCTAATTTGAGGTTTTCTAATTTTTTATCACTTTGTATTGTTTTAAGCACTTTCACTTTCATTCTAGTGATTTTTTTACCTTAAATAATAAATCTACCACAAGTCATATTGATTTATTCTGTTACTTTTTCTATCAGGGTTTTTTAACATGCAGTAGTGCCCAATCTGTGTAGTATGGAAAGAATTTGTACAGTATGTAACTGGAATTTGTGCAGTGTGAAAAATGGCTTTTTATTAAATTATTTTCAGTGTTGCTGTTGGAGTTTAGCAGATATATTTTTATTCAAAGTTTAATATTTTTATTATAATGGCTGTAAATATTTTATTAAACTTGGAGAGTATAGGATGAAAGACTGTTACTTTCCCACCTGAAGCTACACTGAGAATTCCATGCTAATCATCAACTGGGGAACGAAAGTGTGGATTATCAAATCAAGTTAATCAATTGGGGAATGAAATATACTGATGGATTTTGAGTTTATTTACTGTTTTTTATTTTGCAAAATGTAGAACTAAATGTAGAACTCAACAATAAACATGTTTGTACATTCTAAAATTATTTCTAAATAATTAGAAATAGTTTTAAAATGGGAGTGAAAGTTTGAAATTTGTTTTTCCAATTTTGCTCAATGATAAAAAATATTTAAATCAAGTAAAAAAATATTAAGAATGCTTATATCAAGATCAAAGATACTACATATTTATCAAAAAAGAAAATTTGAACTGCATTGATTAAAATGTCTATAATAGATTAATCATCTAAAAGTGGCAAAATGGAAATATCTAATCCCTGCCTGTAGCACCCTCTCTTAAGTTTAACAGTGATGGATCAGTAGTGAGCTGTCCTAGAAATATTTGCCTCCACCTCTTAGAGCCGGTTTAACTAACATGGATTAACTTTTTGATCGAGGTCAAGTGCCTTTAGTACAACATATCAATTTCACCAACGCTAAATTTAGCTCACCTTGAACGAGATCAAGTTCTCGACTAAATTGAACTACCGATTTTGCATGTTCAATGACATTAATCCAGAGTTAATAGCAAAAACATGATGGATCTCGCATATTCTATACTGGTGAAAAGGAAGAGAATTTAATTTGGATGGATATTTCATATGTGTAGTTTTTCAATGATCATGTTTTTGTTTATCGAAATCTTTATCTCTAATGAACTTGCAAGAAATAAAAACAAGCTAGAGTTTATATTGGATTTTAAATATGAGAAATCATCGCATTTTATGCATATGCCAAGGAAAAAAAAAATAAAGGTAAGTTGAATCTATTCTATATTTCAATTTTAAAAATGAATAAAATTCAGACTGAAACATTTTGCCTTAAATAATTACATGATTTTTAAACACTTTAAGTTCAGTTTATATGCAAAAGGATGCAATTACTATAGAATAATAATCAAGAATACTTGAAATATAACAGTCTTGTATAGCAATATTTCAGATAAACCTGTTAAACGAATGGTCATCTGTTTCATTGTTGGTACCAGTTAAGCCAAGAAAGTAAGTTCAAAATTATGTTATTTTAATGTTAATTAATTCTGCAATACTATTCTGTATTATTTATTATTTTCTAACTTCATGGTGAGTGTAATACACTATGTGACAGTGAAAATAAGACACCAAGAAGGGGTGGGCAGAAAAATATGCAAATTGAAGGGTAGACGTAGCTCACCGAGTTATGAAAATGATGCGAAATGCGAAGCTGTCCCACACACATTGAGTGAGATATAAGGGAAGGAACCTTCAGAATCGGAAATAGTTGCACCCCTCTGTCTACCAGCGAAATCATTTTGCAATTTTTTTGTCTCAGAGGAAACGTGTAATAGCAGAGAACGCCAGGCATTCGCCAACCGAGGTAGTTCCAGCAGACAGACGATTTCACAAGGGGTATGGTGATCGGACTCAGAAGGGCAGGCTAGTCCATATGTCAAATCTCAGCGGTCAGCCACCTATACGTGTCTACAGTGCACCAGCTGTGGTGAAGATGGTTGGAATAAGGGTACGTGTCATGTTTGAGGGGTGCCGGTATGGTCAGAGTGACATCAGCACGCATGGACTGATGCATCCACCGGCAAGCATTGGTAGCCCCGCAGACCACTTCTGTCGCCCTTTTGCAGCATGTGCAGGACACCCTTGATGCTCCCATATCAAGCAGGACCATTATCCGCCGATTGGTTGCCGGCGACCTGCATTCATGACACCTGTTAAGAAGACTGCCATTGATCCAACAGCACAAACACCACCGTTTGCAATGGGGTTGGGATAGAGCCACGTGGACAGCAGAATGGCACATAGTCATGTTCTGAGATAAGTCACACTTATGTTTTAGCAATGACAGTCACTGTATATGAGTCTGGTGCCGAAGTGGTGACATGTGCAATCTGGCCGGAACTGTGGAATGCCACACCGTAGCATTATTGTTTGGGGCATCATCACCCATGATAACAGGTCACCTTTGGTGCGTATTGGGGGAAATATGACGTCCCAATGATACATGGATCACGTGCTGTGGTCGGTGACACTACCCTTGCTTCAGGTGGTGCCCAATGCCATTTACCAGCAGGATAACGCCCGACCACACACAGCAAGCATCTGCCAACATGCCCTGCAAGGTACACAGGTGCTTCCCTGGCCTCTCACCAATCAAACACGTCTGGGATGTGTTTGGATGTCGCTTGTGTGTGCTGCCATCACCACGTTTAGAAGATGAACTCTGGCAAATGGTTCACAGGGAATGGGCAACCATCCCTTAGGACACCGTCTGCATGCTCACTGACTCTGTACTTAGACATGTTGCTGCCTCTATCGCCGTCCACAGTGGTCCTACAACCTACTGATCAGATGGTGTTATCGCTCAGTGTAAAGGTGTATCATGTTGCAATAAACATCACTTATTGTTCGTTGCTGTCTCTCACTGTTTGCCTCCTTCTGGGAGTCTCATTTTCACTGTCATGTAGTGTATGTATTGTTGCAATTGTATTAAGTAAATGATTAATATTATTTTGCATAGTTTAATGAAACGACATTGTCAATTCGGGTACTTAATTTCAGATACATTTCCATATACTTTGTACCTATATATTCAAATTTCAATGTTTCCCACAAATTTTGGTAATCATCCTTCATATTTCAGGCCAGAGTTTACCCCAGGCACTTTTGGAAGGGCGCAGTGCCCTGCCTGCCTTTTCGTTACCAGAACAGCACCCTCCTTGCCTTTTGTACGAGAAGAGCGTCCTCCCTGCTCTTTTGTTAGCACATCAGATCCCCTGCTTAGCTTTTTATTAAGAAAGCAATGTCTGTCCTCAAATGAAAATTAACCAGTTCTTGCATGACCTTAGATAAGTCCCAGAGCCCTTTCTCTACGTTCATTACTGTAAATTATGATCATGTGTCCCCGCCCCCTCCTCCTTTAAAGAAAGAAAAAGAGTGATCTAGTGCCAATAAAAAGAGGATTGACAGCTCCATATCACTTCTTTCCTCCACTAAAAGAAACAAAACGGAAAGGGGAATATTAAGCATGTGCATTCCTTCTGCCATCTAATGAAAACTTTCAAAACAATTTTCTTTTTCAACTTAAATTTTTGTTAAATTATTCTATGTTTGATATGCATTTGAGCTATAAAGTTCTGTAAATGTAAACTCTGTAAGCATATTTGCTCTAAAACAAATATTTAAAAATATAGATTTCCAGACTAGGGTTCTTTGCGCCATTTGCAGGAAGATGTTTACGTTGATTCCGCCGATTCTGTCAAAACATAGAATGATAGGAAGGGTGGGGGAGAAAAGTTTAGATTAGAGCGGTGATTTTAGCCGGCTTGAATGAAATATGGGATAACTTATATTTTTTATATTGTTTACTAATTGCCTTTAGCTACCAGCCTAGTCGCTTTTTGAAAATTCTCTTAATATGCTTTCTTGCTGTAGACTGCGTATCTCCGCTACGCGTGAAAGTCACGGTTAAGGGTACTCCCATTTGTAGTTCATGTAATAGCTATCGACTGTGTATTTGTCTACAGCTGCCCTCAGAGAGAATCGGACACCACTGAAGTGGTGGGACTTGGACTCCCCAACAATTTTTGAGGGAGAAGACATGAAAAATGCACAAAACAGGAAAATGAAATATGAAGGGGAACTCAGGCATTTGTATGGGTGGCCTGATCTGACCACTACGTGTTATATACAATATAATGAAAACTCCGCTCCATGCAATAATGATATTCGGACATATTTAATTCACATAGCGGATTTACTCCCAATGCAGGTCATGCAATAGCTATTGGCTGTGTATCTGACCAAGGCACCCGCAAGGAGGGTCAGACACCATTCAAGTTGTGGGACCCCCAATAATTTTTTGAAGGAGGAGAAGAAATGAAGAATGCACAAAAGAGGAAAACAAAATATGAAGGGTAACCCAGAAATTTGTATGACTGGTCCTGATCTGACTACTATGTAGATGGATGCAGTATGAGTTATATATAATATAACGATAACTCCGCTCCATGCAATAACGATTCGACATATTTAATTCGCATAGCGGATTTACAACAGTAAGCGCCTTCTTTTAAAGAATGTATGCAATAACGATATATACCCTATGCGGACACATGCAAATCATGTGACATTGTGTTATGAACACGTGCACTATGCGGGCTTATGGATTAACAGATTAGCCCATTGCAGGACATCTGCATAGCAGATTTGAAACACAAAATAAATTCTCTTATATTTGCGGACCCGTATTTGACCCGCTCCGCAGACACATGCAAAAATAAGAATAATAATCAAGCTCATTTAATAACGATACGCCCGCTTTAGGGACGTATGCAGTAGTTGTCATTCGTGCACTCGGCTAAAGATAAAGATGCTGCGCAGATACATGAATGTACCTTGCACTATTAATAACTCTGCTCCATGAAATAATGATTAACTTAGCAGCTAAACATTTGCTAATCCATAGTTCAAAACTTAATACGGTGATTTTATGGAGCTTCCTGGAATTTTATTTAGTTATTTAAATCAGGGTTTTTTTTTGTAATCAATATATAACAACAAACAATTAACAAATATTTTCAACGTTTAAATAAAGCTTATCCCTTAAAATCATCAAACCTCATTGACTAATGAGAAAATATTAAAAATCAAAATTTAATATTCTCCTTTTTTTAAATTTAATAAACTTTAAATTTATATAAATTCAATAATTGCAATTGCTAATAAACCCAATTGCTCAAGACTATAATTGCATTTGATGTAAAAATAGCATTTATTCAATGATAAATTTGTTCTCAACAAAAGAAACATTTTCATACCTTAGTGGAGAGCCAACCGCTCTACCGTGCTGAAAACACCGGTTCCCGTTAGATCACCAAAGTTAAGCAGCATCGGGCGCGGATAGTATTTGGGTGGGTGACCACCTGGGAACATCGTGTGCTGTTGGCTCATTTAAGTCGACGTGGTGGCCAAATGGTTAAGGCGAGCATTTCCAACGATCGATCGGCCACCACATTGTGGGTTTGAGTCCCGCATAAGACATGGATGATGTGTGTTGTGGGCGCAGTGTGTTCCGCCCTCCTCTGGTGCGCCTGATTGGTTAGGTTTGGCAACGTCCTAGGACGGCAAAATGGTTCACGATTTCAACCGTACATAGGGCAAACGAAGTAAGTCGACGTAGAGTCTAGTGCTAGAGTCTAGTGCCTGGCCATTGGAAAAAAAAAAATACCTTAGTGGTGGTGGCTCCAGTCCGATGAAGCCAAAATGATTTTGAATGAATAACATTTTGCAAGATGAAACTTCAGTAAAGTGCAATAAAGCTATTCTGTTTTTTCAGATTCATTTATATTATTTACAGGATTTCAAAATGCTACAAATGACTCGCTAACTGCTTATAGCTAGTTAGTACTTTAGTTTTCACAACAATTTTATCTGGATGCTTCGACTATAGACTTCAGGTTAAAATATAAAATTATTTTACGAACTTCTTTTTCGGTATATAAATTAAACTATCTGACCTATAAAAAACTTACCTGGCGGCACATACATATGTACTTGAATATGTATATTTTCATTTTTTTTTTTCAAACCTAACCAATCATTACACATTTTTAGAATCTCCAAGTTCATTTAATGCCCTAAATTTTTAAACAAAATAAGATTATCTCATACTTATGCACAAATATTTCACCAAGGAGTAAGTAACAGATTCAGCTGAAACAATAGTAACATTTTAAGTAAATTACAACTTTCCCACACATTGGAAAACCCAGGTTAAAATACTAAAATATCAAAATTATAACCACTATACTTCGAAAACAAAGAGTTCATCCAAAATCCAATTATGTACACTTGTAGGGATTTCAAAGAGCTATATTCTTGCATAATTGTTTACAGGTTTAGTTTTTGAGATAGCATTACAAACTCGAAAAAGGGAAAATTTTCACTCTTCTTTTAACTCGACAAAACGATTACTCGAAAACTATAAGCGCATTTTTAAAATATAAATATAGATTTAGCAACTAAATTTCCTAATACATATTTTTATCCCTTACTATTTATATCTGTCTTTTTATGATTTCGAAGATATTTTAAGTGAAAATAAGCAAAATGAAAAAAAAAAAAAAAACTTGCTCGGACAGATACTTTTTTAAGTTTTTCAAAAAACAAGTTCAAAGTATTAAAACAATCATGCTTAATGCATTGATTATGAAACACTTTTCAACTTCAATGCAATTTTATTTAAGAAAGTCTAAAATGCAATACATTCCTCGTTAATATTTTAAAACTTATCACAATACTACATTTATTTATTATATTTGAAAACTAAAACCTTCATTGAAAAAAATGAACTTCATTCAAATGACAGCATTGAAATATAAATTGCCTGGTTTAAATATCTCTAAAATGCGATACATCCCACGGTAATATTTTTAAAACTATCATAATACTACAATAATTTATTATATTTGAAAACTTCATCGAAAACAACTGAAATTAATTCAAATGACGTCATAGAAAAAATAACCTGGATCTCTCTATAAAAACAGCATTTCATTCATAACTTTCTCCCATTCATTTCATTCATCACAATACTATAATAATTTATTTTATTTAAAAATTAAGACCATGGAGCTACAAGTAATTAAACTCTATACTTAAAACTTCATCGAAAAAAATCGTCCTTCTCTTTATAAAATCAATTAATATTTCATTCATATCAGCCATGCAGACTCCATGGGCCAAATTATTTTGTGTTAAAGAAATACAGCAATTCTAATACAACTCATTCTACATATTTTGCTGTTTACATTTTACATAAGTGAAAAATAGGCTTCGTTGTAGAAATAATCAAATTTGGATAATCATTTAAACTCAAATATATTGTATTTGCGTTGTTTCAGTATGTAGATGCACAGAATTTAAGCAAAAATAAAGTAGTTTTACGACGGATACAACACGCAATATGAATTAAAAAGAACTTAAAAATTCATGATTTTGAAACAAGATGAATGCTATATATCATTTTGAAGTGGGTCATGTGATCTTTTCATATCATGGTCACGTGATCTTTTCATATAAAAGGTGTAATTATTATTTTAATTTTTATTTAAAAAACTACTGAATATATTTCGCTGAATTTTTTTTTATATATTTTATGGAATAATTTGAATATTACCTAAAATTTTCGAAGCAATTTGTGAATTTTAAATCTGCTTAAAAAATGTTTGAAAGATTAGGTCCCATAAGGCTCAATGTATTTCATTTTTTCAACTTGTCGAGCAGGTGAACTAGATTGGCTCTGGTTGGTGCTTCAAAATGATCTTTCAGATTTTTCCAGGAATCGGCTGGATCATCAGAAATGTTGATTAGTTCCTGGAACTCTGGTGATAAGCCATAATAAAGCATAGATAGCGCTTTATCCCGTCTGCGGGTGAATCTGTCTTGGTCATGTCGGGATGTGATTTCATAGATTGGTTTCATGCTTCTATCGATAAACCCGTAGCAGCCCTCAGCTTTAAGGGCTAAAGTCATACCATTGCTCCATGTGGCATAATTGTCTTTGGACTGCAATGGCATCTTGACGTTATCCATGTACCTTTCAACTCTCAATCTTGATTACACTAGTTGGGTGGCCTTTGCGGTCACCATCAATTCAACTGAATACCTTTCTTCACTCTGGGCAAACGTTGTCTGGGCCCATAACCTGCTGGTTCAGGGAAACATAGCCCTGTATGGAAAGTTGAGTAAAATTGGCATAGTGGTGTAATGAAAAAAGTAGGAGTCAATTGGTAAAAAAAAGCCACGTTTATTTATTAACATTGGAATCTAACCAATATCATTTGGCGGCTGCTACATAATGCAGCGAAAAACATATGCACAGGCTATTGAGTTGAAAACAATCTAGGAAGTCTATGTTGGAAATCAGTAATCACAAACTCTTTAACATGTGGTTTGAGATTCCACCTCAATGAGGTCACACTTTAGGAAATGCAGGTTGAACAAGTTTCATGACTAGATTTGGTTCATGTTCAGTATAAAATCCTTTAGTTCATTAAAAAGATAGAATCACCGGTTCGAAATCCATTCATGTAGTACAAATGAATACTCCAATATATTGTTCCTACACCGGACATGCCTGCTTAACTAAGGCAATCTTTCTTAACAAAATAACATGAAGCAAACTAGTAGCATGAACAAGAATGCACATCTACGGCAAAATTATTTAACACCGTACCATTCTTTTCAGAACCACTTGCCCAACTACAGGTTTGAATAACTATCAGACAACCTGATTCTGATTTGACCTAATCAGTCTCTGATCTGTCCTCTTCCCGATCTTCTGATTATGTTTCCAGTATGGACTTCCTATATACACGAGGATCGGTACCTCCCAGAACGAATTCCTAGGTCCATCCTGAAAATATGCAAATGAGATTGAGTATGTGGCGAGTTATTCAATCTGCATGAAGACTCTTGCTGTAAGAATGCCATGAATCATTCCCGAGAATGAGATAAGAAATCAAAAGAAAAACATTGAATTAATAAACATCGTCTGGGAGAAAGATGACTCACAATCTTTTATATGCATTTTTTCAGCATGTTCCCTGAATTCTCTATATAATTTATATTATAGTGCTTTGTTTATAAGATGTTTTGGAATGAATCAAGAGAAAAGCATAATAGAAATTTATAGAAACAATGAAATTAAACTATAATAAAATCAGTGTTAACTAATAATTGTTTCAAAATAAACACCCACCTGAAACTCTGCATATATTTACCATAAGTTTTTGATATTGTGTCTTATAAGAGTAAATTGTAATTCATAAACATGAGTCAAATGTGAATGAAGTTTGTCTTAATGGCATTCATTAGAAAAAATGCTGATTCACGCATATAAATGTAACGAAAGACTGTAAAAGATATTTTATAACCAGCAGTGTTAAGTCAAATGTTTTAATAAGTTCTGGTTTCCAATATTTTAACAATCGGTCCTGTATTAAAGAGCACTCAATTCAAAATACTTTGGTGATCGTCCTAGGTAAGTTCCACTGTAAAAAATACTTATAGATAGCATTTCATTAATTATAATAATAATCGCTCATTATTTTTCATTCATAAGATTTTATATTTTTTACTTTCTCTACATATATAATATAATACGTATATAGAGAAAATATTGTGATGGAGTTGAAAATTTGAACTTGAGATTTTAACAGATTTACACATTTTGATCATCTTTAAACTCGAATCAAACGATTTTAATGTGATGCCTGTGAATGCAATATCTCACAAACAAATGAATTACTTGACTGAAATTAGGTATGATTGCCAGAATTAATGTGAATACTGGAACGATATTGGTTATAAGCACAGTTGAAGAAAGCCACCTTGAATTATTATTTTAAAAAATTAATCCCTGCTTGTAAAAATTGAAACACCCTGAAGGAATCATCAGAATTGAATGAAATTTATTCTATAAACTACTGATACAAATAAACAATTAAATTTACAACGCAAAAACACAGTATTACATGTCGAAAATCAGTATTTGGCGAAGCCACCATGCACTGCAATAAGTGCTTCTATACGACTATTACATGTCGAAAATCAGTATTTGGCGAAGCCACCATGCACTGCAATAAGTGCTTCTATACGATGTGGCATCAAATCAAACAGATATTAAATTAGTACCTGAGGAAGAGCATTCCAGATTGCTTCTATGCGAAACCAAAGTTCAGCTTTATTAGCTATGAGAAGAGTGTCATGAGCGAGATGCTGACCAATGAAATCCCAGACATGTTCAATAGGTGACATATCTGGTGAATAAACAGTCCAAGGAAGAAGCTGTATCTGTTATGCTGAAAAGAAGTCTTGAAACATTCCTAGCAACATGTGAATGGGCATTATCCTGTTGAACTACAGCTCCAGGAATGTATTGAAGGAAGGATACGACTTCAGGCTCCAGATCTTCTCTGATATACTGGTTGCTGTTGAGATTACCCACAATTATTAGCAGCTGAGATTGTCCAAGATACCAAATGGTGCCCCAGACCATAAAACTTAGCATTTGTCCAGTATAACATCGGATAACGCACGCCAGAAGGTGGCATTCACCGCTATAGCACTTAACATGAATCCGGCCAACACCATATCCTAAATTAAAGTGGGATTCATTGGAAAAGATGATTTGTTGCTATCGGCATGCCAGTGTCTATATTGATGAGCCCATTGTAGTAGCAAGCATTGATGGTTTTGCATCAGGGGAATCCTATACAAAGGAATTCTTGCACACAGACCCCAGTACAGCAGACACCGACAGATTGTTGAAGCAGACAATAACACACCTGTAGCAGTGCTCCAACATTCTACTGGCTGTCGAGATGAAGCTGTACGGCTGGCTCATCACTGCCATGCAGACGAGGTGTCTATCCTCCCTTGCTGACATAACATTTCGTTCTCCACTGCCAGATTTGTGACTCATCCCGTTCTCTTCAGTCTACTGCTTCCACACTCACATCACTGCCATGGCAGTGCATACGAGCTGCTATTGCACAATAAAAAAGAACCCTTCACAAAGGCCAATCATGTGTCCCCCTTCAAACTATGTAACTTGCTCATTTGCTGCCCTCTGTCATCATAGAGGCATAGTGACTTCTCATGAAACATTTACTGCTGCAGACAACCATAGACTATTTTCAATGTCCTACTACAGCTCTCTTTATATGAATAAAACAGCTATTCAGAGGGCGCTGCTCAGCCCATACATGCACAGTGACATTGAAATGCTAATCATTTGCACAGCACACTTTAATTTACATTTGCTGTAAGTTTCAGCTTAATTGTGCGATTCCTTCATGGTGTTGTAATTTTTACAAACATGAGTTTTCAATCAAGATAGACTTTATACATAATTCATAATAAGAAAACTAATGACATCAAGCAAAATTTAAGCACACATCCACAACAGAAGGTCTTTATTTTACTTCCTATAAGACGTACAAAAGTTTAAAAAAAGGCCAGAGCGCTTTCGAGCATAAGTACGCTCTTCATTATGCACGAAAGTGCTCTGGCCTTTTTTTAAACTTTTGTACGTTTTATAGGAAGTAAAATAAAGATCTTCTGTTGTGGATGTGTACTTAATTTTTGCTATTATAACATCAGATGTGATGCCAAATTATTTATTTATTAATGACATCAATTTTATAGTGGTGACATGAACCATTCTTGGGATATTACACATTTTCTTAATACATTAAAAAAAGTTACATTAAAATGAAGTATTATGAAAAAAGTTGGCATTCCATATAATATATTATGTGAAAAGTTCCTTAATATAATTTGTGGATTTAGTATGTTCTATTAATGAGAAAAAGTCCATTTTGTGTCTTAAAACTTATTCGCCAAATTTTAGTTTTTTGCTTAATATTAATTAAATACCAATGTTATTTTGATTTGGACTTTACATATATGCATAAATACATTTTATTTAGACAATAATAACCTAAATTTTTATTTTGCAGTACAAGTTCCTTATTGTGATGAAAATAAATATGTTTGGAATATATCAACAGAATTTAAAAACATAACTTTAGTTTTTGAAAAATTAATAATCAAAAAGTAGCCAAAAAGTTATGTCACAAAAGTCTTTGTACAATTTAAAAAAAATTCTACATACAGTAAATATTGTAATATTTCGGTAAATTAGTACTTGTAGGATATCCTCTAGCATCCACAACAGCTTTTAAATGTCTGTGAATAGAGTTTACTAGTGTTTTTGTAATTTCTACATCAATGCTCCTCCATTCTTCGATCATTACTGTTTTTAGTTCGCTTTTTATTTTAATGTTGTGTCTTCGTACTCTAACCTCAGTTCTCTCCAAATGTGTTCTATTGGGTTTAAATCCAGCAACTGAGGTGGTGTTTTCAGAACTTGTGGACAATTATGGAGACACCAGAGGTGAACATTGAGAGCCGTGTGCTTAGGATCGTTATCTTGATAAAAAACAAAGTTGTTTCCAATATCCAAATTTTGGGCTGATAATTTTTAATTGTCTTTTAAAATATTTAAATAAAGAGCATGATTCATTATGCCATCAATAAATACCAAATTACCTAGTCCTGATGCTGACATGCATCCCACACAAGGACACCTCCACCACCATGCTTTACTGTTCCAACTAAGTTCTTGGGATTAAGTTCCTCATTTTTTCTTCTCCATACAATTATACACCCATCGGAACCCAAAATGTTAAATTTGCTTTCATCTGCAAATAAGACATGATTCCAATACATTTCGGGCTTATTTATCATTAATTTTGAGAAGGAAAGCCTAAGCTTCCTATTTTACACACAAAAAATTTTCTTCGGGCAGAACGCCCATGTAATCCAGCTGATCTGAGTACTCATCGAACAGTTTCAGGTGAAATTGAAGTAGAAAACTTTTCAGTAAATTCTGCAGAAATTTTTACAACACTCAAACGCGGATTTTTCACAAATTTTCTATCTACAAATCTCTGATCGCATTGAGTTAACTTTGCCGGACGACCTTTTCTTACCTTGTTTTCAATTCAATTTTCTTCTTTAAAGAATTTTATCACATACTGCACCATAGAATGGGATAAATTTACTAATTTAGTGATATTACAAACTGATTTACCACTACTATGATGAAAAATAATGAATTTTCGAATGCTGTTCATTGTTTTCTTATGACTACGAGCCATTTCTAAATAATACTATAAATATTACGAAGTAAGCAAGCAAAGATTTTCAAAATGTCACCACAATGCAAAAATGGAAAAAAGTGACAGACAATTTTATTTATGAATTTATCCGAAAATGTTTTGGTGTATGATAACTTTTGTGACATGTTCTTTCCTGCCTCCTTGCATTTTCATTTTCATAAAAAAAAAAAAAAAGAGTCAATATTTAAAAAAAAAAAAATGAAAAAAATGTTAGGTTTTATTCAGAATCACATGGAGATGATATGAAAAAATATTGAACTTTATATTCGAATTCAATTTCAGGTGACAGTGCTTTTTCTAAAAATTTTTAAAGTGTACGAACACTTTTGGGAGCCACTGTATCTAGATGTAGCCAGAATAATGGAAGTTTGGTGTATGGGTGGGAGGGGGGGGGGGGGGGGTCAATAACAGAATGGGGTTATAACACTGGATTTAGTTTCCCTATATGTACCCTATGTAGAATCAATGCAATTGTTTAGCCAATGAGATTTCTTAATGAACCCTCCCCCTATCACATTTTATAATCATGCCATTACATAGCACCGTCAGCACATACATAGTACCGTCAGCACAATCTAAACAAATCCAACAAATATTACTCAATTATCCGGGGAAACAGTTATGTACTATAGTTACTTGAATTCCTAGTATATTGACTGCATGCATAATGAACTTGAAATATTGAAAATAACAAAAAAAAGTGTAATTTTTTAATGGAAGAAAAATTCTAGACAAGCATATGTGCATTACTGCCTTACTTATGCCAGAAGAAATTTGTTCAAGTTGATTATTTTGTCATGGATCTTGCTGAACATTTGATTAATTCTGGGGAGGGAGAGCATTGGAATAAGTGGGGAAGACAATACAATACTTTCGTCATGTAATTTTTAGATGTTTCAAAATAGTAAAGTTCTGATTCTCTCAGAAAATTCATTTTATTCATAGGGGTAGGTAGGTCCCAAAGATAAAATTTCCTGTGCAAATTTTTTTTTTTTTTTTTTTTTTTTGCTCCAGCACTCATTTTCATGCTAAATTTACCAGACTTAATTTGATTATCCAGGAAAGATTATTCTTAAAATAGAGAAATTTAACATTGATTCTATAGAAATAATTTTGATTCTATAACATTTTATTCATATAAGTAGATCATTCTATTATCAGTGACCTACCTGAGTAAGTGGGGATGACTACAATACTTTTATCATGTAATTTTTAGATGTTTTAAAATAGAAAAGTTCTGAATCTCTCAGAAAATTCATTTTATTCATAGGCGTAGCCAGAATTTTGAAAGTAAAGAGGGTTGATGATTGAATGGAGATTACAGCACTGTTAGTTTTTCAACATAGATCCTATGAATCAATGCAATTGTTCGGTCAACGTTTTTTTTCTTGCTTCAGCACTCATTTTCATGGTAAATTTGCCCAGACTTTATTTGATTATACAGGAAGAATTATTGTTTAAAACAGGGAAATTTAACATTGATTCTATAGGAATAATTTTGGTTCTATAACATTTTATTCATATAAGCAGAGCAGTCGATTATCAGTGACCTGAATAAGTGGAGACGACTATATAATACTTTTGTTATGTAATTTCTAGAAGTTTTAAAATAGAAAAGTTCAGAATCTCTCAGAAAATTCATTTTATTCATAGGTGTAGCCAGAATTTTGAAAGTAAGGGCGGTTGATGATTGAATGGGGGTTACAGTACTAGATTTAGTTTTCCAACATGGATCCTATGAATCGATGCAATTGTTCGGTCAATGGGGA
The DNA here is from genome assembly GCA_951213105.1 of Amaurobius ferox. NCBI lineage: Eukaryota > Metazoa > Arthropoda > Arachnida > Araneae > Amaurobiidae > Amaurobius > Amaurobius ferox. Next base: position 126,060,870 of record OX578142.1, read on the forward strand.
GATGACCCCTTAACCTCCCCACCAAGCTTTGCTTTACTTTGATACATACAAATGCAACCAAATTAATCAACATCACAGCTGTTCCAAACTCATTTTCAAAAAACTTAGAACAAACAAAAGCTGTTATTTAAAAAGCTGTAATTGTAACAGTACTGAAGAAAGTAAAAGGTAGGAGTGTTCCGATATCCAATTACAGGTTTTGCCGATATATATCAGTATTTTACCAATACAACCGATATTTGAGAACCGATAAACCCAATATTTTCTTCTTTTATTTATACTTCAGTATTGAGAAAATGGATTTGCTTTAACTACCTTTCGTCCTGAAACAGAACAATGTGCAGAAAGATTGTAAAATACAGCTATATCTCACTAGCCTAAAAGATAGACAGTGGAGGCCTGGTATAAGTTAGTCAGATTTTGTGCATCTGTATGAAAGAGCAATTCTTAAAGATGAAAGTCATTCGGCACTACGTTCAAATGTTTATAGTCCATGGTCCTCCCCATCTGTTATCTATTTATCTTTAGTATGGTATGAAGATCTTTGACTCTTGATGCATAAATGAAATCCTTTCTTAAAACTGAGTGAGTAGGCTACAAGCAAGCCACAACAAACATTCCTAATCAGATGTATAGTATAAATATTGTATGTGGTGTTTCCAGTTGAAGACAGAGTTGCCAAATTGCATGACATTCCACAAATCGGGCTACTTTTGAACCCTTATTACAATGAAATGCAAAGATTACAATGTCAGCCTGTGAGTAATTCCATGTTTTAAAATATATCATACACAAAAGGCATATTAATTAGTAAAAATAGCAACACTATTTTCTTGCAAAAATTGTACATAATATCTATTAACTATATAAAGTTTTGAGTACAATAATTCAGATATTTTTCCTGTGTAACAGATAACTATTTTAAACATTAAGCAATCATTTTTAATCATTTAAATTTTTATTATTTCTATAAAAGGTAATTTATGTGGAACATATTCATCAAATAGAAAATAAGTATGTTCTTTATCCTTGAAAAAAAGTAGAATGCTATGTTGAATGGGTGATTTTTAGTAATTTTTTTTTCTGGAGTTAGATTTAGTTCAAAATGTGCCATCCTTTGGGAACAGTTAGGAAACAAAACACTCAGTCTTTTGGGCCATGGCAATTCCAGAATGCCACTGTCTGCAAAGGGTTAATAAAAAATGTAGTGGAAAATTCAGGATCACAACTCCAACTAACGAAAGAGGGTTAGGGATTACTAGCAAAAGTAAAAGACACCTGACTGCACCTGAACTAGCTTCTTAGATTACAGAGAGCTAAAACTGCTTTACTGCACTGCCTATCTTTAAGGAAAAACAACCTTTACAGGCAGCCATTCCTATTATGCAAAAGTAGGGTTGCCATACTTTTTGGGGCATGGGCACTAGATTTAGTGTTTTATCGTCAACTTGGTGACTTTTCGAATATACTAGAACTTTATCAAAATATTGAATATTCTTGGAGATATAGGTACTTTCTACAGATTTATTGGGAGAGTATGATTGAGATGAGATGAGAGATTTATTGGGAAGTCACCGTTTAGATGGAAAGTAGTTGACGTTATATGAGCTAAATTGAATTGTGAGATATGTCAGTGTTTTGAGAATATGTGCAATTTTCTGAATTATCTGAGCATTTAATTGCTGTTTTATTGTATCTGACAGTTATTTAGTGGTCTTGCAAGATAGTTAGACAGCAAAAGTACAAAACAAAAAAATTCTTAAACAGCTGACATTGCATCTTACCTGAGCAGAAAAAAAATGTGAAAATACTGGCTCAGCAATATGCATAATACTTTCTTCATTACAATCCATTGATAGATATGAATAGGAACCACATGTATGAGGATCAGAATGCCACACTGATCTGAAAGTATAAATGTAAATGGCAAAACAATCTACAATCCTTCTCATTTCACAAAAAATAAAGTTTTAATTAGTGATTGACCAAATCAGGATTTCACTAAATAGTTAAAAGTTTAATCTTGCTGCACTCTTGAATATTAAATGGCATGTACAATAAGGTATTATAGAGAATGACAGTGAGTGAAATTCTAAAATTTCCTCAAAATTGTTCCTTTCAATCATTGCTGTGCTGAATGACAAAAAATTAATTTGGCTACATCAAAATTTATGAAATCCTAGAATTAAATAATATTAGTTATAAGATATGAAATTCATTTTGTACTGAATTAATTGAATATAATTTAAGAGTTTAAATAAAATTCTGTATTTTATTTATAGCAATTTTACAACTTCATGTTCTATGTATAGACATATTTTTCTGTTAACCATCTGACTTCTAATTTATAGTCTATATCTCTTATTTCATTTTTTAATATCTTAAAACAGCTAAATTATTCAGCTGTTATGTATTCTAATGTTTTCATTATTTTTCTAATATCCTACTGTAATTAAATGTTGTTGAATGAAACACATTGAAGTGAATCAACAAATTATACGGCAGATGCATAAGCATATAATTTGAATTAAAGATTATTTTCCAAATTGCCAAGAAAAAATACTTTTTAAATTACTCTAAATTTCTCATTTCAATGTTGAGAATAGTCTAACCCTAATTACCAGGCAGAACTGTTAAAGAAAAAGATGACTGTCTGAACATTTAATATAGAATCTTGAGTTATATGAAGACTATAGGCTAAAAATATTTTATTTAAATACTATTTTCATTTTTATGACAACATTATGCTCTAGTACTTGAAATCTGAAAGATATTGTGTTTCTTATTTGAAATTTTGAAATGAAATCATGGTTAAGAACTTCTGATATGAAAATACATCTTCTGTAGTGATATCAATGTACTAGAAAATGCATCTGGCATTGTGCGGAATTTAAAACAAGGATTAATTGCATTAATTTCTTAAATATTTTAAAAGTCTTTGTCTCCAGCTGTGTGGATGTACATGTGGCAATGCCCCCTTCCCCAACAATGCAGCTAAAATTTGACAATCTGCTATTTTGACCACATAAGATAGTACTTCAATTTCAAACAATAATCACATAGATAAAAAACTTTTTTGCAATTTTGAATATGGTAATATTACATTGCTTTCAGAACACCTCACATCAAGAAAACAAAATAAAAAATAGAACAAAGTATTCTACATTTCAAATACAAATAAAGAAATGATTTTTAAACACAATTTCACATATTCATTCATTCTCAATAATTCATTTGGGTTCTGAAGATGTAAACCTTCAGAACCCAAAGTGAATTCTTGAAAAGCAACGAATGCTTTACACACCTGTTTAGAACAAAAAGTAAAAGCCATGTTATGATATCATAACTTCGGAGAATGTAATGCCTTTATGAAACCTGTAACAACGGATACACTTTTTACTACACTGGGTACTTCAAAAACAGGGATAACAGCAGATTTTCTAAAAATTTTAAGTAAAAATTCAAGGACCTAATATTTGTTATTTCTATTATTGGTACAAAGAAACAACACTTTGAACATTTTTTCTATTTCATTTTTTACATTAATGCCATGATATATATTTGTATTCAAAAGGGCCTAATCAGGAGGCATATTTGAAATAACATGGAATACTTTTGAACAAGTATGATTAAAAAAAAGTTATTGAATGTGTTGTGTTTAGATTCAGAGATTTTTATTTTCTAAAATTATTAATGTTCAAAATTCATAATTTTCCCCCTGCCCTTCAAAATTCTAAATTAATTTATGATTATTGAGTACTTTGGCGATTTACCTCATATTAATGTTTATTTATTATTCCTTTCATGCATTTCTATATTCTAAATTATGCACGCGATGTGTCTACAAACTCTAAATATCTTTAAAGTCCCTTGCTAATTTGTCTGTGTCCTTGTAATTTTCCTTTCCGGCCTTACGCCTTCACTTTCGAGAAACAATTAAATTCAACCAAAAGCGAAAAATAATGCTTGTTTTAAGTGTGGATTTGGCCCTTTCACGGCTTATCAGTTGAAACTATGTAGAAACCAGATGCTTATGGGTGCCGAGAGGCATTCTGTAGGGTTGTCTTAACGGGACAATGAACTTTGGTGGGAAAACGTGGTAGCTAGAGCTTGGCAAAAATTTCACGCCTCGTGGTTCTTGGCAAAGCATAATTTTTTTTATTCCCCGGGGTATGCATAGGTACTATGTTTGAGGCGCAAGTTTTCACTCGCCAAGATTGGCGGCTCTTGGGAAGCGAACATTCAGTTAGCGAGGCATTCAATTCGGAGCTATCGTTTGTGAAGGTGGTAACAAGATTTTTGTCGTCATGGGCCGGGGCCCTTGCAAAGGGTGTTTGTGACCTGCGGCGATATGAAAATGGGTATTACCCGGTGCTCCGGCTGGTTTCGAGTGCTTCAAACTTCTTCCATTGAATCAACTATGTCCATTAGTCTTCAACACATATTTTTTTTCAATAAACTCATCACCCTGTGCCACGGCTGGGTGGTTATTATATGGGGTCAGTTCCCACCTTCAAATCCGGTCATCATTTAAAATCAGGGAGTGCTCAAGGTTCTACATATTGCTGGGTGTATCGCACATTATACTTGAAAATTTTCTGGCCGATTCAGTGTCATCATTTAAAATCAGTGGGTGCTCAAGGTCCTACATATTGCTGTGTGCATCGCACATTATACTTGAGATTTTCCCGGCAGATTCTGTGCCATCATTTAAAATCAGTGCTCAAGGTTCTACATATTACTGTGTGCATCGCATGTTATACTTTTTTCTATTTTTGTCTACAAAAAATGTGAAGAGCAGGGTCATGTTACCCAACCAATTTTGCGGGCTACAGTGGAGCATTGAACCAGTTTTTCCGGATGCCTTGAGTGATTAGTTCTAATATCTATAGATTTGGCAGAGAGATTGAGATCTATTTTTGTATTAATAATTTTAGTGAATTTATGCTTTAGTTCATCATTAATTTATGGAATTTTAATATTTTTATGAATGTATTTTGATCATGGGTAATTTTTACAATTTAGTGCTTGTTTTTCTATTTTGAGTTAACATTTAAGTTTTTGGTGGACAGTTCCCCAGGCAGACCAAACTCTGGTCTTTAGATCAGAGTGGAATCTAAACCTGTGATTTAAATTGATAACTGGGTTTATTTTGATTTGGGTTTAAATTGTTTTTCTGGGCTTTGCAATGTACTAAAATATCAACTATACAGTTTTTAAGTTATAACAATTCGGAAGATTTTTTGTTCGCAAATTAAAGTGTTGTTAATAAAGAAAGTTTTATTTAACATAAAATTGGTTGTATTTCTTGAGTTGTTGGCTGTCTTCAGTTTAATTTTGGTTTAAAGGTAAGTGAACTATTAGAGAATGAGTTGATTGTTGATAATAATTTAAAAAGATAAACAAAATAATGTGCACAGGTCAAACAGTAGGAAAAGCAATTAGTAAAAGAAACAAGAGATAATATTAATACTTTAAAAGGAACGTTATTGATTAAAACTATATGTCCAGTTTCAGTAGTTCAGTAAATAAACATAAACTAACATTAAATAAAATTAACCTTAAACATTAGGTAAACATTTATTAAAATAAACATTAAATAAACTTTTATTAAAATTAAAATAAACAATCAGGAAATTTTGTTACAACATTGGAAATTTGAAAAATAAATAATAAGTTTTTTTCGTTACAACAAATGTTCAAAACACATGCAGAGATCATATCTGCCAACAAGTGAGGATGAAATCTATGTAATTTCCTTAGTATAAGACATTTATCTAAATGACATACTTGCTAATATTGAACTTCATATCATATTTAACCAACAAGTAGCATATAATACATTTCTATGGGAGACAGCTGATTTATTTACCTGAATATTCTATCAGGCTTAGGCAATTGCTTCCCAATAATCTTTTCTAGTAATTTCATGCAATCTGAAGATATTTCATCATTAGATAAATTTTCCATGAGAATAGCTCCTTCACCAATGATCCAAGCACACAGCATATTATGGTGACTTGGGGTGTATGCAAAGCGATTTATATAAAATACCCATTTTCTTGGATTCTAAAATAGTACCTTAAGAATTAAAAATGCATGTAAAGAAAACAGCAAAAGCACTGAAAAAATACTAAAATTGTACTATAAGAACATAGAATTTATTAAAACACAGAATTTCATAGTACACATTAAACAATATAAAATAAAAATATCAGTAATTAAATACCATAGAATACCAATAATCTACGGCACTCAGGTTGAAACGAACTCTGATCTGGTAGAAACATAAGGTATGAAACACAAAAAGTAGTGAAATAATTTATTTTAAACTTCTTATCAAACTAACAATGAAAAGTATAAATTACTGAATATCTTTGTTTTCTGCAATACATCTAAAATAATAAAGAAAGATGTGTGCCTTTCTGTCGCCTTGTGTCATCTATAGCAAAAAATCAAAGTGTTATACGGCCATAAAATTTGGTACAAAGCAGGGTTCATGCCCATTTTTCAAACTGAAATTCCCTGAGTTTTCCAGGCTTTCCCTGTTGTCTTCATCAAAATTCCAGGTACTGCATACAACTATTTAACGCCAGTTTCAAAAATTAATTTTAGATTTAACTTATATTTATTGTGAATACATGACAGTGAGAGAAAAAAACATTCAAAATAACTCAAAATTTTCTACATTTGTATACAATTTTATCTGCATATACAGTATAACTTCAAAAATCTGGACTTTGCCAATTTCAGATTTTTGGAAATATAGAGTTTGGATAAAATTCAAACTTAATATCAACTAAATACACTATTAAACACTATTTTTAGTAAAAATAATGACAAAAAATCAAATTAACTAATTAAAATTATTATTTATTACAAAAAAAAAATGAAACAAAAGAAATTTTAAGAAAAAATATACATATACAAGAAATAAAAAGAAAGTTTATATTTTATCATTTTGTTTAAACATTTGAACTAATGTTTGTTGTTTCATTAATTTTGGTTTGTGGGAAAGCAATTTTACTTTTATTCTGTAGGTAGGTGGGCATTATTTCCTGTTTGGTTACAAAGTTTCTTTGTTCAAAACCTTTAGTTTTATGATCGACTGTTTGTACATGATTATCAATAGGTATTTTTTCTGTCGACCCCCCCCCCCCCCACCACCACCACCACCACACAAACACATACACGCACACACCTCAATTCACGGGGGGGGAAATGTCCCCATATTTTTGCTTTCTCATACTATAGAATAGAAAAAGTATTGTTTTCATGAATATTTTTTATTTCAAAATTTTGATGCCAATACATGTTTTAGGACCTGCTGAACACATTTTGACTATTTTAGAGCAATGTCCATCTGTTGTCAATTGCTAGTGTACACGATAGCTGCCATAAATACTGATGGATTTGCATGGAACTTTATATCCGGCTTTATTATCAAAAAATCTAGAACTACATAGAATTTTTTTAAATTCGAGTGAAAACTTTCGTGAGTAAAATAATATTTTCATAATAAATTAACCAAAATGTAAAAATAAGCTAGTTTTGTCAATCTAATGATTAATATCTAGAGGATGGAGATGGATAGAAAGGGATACTTGTGGACTCATAGGACTACATGAGAATTCTCTGAATTTGTACAATCGTACTGAATATGTCAAAATAATTTAAAAATTAACATAATAAAACAAAATATAAAGATAAGCAAGTTTTGTTAATTTAACATGCAATAATTTCAGGATGGAGATGGATAGAAAAAGATACTAGTCAACGATTGGCAATGTACGTGATACTATCTGAATTACACAATCCCTCTATTTATAAGAAAATAATTAAAAAATTAGTCTTTATAATTAATCAAAATGTGAAAATAAGTTAGCTTAGTTCATCTAATGACTAATATTTAGAGAATGGGGATCGATGGAAAAGGATACTTGTGGATGTCCAGGACTACATGATAAGTCTCTGAATTGTGCAATCATACTAAATGTGTCAAAATAATTAAAACATTTACATGAATAATAAACCCACATATAGAAATAAGCAAGTTTTTTCAATTTAATGTGTAATAATTTCATTATGGAGATGGATGGGGAAAAAAAAGAATGTTTCGTAATTTTACAGGTTTTTTCCATACTCCATAATTTTATTCAGAAATATTTTATTAAGAATTATGGAAAATCCATGTTTGGCATCTGACAACATTTGTGATGATGCAGAAACTGCTAAAGATGGTTTATAAAGAAATTTGCTTGGCAAAGTATAATTTGCAATTTTAACAATTACACTTTCTCTATGAGCTTTTCTGTTTTTAGGTAGTTAGCCATTGCTACATATCCTCTTTTACCACAGAAAATAAAGTCACAATAAAGAACAAAGACTGCACAGAACTCTCCCACTCATATCTACTTTTTTATGCTGTCACCATCCAACACATCAGTTTGTTTATCAACAAGTTTAAATTTTACAGATTTTCTTTTTTTTTAGAATTTTCAACATAGAAACATTCAACATAGAATTCACTTTTTTCTCAGATTATTTTAACGTGTGTTCCATGGAATCCTGGGGTTCTGAAACACAATATTTTTATGTAAATTAAAAACGGTTCCATAACTAAAAAGTTTGATAAATGTTGTTCTAGATGATCATGAATGGTCTAGAATGTGCAATAATTACTGGATGCAAAAAAAATAAGCATTTTTATAATTTTACTGGTCTTTCAGTAGTCCGTAATTTTGTTCAGAAATCCATAAGAAATATCATATCGAAAGATATATACATCATATAAGAAAAACATATCGAAAATTGGTAATGATTGGCATCTCTGTACTTCCAACATCAGTATTTGTGCATTATCGTTATTTTGGTGGTGCTACCAATTGATTATATTAAGAAATAAAAGATCGCAATGTCGATTTTCCAGGAGTATTTTTCGATTTTCAGGCGTTTAGGGCTAAAACAAATAAAATAAGGGGTTTTTAAGGGAAGTTATTAAAAAAATCTTAAATCCAGGAGTTTTTAAGGATTTTCAGGAGGCATATGAACCCTGTAATATATTATATCTAAAAAAAGCGAGATATTAATTAATGAACTACGTGGGCGTAAATTTCCATTGTTGCATGCATTGACAGCACACGTGACTGTAGATATGACAACCTTTCAGTTATAGTTTCAGTAATCTAGACATGAAATTTTCAATAATCTTTCAGTGATGACGCGAGTGGTTCAATTTGCAATAAAAAAATTGTTTGCAATGATAATCAGAATAATATTTGATCAAACATTTAAAATTTTATATATATATTTTTATATGAAATGTTCAAATTTTAATTAATATTCTAACTAGACAAACATAATATGAATACATTAGTCTTCATTACTGAACAAAAAAGAAATTTCAAAATCCTTAAGATGACAGAATATGTTTAGTTTAAGCTAAATTTAATTGTTTAGTATTTTTTTAGCCTGCTCTAGCTCAGACTTTGATGTTTCTTCCTAAAACATGAAAAATAAAGAACATGTGACATGTTCTTTATTTTTTGAAGTAATAAAAAATGCAATGTGTCTGCACTCAAATTTAGCCTAAAATCAGTTCCATATTTTCTAACAATAATATAGAATATACATTCTGGCACAGCATTATTCTGGGGAACAAATTATTGCTTTCATCCCCAGATAATATTAAATTCTTTTAGATAAACTGTTAAATTTCTCTGGGCAAATTGAATTGCGCAATCCCACTATTTATGTAAAAATAATTAAAAAAATTAACCTTAATAATTAACCAAAATATGAAAATAAACTAATTTAGTCAATCTAATGATTTATATTTAGAGGATGGCGATGGATAGAAAAGGATACAGGACTACATGAGAATTCCCTAAATTGCACAATGGTACTGAATGTGTCAAAATAATTAAAAAATTTATATGAATAATAAACCAAAATATAAAGATAAGCAAATTTTGTTAATTTAATGTGCAATAATCACAGGACGGAGATGGATGGAAAAAGATACTAGTCAACACTTGGCAATGTATGCGATACTATCTGAATTACGTAATCCCACTATTCATACGAAAATAATTAAAAAATTGATTTTAATAATTAGCCAAAAGGTGAAATTCAGCTACCTTACTCCATCTAATGACTAATATTTAGAGGATAGGGATGGATGGTAAAGGATACTTGTGGACTTCCAGGAGTACACGAGAATTCCCTGAATTGCGCAATCATACTAAATATGTCAAAATAATTAAAAAATTTACATGAATAATAAACCAACATATAGAAATAAGTAAATTTTGTCAATTTAATGTGCAATAAACACAGGATAGAGATGGATGTAAAAAGAAAGAAAGATGGAAAAAAATATGCATTTTCAATAATTTTACAGGTCTTTTCCGCAGTCTGTAATTTTATTCAAAAATCCGTAAGAATTAAGGAAAATCTGTAATGGTTGACAGCTTTGTGACTGTAAATTTTCGGGGGCAGATGGCAATTTCCTGTAGGAAAATATGAAAATTCTGTAATTCATATTATGAAGACGTTTTCCATTGAAACTATGAAAAAATCAGTAGTAAATGACACTTCTGATCATTTGACGAGATTAAAAAAACCTCACTATTTGACAAATTTTTGGCAAAAAAATGTTTGTTGGTGCAAAATTTGGTAACATTGTTCATTTCTAGTATTCCAGATATCGGGAGGCTGGATAAACAATCCAGTACTGTATTTGTAAACACTGGTTTTTAGAGGAAAAATTCTTTTTTTAGAGTTCAAATTTTCATAACTTTTTACAACAAATTGACACCAAACAAAGAATAATAGCACAAAATTTGAACTCTGTAAAGAAAATGAAACTTAAGTAATTTATCCTGTAAAAAGGGACACTATCTACAATCTTCAAGTCTATTTCTACTTTGTTTTTTCGCTTAGGCGTTTTGCTTCTTTTATACTTTTGATCCCAATAATGAAGTTCAGATTTTGGAGCAAAGGAAATTATAAAACAAACAAAAACAATAGTAATCTCTAAAATTTTGATAATATTACTATCACAGTCATGATTTCAGACCACTCGTTGTCTGCCCTGTTTCCTTTTGCTTTTCAGAATTGAATTGGCAAAAATTTTAAGGAATTTTTAAGGAGATTTTAGTAAAAATAAGGAGTTTTAAGGACCCTTTAAAACAAAATGTAAATTTAAGGAGTTTTTAATGAATGTACAAACCCTGATTTCAGTAATAATACATCTGAAAAATAGTTTTTTATATATAACATGAAATAATAATAAAAATTTAATCAATCCAAATAGATTTTAAAAGTGGGAGAAAAATAATTAGTTATTTTTCTCCTGATGCAGTGGGAATCCCTGCTTGTAAGTGCTGAATTTGCAATCATGGAAAAACTGTTTTGCAGATGTAAGAACTAAAAACAGGAAAATTCCAATCTCAAAATTCGTGAGATTTTTGAGACAGATTTTTGATTTAATGACTTTCAGGTCCTATAGACACCCTGTTGTATTACACAAATAATTTTAGACTTCACATTACCATATAGCAGAATATTAGAAAAATCAGAGTTCATTTCATTGTATTACATAAATCATACTTACTCATGATGTCAAGAAGGAAATTAAGAGGGGAAAATATTTCAGAAGAAAATAAATAGCTATAAATTATCAAAATAAAAGTATTAAATATTACCTCATTTCTTTCTTACCTCATTACTATCATAATCCTGAAATATTTCATCCAATTCCTTATCCCATAGCACATTATAAATCGTTGAAAGATCCCAGAAAGGATTACTGAATTCTAAAAAGATTTTATTAACAGTACCAAAACCAACAGACTGAATGGCTTTTATCTTTTTCTCAGATAGTGATGGAACAAAAAGAGTATCAATATTTTTTTTCAAGTAGCCTAATGGCACACTAATAATGACATGATCTGCTTCATAAACTTTTTTATTATTGCAAAATACTCTTATTATGGGATTATTTAAATTTTGGCAATCACAAATGAACTCTGAATGGTTATTTTTCTTGTGGTGTTGATTTAGGTTAGTCCAATCAATTTCTATTACCTCATTATTCAAAAGAATTGTATCCTGGAGTATTTTTTCATGAAGCAAGCTCAATATACTTCTATATCCAAATTTCAACTCCACAGTCATTGAACCATCACACACTTTATACTGATCTAGAAGATGGAGTGATAAGGTTGAAAGGCTGGTGCAACCACTTGTTTCACAGTTAAGTTTACAATACCAATCATACACTCTTTTCAATAAATCTGTCATTGATGTATAATTTTGGATTATGAAGTCCTTAAATTCTCGGTCTAAAAATTCAGAAACACTGATATATTCAGTAAAATCCTTAGGCACATTTTCAATTTTCTCATCTAAATATTTTATCAAAGCTCCGATAGCTTCAATTTCTTTTTCGGTATAATTCAGCTTAAAATCAACCAAAGCATCATAATAATTAGGAGCAGATTCATCTACAAGTCCTTTAGAATGTGCAAGTTCATAAATAGCGTTACCATCCTCTCCATGTATCCACTGAGCACCCATTTCAATAAAATTATCTATAAAAAAAAATAAAAATAAAAAATCATGTAATAATTTATTATTTCTTTAACCCTACATTGATAATACTAAATAAAATTTTCTTATATTGCTAATGAAAGGAAATGAGTGTTACTATTCTGCTTATAAACATTCAAAGAAAAAAGAAAGAAGTTAGAAAGTTCTAATCAATCCATGTATTTTTTACTTCCTGCTAACAAGTGTTACATATAACAATATAACACGAAACTACAAAACTCTAACATAGAAATATTTCATATGCACACTTTTTACTTAATCCCTGTAACTTTATTCTAGTCAGATAATTAACTCTCACACACATACTCTGTACCAGCCGTCCAAGCAGCTGCTCTAGTCCTAGGACGAGTCTGACAGTCTGAGTTTTCAACACATACTCTGTGAGTGTGAAGTGTTTTCTGCCTACAGGTTCGAGCATTTGGGTCGACATGTGATCGAGCCCTTAGAATTACAAGATATTCCAAGTGCCTGCTGATCTTTGATTTGGCTACTGGTCTCATCTCTTAGGGACTGTTTCATCCTTTGGGGAAAGTACAATAGACCTCTAGTCGCTGTACTAGGCTCTCTTTGAGCCACTCATCTCTAAGTCATAAGTCATAATTAACTCCATAATCACTAATCGTAAAAAGGATATTAAGCATTTTTTTAAATTACCCTATTGTTTTTTAGTCATAAACACATGATTTTAAGAAAAATGGATACATGTTAAAGATGAAGGAGAAAAAATCCAAGTATTATGTTAAATGTAAAAAGAGAGCTTGTCATTGGCTTGTGACATTGTTACAATTAGATACTATACCATTTTAGTTTAATTTTGGTCCAAAAGATGAAGAAATCAAACTTAAAATTTGTGGCTAGAGCTTTATAAAGAGACAATCCTTAATACACACAGTTAGAGGGAAAATGTGCATAAGGGAAAAAAAATATTAACTTAATCATATACATATTTACATATTTACATTCGCATATTAACATTCGCTATTTTACATTCGCTAAGTAGGTATTGGATAATGATCGATCTGATCATTTCCCCCTCTCTAGTTAAATTAAATATCATAATAGCCCTCAAGTTAGGCAGTTAACTTCCTTATTAAATTCTAATTATATTCTCTGATACTCAGTCTGCAGTGGGAGAGAACAAACGGACTTACCCCATTTAGGCACTGGCAGGACGGCATCGAGGTGGCACTCATCCGTCGATTTTAGCATGCAGAACTTAACTCTGACAATTACCAACTGACTTCTCTCTCCGCTCTACTTCTCCTAGTCGGGATCTCGGACAGCCCCCTGGCCGGGCTCCATAGCTGACGCTTGGCCGCTATAGGTTCGAAAACCCATAAATTCAGTGACGCGGCCGGGCTCCCTCGAATCACTGGATATGGCCCCTTCCAAAGGGTTGGCTAAAAATTGGGGGGCTCTAGCCCTCCTGCAGGTGTCCATTTTATTTAAAAACAAGATAGCGTCCTTTGCCATTTTCTCACCACTGCAGCTGGTCTCTTACTCATAGCCATGGAATGTCAACCGTTTCCAAAGAGAGAGGGGGGGGGGGGGTAATACTTTCTAGAAGTGAAGTGGCGACAGGAAAATTCCAATACTGTCCCACGACACTGGCTTCCCCCAAACAAGGGAAAAGAGACCAAGTTTCTTTTTCAAATGCTTAAACTACCAAAAAAAAAAATAAAGGGTTACAAATTATGCACAGTATACATATATAAACAGAGATAACAATAACATTTAACAATAAAATTATACATTAAATTATATACATAATGACACGCCCTATAGGTACACATGAATTGGGAACAATTGTTCGTTCACATTATACACTAAAGGATTGATATTGTTCTGTAGGCTGTGACAAAATTAGTGATATTCCATATGGAAGGAATATTCTCTGAGCAGGATCAGCTGTGACATCCCTTTATAAAAAGAAGTTGCACTAAAACTGTGTAAATGACGTTGCACTTAACACTGCAAACATGGAGTTGCACTAAGACGTTGCATTAAAACGATGAAAAATGAAGTTGCATTACAACGTTGCACTAAAACTGCGAAACTGAAGTTGCATTGTTTGGTACCCTTTGGTCCAAGGAAGGAATGATTTCGTTTTCGGTTAATGATGTTGCATACATGTGCTGGTAAAGGCTTATGTGAGCTGTAAAACTACGCCTTTGTTGCTGCAAAAGTCTTTATAATGGCAACTTTCGTTTTTTGAAGACCGGATCCGTGTCTGCAAACTTCTGCAGTAATCATAGTTAGGGTATGTAAATGCACATAGTTTTTTCCACAATGTACTTTATCAATATAAAAAAGCTGATGTAATTTCAGATTAGACATTCTATTCGTACTTTAATATACAACTAGACTTAGGAGCTTTAGAGTCCTTGAACTCTGTCCACTGCATTGTACCAGAGAACATTTTACTTTTAATGTTTTCTACATTCTTAACCTACCTATTTTACATTAAATACATTTATTTTATCTTAATCACCTTTATTTTACATTAATCATTTATATACATATTCTTTATAGAAATTCTTATTGAACAAAGAATTTTTGTTTTCTTAAGAATTATTTATTCTTATTTTCAAGAGCCCTCTTAAATGTCTTATTTCATTCTAGACCCTAATCAATCACCTCAATCTATCCTCTAACCATTTCTCTACTTAATTCAGTCTTAACCAATTACTTTACTCCATCCTCTAATCACTTCTGTACTAATTTCTACTTAATTCTCTAACCATTTCTCTATTCATTTCTAATCATTTTTCTACTAATTTCTACTTAATTCTCTAACCATTTCTCTATTCATTTCTAATCATTTTTCTACTAATTTCTACTTAATTCTCTAACCATTTCTCTATTCATTTCTAATAATATTTCTACCAATTTCTACTTAATTCTCTAACCATTTCTCTATTCATTTCTATACGTTTTTGATTCCCCTCCTACGTAACACCCGGCTGTCCGGTTTAAAATTGCCGTCCCTGGTACAGGCTTGTACCGCTATACTTTCTACTCTAGCATCGGTCACTTTTCGTACGACCTGACAAAAGTTTTTTTCTCTTTACGTGGGCCAATAACAGACGCTGTCTTGGATTCTGTTCTGCAGTAATTCTCTCTAATTGAAACCGCGTACGTGATTTGTTTCCGCTTGTCATGTGACTAGAGAGCGAGAAGGGTCGAAAAAAATTCAAAGTCAGCGCGGGCAGTGTACTTTCTCTTTGTGTGCTGCACAACGGATTTTCACAAATTGGATTACACATATTAATTTTCTGGAAGCTCTGTGAGTGAAATTACTGTTATTATTTATTTAGGATGACAGTTTAATGTACCTGTTTCGCTAGGGTGCTTAAATTTGCTTACTTAAAGTTTAAATTACTTATTTTAGGAATTAGATTTGCTTAGGTTGTTCGACTGACAGCCGATCGCTCTGTCTGTCCGGTCATTTAAACTTTAGACGCCTGCATCTCAGTTTATCTTACCTTAACTCCCTAAGTTTTAAATTACGTGAAAGTTTAATTGAATTGCCTCACCTTTGCAGTTATTTCTTTAAATATTATTTATAATGGCACGTTAATGATAGAAATTTTGTTACCTTTCGTTTTACTCCTCTAAGTCTTTACTGAGATAATTTTTACTCTGAATTTATTTTATCGGTATTATTTTAACTTATATTTACGTGACCTACGTGTAACTTTAAATTATTTTCCACTGACCTATTCATGTTATTTTATTTTCCGTGGCCTCAGATTATAATGAGAGTTGCGAAATACTCTCCCGTAAACGGTTGATTTCTGTTCATGTATATTTTCTACGTTCTCCTCCTCTTGGGGATTATTTAAATTATTTGAGCTAACTTTGTCAGTGTTCGTTGTATTCTCTGTGATAGTAATAGTCGATTGACCAGGCCCTTCTACCGATCTCTCTGCGACACTTTGCTGTCTCTCTTGCTCTTGTTCTGGCGGGAGGGGGGAGCGCGTTTCCTTCGAGGAGCGACCTTCTTCCAATTCGAGTTGAAATGGGAGAGAAGAGAGTTGAGATTCCAAGAAACAGCTATCATCAGCCTCCGCGGTGGCAACGCTTATCTCCGGCGCAATGTTTGTTTCGGTTTGCAAGTCGCCCTCCTGACAGTCTCCTCCCGTAAACGGTTGGATTTCCGTGTCGAACTGTGTTTCATGTAATAAATGCGGTCTCCTATCAGGCATTTCATATATACGATTTATATTTATTTTGATTGGCTTTGCCCTAGGATCTTTAATTAGTTTTAATAAAAATAAGTGGGTTGTTAGTTTTTCTATTATTCTATACGGGCCTCTAAAACGTTTTTTTCCGAAGTTTGGAATGTTTTTGACAAAAACTTTTTGGCCTAATTCTAGTTTTCTAAATTTTGCTTTTTGTAAATATTTTTCCTCCTGTATCTCTTGTGTGCGGATTAAATTTTCGTAGGCTTGTTTGTATGCTACGGCCATAGTTTCCAGCTTTTGAGGTTGGTTTCGTATATAATTTTGAGTCTCTTCTGCGTTATTTGGTACGATGTCCATAAATAATGGTAGGTCCCGGGAAAAGAACAAGAAGTTCGGTGACATACCTGTGGCTGGGTGGTCTACTGCATTATAACATGCTTTATGAATTCCTACGGCTGTTTCCCAATCGTCTTGCTTGTAACACTCGATTGCACGTTTTATGGCAGAATTTATTCTTTCTGAGATTCCATTTGTTCTCGGATTCGCTGCTGAAGTTAATTTTGCATGTATATCTAGTTTATCAAGTATAGATTTGAATAATTGACTAGTAAATTGGCTCCCGCGGTCCGTCAACACAAATTCACTTTTGCCGTAAGTAGTTACATACGTAATTAATTTTGTTGCAATGGTGTCCGCCGTAATATTATCTATCGGATAAAGTTCCGCGTGCCTGCTAAAATGACATACCACAGTCAAAATGTACCGGTTCCCATATTTACTTCTTCTTAGAGGTCCCAAAATGTCAAGAGACAGCAAATTTCCTGGGTAATGCGGTATTACATTCCTACCTAAAGGGAAGGGGGGGTGAACTCCTTTGAGTCCCCTACAGTCCTCACAAGAATTTACATAATTCTTTGTGTCTCCATAAATTCCAACCCAAAAATAGCGTTTGCTAACCAAATCGTACAGTTTTCCTACTCCCTGATGAGGGCTATGCAAATGTAGTAAAATTCTACTTTGTAAAGTCTTCGGAACCACTACCCGTTCTATTGCATTATTGCGGATGATATTTTTATCTTGCGAGACATACATCAATAGATCCGTTTCTGGGTCAATAAAATATTATTCGAAATCCTTAGTTTTACTATGCTGCTGTTCCCTAATATTATTCCTAAGTTTATTTAAAATTTCGTCTTTAATTTGCTCTCTATGTATTTCTTCGATATTTGGAAGTTGGGATTTATTTTCTAAGCTGTTTACTGTTTCAATATTATTTTTATTCCCTACAATTTCTATGTTACTGAGGTTGTTCTCGAAATTTTCTCTGGAGAGATAGTCTGCTAAGATGTTGGAGTTTCCGTCTATGTGTATAAAGTCATAATCATATTCAGATAGTTTTAATAGCCAGCGGGCTTCTAAATTAGCCGGGTTAGAAATTTTTAAGTGATATTTAAGGGGTCTGTGGTCGGAAATAATATAGAATTTTTTTCCGTAAAGGTAATTGTGGAAATTTTTGACTCCATAGAATATAGCCATGAGTTCTGTTTTTACTGCGGGATATCTTTGCTCGTGTGGTTTAAGTTTTTTACTGTAGTAAAGTACAGGTTGTAAGCGTTCATTATTCTTTTGTAATAGAACTGAAGAAATAGAGGTCGAGCTTCCGTCTGTATTAAGGTAGAATGGTTTGTCTAAAGGTAGAATAATTAAGGTAGAATTGTTGTAGCACTAAAGGATGTTGAAAAAATTTATTTTGTAGCTCTTGAAATGCGTCATTGCATTGTGGAGACCATGAAAATTTATTCCGCTTAGCCGTTAGCTCAACTAGTGGAGCGGTGAGTTGCGCATAGTCTGGGATTAATGTTCGATAAAAGTTACATAGGCCTAAAAATTTTTTAAGTTTTCGAACAGTGTTTGGTCTGGGGAAAGAAACCATTTTTTTTGTATTATTATCAGTTGGACTTAATCCCTGTTTAGTCACTGTAAACCCTAAATATTCCATTTTCTCTCTAGAGAATTCACATTTGGTCGGTGTCAATGTTAAATTAAAATCTCTTAGCCTTTGAAAAACAAGACCTAATTTCTCTTTTAATCCTTCATATGTGTGTGCCGCTAAAACCACATC
Source organism: Amaurobius ferox (assembly GCA_951213105.1). NCBI lineage: Eukaryota > Metazoa > Arthropoda > Arachnida > Araneae > Amaurobiidae > Amaurobius > Amaurobius ferox. The sequence continues at coordinate 126,079,794 of OX578142.1, forward strand.
ATCAAAATATGCGTAAATGTCATGTTCGTGTAAATCTTTAAGAACGATATCTATAGCTTTTTGAAACCACGCGCCGCTAGTTTTATGTCCAAATATTAATCTGTTGTATTCGAATCTTCCATATGGGCTTGTGAATGCCATCTTATGTCTTTCTTCCTCTGGTAATAAAATTTGTGAAAATGCGCTCTGGAAATCTAATTTTGCGTAAAATTCGAAACCTGCTAGTTTTGTCATAATATCCTGGATTCTTGGCACTGCATAATTAAAGTTCTGTGAGATACTGTTTAAGAGTCGTATATCTAAGCAAATTCTGAATTTATCTGTATTTCGTTTTTTTACTAGAACCATTCCTGCGCTATAATTAGAGTCGCTATGCCTAATTATATTTGCTTGCAACATTTCATCAATTTGTCTTTTTAATTCTTTTCTCAATGCGTATGGCACTTCATAAGCTCTAATTTCTATCGGATTCTGGTGCGATAAAATAAATTTAGGTTTTACTACTTCAGTACATCCTAAAGTGTTTAAATTTTTGGAGAATACGTCTCCGTAATCCATTAATAATTTTAATAAATCTTTCCTCTGATCGACTGGCATGTGGTCTAAGTTAAAGTCTGTTTCCAGTAATTCGTTCCGTCTAATTTCTCTTATTTTATTTATTCTATCTTCCAATTCTATTTTATTCCTATTAGTATCTGTAAGGTGAATTTCCTCATTAGCCTGTTTAATATTGTGTTTTAATTTCCCTATCAAAGTGTTTTTATTAAGTGTAATTTTATGTGACCCTTCATTCTTAATTGATATGAATTTATTTGGGTTAGTCTCTTCGGTTTCTAAGTGGAAAATCGTTGGGTTGATGTTTAAAGGCTGTTTTAAAATTTTTGGTTCAAAATTATAATTTTCTAATTTATTTTCTGTGTACGTGCAATTAATTTCAACTAGTTTAGATTCTTGCGGGTCTATTTTAATTTTTTTGCGCGTTCTAATTGCTGTATCTGAATTTATATTTAGCACGCTTTCTTGCTCTCCTAAAGGGATTATTATATTATCTATTTTTATTATGTTTTGTTCAGTATCGATGATGGCGTTATGAAGTTTCAAAAAATCAAAACCGATTATTCCAGCATAATTATGCGGAAATTTGGCGGTAGTAACGTAGAATATGTGTTTAAAGATTTTATTTTCAATTTTAAATGACGTTTGTATAACGTTTATATAATTTAGTTTTTCTCCTGCCAACGTTTTAATTGTGACTGATCTAGATAAATATTTGACGTGACATATTTCTCTTATCTTTTGGAATTCTTCTTTTCCGATTATACTGATCGTTGCTCCACTGTCTATCATCATTGCAACGGGTCTTTTATTAAATATTACTTGTATTGTAGGTAATTTTATAGATTTTTCTCCTAATTTTTCGTCTAAAGCAGAAATCACTTCGTATTTACACACCCTCCTATCCTTATGCATTTGTACATTCTTTATCTCTCCCTGGTTATCAACATAACCAAATCCATCGTAACTTAACTGGGGCGGGTTTTCTGGGAGCTTATAATAATTGCCGCCCCTCTCTAGTTTAAAGATCTTCTGGGGAATGTATTTTCTCTCTGATTGTACCTGTTCCCTCTAAATGTACGTGAAAACCCCGGATTTCGCCTTGCGTATTCTCCGCGGGGGAAATTGTTAGTTGGCCCCTGCCTTTCTCTTTGCGTATATTGCCTTTCGCTCTGGTTGTTAAACTGCTGTGGGCGTGAACTCTGAGATCTACGCATTTCGTTATCTCGGTTATATAGTCTACAATTTATCATTAGATGGTTTGTGCGTCCGCAAAATAGACAAAACATATCATTAGGGATATTATTATTAGAAGTTCTAGCTTTAGGTGTGTTTTGTTCCAATCTAAGTGCGTTAATTTGTTCGCCTAATGTTTCTAACAAATATCTGTTAGCATTTTCCTGTTCTTTTCGTAGTTTTTCGATTTCTGTTTGTAAAGCCGGTGGTCCAGGGTGCGCGACAATATTGTTTACAGCTTCTGTTTCAGGTGGAGAAATTGCTATTGCGTTTTCAATATTTTCTGCTATTACAATCGCCGCTTCGAAGGATAACGGGTTTGCTTTTAGCACCTCTCTCTTAATTTGCGTGTTTAGTGCGTCCAAAAATTTTCCTAGTCTTAATTGGTCAATGATTTTTTTCGACTCCTCGCTACTCAAATCACCTGCACTTTCTAGATAAGTCAGCGTGATACATTTGATTCTGTGTGCTAATGCCTTAACGCTCTCACCTTCAAATTGTTTAGTTAGAGTAAATTGTATTTGGCGGGTCGTTATGCTAGTCCTCTGTGAAAAAAATTCTAGTAGCCTTTCCTTTAGTACTTCGTACGAATTTTCTTTACGTAATTCTGCCGAACTCGCTAGGAATTTTAGTGCATTTCCCTTTAAACGCGACTTTAATACTACGAGTTTTTCTGGTTCGGTCCATTTTCCTCTCTCTGCTCTACTTCTCCTAGTCGGGATCTCGGACAGCCCCCTCGCCGGGCTCCATAGCTGACGCTTGGCCGCTATAGGTTCGAAAACCCATAAATTCAGTGACGCGGCCGGGCTCCCTCGAATCACTGGATATGGCCCCTTCCAAAGGGTTGGCTAAAAATTGGGGGGCTCTAGCCCTCCTGCAGGTGTCCATTTTATTTAAAAACAAGATAGCGTCCTTTGCCATTTTCTCACCACTGCAGCTGGTCTCTTACTCATAGCCATGGAATGTCAACCGTTTCCAAAGAGAGAGGGGGGGGGGGTAATACTTTCTAGAAGTGAAGTGGCGACAGGAAAATTCCAATACTGTCCCACGACAAACATCTATGCCTGGGGCATCTGTAGTGGAAATCAGAGCTTTATAAAAAATGTAAACACTTTAGACATTTACACCAACAAACCTAATAGATAAAAATGCAAATAACTTTTCTTATTTTGTTAGAAATATGATCCAAAATATATAAAAATAATTTCAATATTTTAATATTTTGAACATATTTTTCCAAAAACTTGTGTGGACAAAGTATCTGTCCACACAAGTGTTTTTCTTTTTATAATTTTTTTACTTTCACTCAGAATATCTTTGAAACTATAAAAAACCCAGCATTACCTGAATCCTAATTAAGCAAATGCTACTTAAGTAATATACAGATAATACTGCTCAATTTCTCAAAGTCTCCCGATTTGAATCAAAATCATTCCAACTTTAATTTTCAATTAAATAACAGCCAGCTACACAATCCGACATTTGAACAAAATTTAAAATGGCTTTTTAGTCCAGAAATTGCATGCTCTTCTTAAAAGCAAAAACAAAGTAAATAATGAGGAAAAGTTTGGATTAAATTTTTAGGGCATGTGCAGTACAATCCACCAGTAGAAGTTGGATGTGTGCAAAGATTTCAGGAAAAATGCTTTGTCATGACTAAATGTGATTACTTAAAAAAATTACAAAAATGAAAGTTATTTAGGAAATCGAAAAAAAAAATATTTTTTTGCTAGCATGCTAAGATATATGCAGAACTTTTAGCCTAATTATAGAATTGTGCTAATCTTAGTTTTTCATGTGACAATATAAATATCAGAATGATGTAAAAAATGCAAATTTTGATGTATTTTAAAAAAATAAATAAATATGAAGGAATTGCCCTATAAATTCGGTTGAAACATTATTGGAAAGAACCGTCTTTGATCTTTTCGATGGTGCCAAGGTGGATACTTGGTGACAATATTTTCAGTCACTAAAGAACCAATTTGTGTGAAAATGCTAAAACATGACAATATTTTCAGTCACTAAAGAACCAATTAGTGTGAAAATGCTAAAACATAAAATAACTAAAAAATTAATTCAAAAATTTAAGAAAAACAATACAGAGATTATACAGACCCTGAAGAAGCTGTGTACCAAATTTCATGGTCGAACAATGCTTAGATTTCCCACTACAGACATCTTCCTTTATTATGTAAAATAGATATAAATAGTAAACGATAAAAATATGCATTAAGTGATTTAGTTTCTAAATCTATATATATATATATATTTTTTTTTAAAAAAGCTCTTTCAGTTTTCAAGTAATCATCTTGAGGAGTTTGAAAATTTTTCATTTTCCAAGTTTGTAATGCTAGTAGCTCAAAAATTAAAAGTTAACAAAAAGCAAGAATTTGTAGCTCTTTGAAAGCCCTACAAGTGCATATAACTGGATTTTGGATCAATCTATATTTCTTTTTTAAAAAACTTAAAAATGTATCTGTCCAAACAAGTTTTTATTTTTATTTACCTTACTTTCACGCGAAATATATTCGAAACTATGAAAAATAGATATAAATAGTAATTGAGAAAATGAGACAGGGGGGGGGGGGGAAGAGGCTGATCCCACATTCCCCAAACTACGATTGAGAACTCTTAAGTGATGATATGGGCTGCCATTCATCTTGCGATCGTATTTCATTAAAACCGCCTGTGAAGTGGGGGGGCAGAGCTAGATATGTGATTTAGTCACTGAAAAACGTTGATTCCACTGTGATTGACACTTTTTCAGTCTTTGTTAAATATGAGTACTATTTTGAGCAATGTTTTAATTTCTGAAAACTTTTTTAACATTGACTACCATATGTATGGAATGGATTTAGAAGGCTAGTAGAATACATCCAATGCCGCAGCTTTATAAATACAAAATTTTAGGATGAATAAAAAATTTTAGATGAAATTTTAGGAATTTAAGGGAAGCTTCAAATTAATAGGAATTTCAGATAGAATGTGATCCCTGTAGTAGGACATGAGACTTAAATATTGAACCCTATTTTAACTTTCATACAATAGTTATTCATATCTAATGCAATAGCAAGATTTAATCAAACATAAGCCGATGTGGTGGCCGAGCGGTCAAAGAGGCAGGCGTTTCCTCATGACGGCTCGGCTGCCAGATTGCGGGTTCGAGTCCCGCCTGCGGGCATGGATGTTGTAATGTCTTATTTGGGGCAGAAGTCAGACTTCTACCTTCGGGTGCCCGGGTCATTAGACTAAACAGAAGCAGTGCACACATTTTTCCTTAAATGTAATGTTAGGGACACGACAACAACAACAACAACAATCAAACATAAACCAGATATGGAGAATAAAATCCCCCCCCCCACACACACACACACCCTCTTATGGATTAATTTCAAATTTTTGAAATTTTATGACCAGTTACACAACATGAACCATCCATTCGGCCACACATTAAGTTGCTGTAAACCTCTGGGTCAGTCGTGTGGTCTGTGCCTTCAACATGAACCATCCATGTTTCAAATTGCAAGGCTCTGTCCCTTCTAAAAGATGGTAAACATGTCCGGACATAATGAAAAATAGCTCCTCTATATACTTTTACAAGCCATCCTCGTCCTTCTTACATAATAAAGAAAGATGTATGTGTGTGTGCAGTCTGTAACGTGAAATCTAAGCATCGTATGACCATGAAATTTAGTACACAGGTATTGCAGAACCCAGGAAGGTGTATATCTGTGTTATTTTTTTAAATTCAAATTAGTTTTCTTTAGTGCAAAAAGTCTCGATAAAGGTTAAAAAATAACCAGATTAGTGGAATATAGCTCAATCTGGCAACTATGTTTTTAACTGGAAATACCAAGTACAATATCTATACTATATATCTATATATCTGACTAGAAATAGTTTTGTTTTAGTCCTTTGTGGCTTGTTTGTGACAGACTTACTCAGTTTTAAAAAGGGATTTCATTTATGTATCAAGAGTTTAAAGATCGCCATACCATTCTAAAGATAAATAACAGAAGTTTGGGACCATTGACTACAAGCATTTGAACGTAGAGCCAAATGACATTCGACTTTAGAGTTTCCCTTTCATGTAGACACACAGGATCCGACATAATCCCTGGCCTCAAGTGTCTACTTTTTAGGTAATTAAAGTATTTCTGTATTTTATTGTTTTTCTGACTAAAGACAGTTAAAGAAAACCCTTTTCTTCAATGCTGAAATATAAATAAAAGAAAAATATAGTGGATATACCGGTTTATATGTTTTCAAATATCGACTTATCATTGGCATCGGGAAAGTACAAATCAACTGATAATTAGACAGACAACGAAACCGATAATCGATATTGAAACACCCCCTATTTAAAACATGTTTTTAGGTCATATTTTAAAACATTTGAGGAATATATTACTTTCTCTAACAATATATGAAAAATTAAAAATGATTACCTTAGAAACAAAGAAACTTTGCTTTATGTTGCCACTCAGCAAATTATTTAAATCTATATCTTTACACATTTTCAATGGCTGTTCGACATAGTGATAAACAGTGAATAAGAAAATTAGAAAAGCCTTAAGGAAAGTTTGTGAGGCAATTAAAAAAAATATATCTTACATGGCCAGAGTAGTGCATCTGGAAGCATGTCTGAGCATAATCCAGGAAGCCAGAGTACATACACAAGTTCCAATGGAATGCGCTTTTAAAGTAAAAATAAGTCTTTTCTTACAGACTTATACAAATATATTCCTTTACAAAATGACATTTAGAAAGATTGCCTTCAATTTGTAACAAACAACAGACCAAATCTGTCATAAAACAAAATACTATATACGATTTCACACAAAGAAACAGCAATTATGAAGTATTTTTTTTTTAACTTTTTCAACGCTTTTTTTCAATGCTAAAGAAAATAGATACCATAGTCAAGTTTAACGTAGCAGAAGAAATGTGGAAAATGAAAACAAGAAAAAAAGAGGTTATAGTTGTCTAATTAAAGGTTAAATATACCATATTGCTAGGGGGTACATAAGATGATATATATATATATATATATATATATTTTTTTTTTTTTCTATAAGGAAAATTATTATGCAAAGAAGGTTGGAAAAAAATCCTTTATCATAAACAATGTGGCAGGAAATGACAGAGTTTAAACAAAGATTTCACTGTAATTGTTTGTGCTTTCAAGCAATACATTTTAAAAAAAATAAGCTCTAAATATAAAGAAATATATAAAGGCTCTTTCTTTTAGAATTTTAGGAATGCATAGCATGCACTGATGGTCACTGTTACTAAATGCTCCACATTCCTTCAACACATTGTCACATGATGATATAATAAAAATAATAAAATTCATTGAGAGTACCTGATTCTTCAGAAAATGTAGAATCTGTTCTATAATCAATTGTATGAGTTCTGCCACCAAGACGGTCTTTAGCTTCAAGTATCAAAACATTTTTGAATCCATAATCCTTTAACTGGCTAGCACAAGCAAGGCCAGATATTCCTGCACCAATGACAATTATTTTCTTGTCAAAATATTGATCAGTACTTTCCATACTTGTGAACAAATTATATAATCACTGTTTATCTATTCTTGTCATCTGAGGTTAGCACAGCAGAGCCTAATCTGAAACAAATTCAGAAATACATATTATTAGTAAAAATATAAACAGAAAAAAAATATATAATGTGTGTATGTTTAGAACTAAAGCAAAAAAAAACAAAACAAGAAAGATCAATCATGCTTAAAGCATTGATTATGAAACACTTTCCAACTTTAATGCAATTTTATTTAAACATGCAGTGGTGTAATCGTAAAAAAAAAAGGTGGGGGACGCTCTTTTTTTGAAGAATTTTAGCCAATACTGTATAATTTCTGTGATTGACATAGGGCTGGGAAGTATCGCGATACAAGTAGTATCACCCATATAAAATGTCTTGAGTAACGACCCTAGTCTCTAAATGTATCGTGGATTTTGTATTGAGATACTTTTCAATTGTATCCAGTTTTTTTTTTCTTTTTTTACTTTCCAACTCGAACTCTTAACATGTTGATAAAATCAAAAGAATAATAATTATTTTAATTTTATTTAGTTATTTATTAAAAACCAAAAATTGTGCTCCAAAGCATATGATTCTCAGCTCAAGAAAGAAAAATCAATTAATATTCTTGCATTTTGAAATGAAATTATCTCAAAGAACTTTCCATAGAGATACTTTTTCATTGATTACATTGATTACTCATTGAATACATTGATTCATTGATTACATTGATACTTGTCATTGACTTCTCTAATGATTTTTTTAAAGCTTTTTAGCTTTGGAAAATTTCTAAAATCCGAATGTAAATAAAATGTAAATAACATTTTTTTGTCTACAAACGTTTTTTTTTCTTAAAAAAAACGAAAACCAGTTATTTTTGTAATAACCGCCATCCCTATCCATATATTTTTTCAGAGGAAGAGTGACCAAAGAATAATAATCTGAGGCCATCGGCCAAGCATTCCATCTATGCCAAGCTGCAGAGGGGATATATATGTATATATAAATTTAAAAAAAAAAAGTGTTCCCTTAAAAAATAAAAAGTAGGGGTACGCTTGAGATCAGGAGAAAAGATGGGGGGGGGGGGGGGGGGGGGTCTGCGTCTGCCCGCGTCTCCCCTCGACTACACCCCTGCAAACATGTCTAAAATGCAATACATTCCTCGGTAATATTTTAAAACTTATCACAATACTACATTAATTTATTATATTTGAAAACTTAAAACCTTCATCGAAAAAAAATGAACTACATTCAAATGACGGCATTGAAATATAAATTGCCTGGTTTAAACATCTCTAAAATATGATACATTAATTGGTAATAATTTTAGAATTATCATAATACTACAATAATTTATTATATTTGAAAACTATAATATTATTATATCGAAAAATTTAATATATCGAAAACAACTGAAATTCATTCAAATGACGTCATAGAAAAAATAACACGCCTGGCTCTCTTTATAAAAGCAGCATTTCATTCATAAATAATTTCCTATTCATGTCATTCATCACAATACTACATTAATTTATTATATTTGAAAACTTAAACTTTCATCGAAAAAACTGAACTTCATTCAAATGATGGCATTGAAATATAAATTGCCTGGTTTAAACATCTCTAAAATGCAATACATTCCTCGGGAATATTTTTAAAATCATCATAATACTACAATAATTTATTATATTTGAAAACTTCATCGAAAACAACTGACATTCATGCAAATGACGTCATAGAAAAAATAACACGCCTGGCTCTCTCTATAAAAGCAGCATTTCAATCATAACATTTTCCCATTCATGTCATTCATTACAATACTACAATAATTTATTTTATTTAAAAATTAAGACCATGGAGCTACAAGTAATTAAACTTTATGCGTAAAACTTCATCGAAAAAAATCGTCCTTCTCTTTTTAAAATCAGTGAATATTTCATTCATATCATCTCTCCATGAACTAAATGATTTTGTGTTAAAGAAATACAGCAATTGTAATACAACTCATTCTACATATTTTGCTGTTTACATTTTACATAGGTGAAAAATAGGCTTCGTTGTAGAAATAATCAAATTTGGATGAGCATTTAAACTTAAATATATTGTAATTGCGTTGTTTCAGTATGTATAGAATTTAAGCAAAAATAAAGTAGTTTTAGGACGGATACAACACTCAATATGAATTAAAAAGAACTTTAAAAACTATGATTTTGAGACAAGATGGATGCCATATATCATTTTGAAGTGAGTCACGTGACCTTTTCATATCATGGTCACGTGATCGCTTCATATAAGAGGTGTTATTATTTTAATTTTTATTTAAAAAACTACTGAATATATTTCGCTGAATTTTTTTTTATATATTTTATGGAACAATTTGAATATTACCTAAAATTTTCGAAGCAATCTGTGAATTTTAAATCCGCTTAAAAAATGTTTGAAAAATTAGGTCCCATAGGGCTCAATGTATTTCATTTTTTCAACACGGGTTCAATCCAAAACTAATTGGGTGATATTATTCATTTATATTCCCATAGGTCCTACGGACCGTCTGAACAACATACTAAAATTTCATTTTAATTAAGTCATTTTTACGGCAGTTGTCGTGCTAACGGACAGACAGACAGAATGAACAAAGTCATAAATACTTTTCAACTTTGTTTTAAAGTGTTAAAAATGAAGTTTTCAGAAAATATATTAATACAGGACTTGTAGAAAATTTCCTGGCTGGTTTTATGGCAAGCACATTCTTGTTGTGTAGAAGTGTTCTTTTTAATTTTGATTGTTATTTTGTCTTTAAAATACTTTTGTGAGCCAGTTGTACCATACTACTGTAATAGTTCTATGATTATACTCACAGAATCCACCTATAAGAACATTCCCAGCAATAAGATCATGGCCCCATTGCAGATAACATTTTATTTCCTACTGCAGTTTTGTTCGAGCGGGCTGAAAGGACACTGAATTGGCTTAAAACATGCCAGAAAGCTCCTCCTTGTTTTTGTTTCTGGTGTTCTGCACAAACATTTTAAAAACTATTATAAACTTTAAGAAAAGAAAATACAAAGTCCACAAGTTATCTTTCTAAATATACATATTGTCTAGGTAGACATCAATATTAATGACCATTTAGATATTATACACTTTAAAATTTTCAAGTTTCATGCAGATATATTTATGTGTAGTAGTGCCATCTATTTTCAGGTTTTGCTAGACCAGTTTTGCCCTTATTATATACTCATTGTTGGTTATTTAAATATTAACTGTGAGAATAACTGTATGCATAATAACTTCTACTCTCTCTTGTTTTCCAGGTTGTTGTTTGCATGTTGTTACAATAATTTCTATAATATTTAACCTCTTCCTCACTAATTCACTACTATGTCTACAATAGTTGGCAATGAAGTAAACGTTTTTAAAAGTATTTATAGTTTTTTTTGCAATGGCAGCTGAAACAAAATTCAAATACAAAATTCATCAAAACAAAATTCTGAAACAGCTCATTGCATTATTGAGTACTGCTTTAAATCAAAGTCAATTTCCTTGTGAAACTGGTCTACAATTTGATATTTACAAAGTAAAGGAAGAAGCTTAGGATTACATTTATTTATTCATTTAAGTATTTTGTGAAAGATTATTTTCAAAAATAAAATATATATTTTAAATATACTTCATAATCATAGGCACCGACTACGGGGTGGGGGTAGGGGGGGCACAGGGGCATAAGCCCCTGCTGACCTTTCCCAGAGTGGGCTTTACCGTCACCTCCGAGAGTATATTATATTTTTTTTTAATTCGTTTCTTCAATAAAAAAAAAACACTGTTTCATCTGTCTGTGATCGTCACCTTCAATAGCAGAAGCCGGAGCACTAAATTTTGACGTCTCGACTTGTAGGCCCACTGCGCGTAGGTCTTCCAGATCGCGATCGTAGCTTTTGCTATTTGCTTACCTTTTAATTCTCTGTTCGATGTAAAGGAATAATAACTTGTCTGTAAATCAAATTAATATTCATGAAATTTGGAAGTATTTTCGATAATGTATATTAAAATGGTTGATTTAAAATATTAATATTGCTGTACATTTCCTTAAAATAAAATATTTATGACTCAAATTCACTCTGGGAGCAAAGATTCCATTCAGTTAGTGTTTTAATAAAAGTTTGAAAAAGAACCCTGTATATTTATTGCTTAATCAGGCATTTTATTTGAATAATTCTTCAGTACATTCAGCTAAAGTATGCGTACTTACAGATAAAGTATGCAGAAATTAAAATGATTACTGAATACTATCTTTATCTTTAAATATCATAAGATAATCATTAAAAAGAAACTCAGAATTTAACCTAATTATACTTAAGTGTTTATTTATTTTTATTTAATTTTATTTTTTGTTGTGGTTGTTATAAATTGTAAAATGATTTAGAATTAAGATAAAATACTAGTTGAATGTCATTCATTAACCTATGCACTATAATTTGTAGAAGTTCAGGTTTTCTAATATAGCACATCTTATATTCCTTTTTTTACTACCACACATTAACAAATTGTAAACAATTTTGCTTAATTATAGAGTTTGAAATATCTCAGGGGCTTTGAAAAGCTGTATAATAAAACTTTTTAGTATTAATATTTCATTTACAATTGCATTGAAGTGAAAATGTAAGAAAGATTAAATTAGCTCTGTATTATTAAATAACATTAACTATAATATAATGAAATATGCAATGGTAACTTGAAATTGTAAGTTGGTTACTTTGCTTTTTTCCAAATAATTTTAACAATTTTCAATAACATAATAACTCGCTACATTAAAAAAAATGTGCACAACCTAAACACAAATGACTTCTTAACCAATTCTTTAAAATTTCAGAATGCCATAACAAATAATAAAAAATATACATGCAACATATAAAGATACTAAATCTTTTACATGCAATTACTTACTTATCAAAAGGTTAAAAATATGTTATTTGATGTGTGAAATATTACATTCTACATTATTTTACTTTCATAACTTTAGTGTGGCATTTTTATTGCTACAATTTCTTACTATTGACAATATCTTAAAAAGAGAATGACATTTTTTTATCTATATAAATAAAATTGAAAATACATCTATCTGTCTGTGTGTTTATCTATCTCATCATCATGGTAGAACTGCTGCATCGAATTTCATTCAAATTTTGTGAATAGCCTTGAAATAGCCCTACTTAAAATTTAGTCCATGTTTCGAGTTTTTAGGACCAGGGATTGTCAAGATATTAATAAAAATCCCACAATTAAACCTTCCATAAAAATAGAATTATGCAGATGATATATTTTCCGCACATTTATTAAGAAAATTATATCATGATGCTTAGCAACGCAATTAAATCAAATGTATTTATCAGGCAGACGATTATTAAATTTTTTCCGATTTAAATAATAAAGAAATTGATATAAAAGAAAATTTTATAACCATTTTCATACCATTTTAGTATATATTGATCATCATTTCATTTTAGTATATATTGATCCGATTTCATATATATTTTATAATTTGTTTTCAAACAAGGATTCTTCGGATCTGCTTGAAGATAATTCTGCATAGAAAACACAGAAAGAAGAATTAAATTTAGAAGAATTAAGTGAAGGGAGAATTAAATGAAATATTTTAATAGAATATTTTGAGTAAGAATATCATTTAGAATACTGCAGGAATTTGCATATATTTTAAATCATGGGCAATGTCGGATACATCTGCTATTAACAGTATACATAAAATTGTATGTTGTACATCTATCTGTCTGTTTATTATCTCAGCACGGTAGAACTCACCTATTTTCTTTTCATTAGAATTATTATAAAATTTCAAAAATAGATACTCTAAATATTAAAATTTCACATCAAATTCTGAATTTTAAGTTTCTTGTATTATATAATCAGTATGAAGAATGGACATACTGGTAGTCTATAAAATATCACACAACTAACAACATTATTAAAATAATTTTAAAATATTTGCAGGAAACTGAATAATTTATGACAACATATTAAGTACACTAAGTAAATGCAATTAATGACACAAGCTAACCTGATAAAATATACATTTTAAACATTGAATGATTTTAAATACTTCACAATTACTTAACAAAGCTTAATTTTACAAGTGCCTAGGCAGTTTTCTTAATTAATGTGACAACAATAAAATTTTAAAACAAGCTAAGAAAACTCTAAAAGGTTTGTTGACGTTATAATTAGCAACAAAACAATTTAGAATCCAGTCAGCTTTAATTGAATAGCAATAATTTGAATGCCATATATTTAAAATTCTAAGTAATTTTAAATGACATGATAGAAAATAAGCAAAAAATGGTAAGCACTTACTTCTAAAGAGTATTTAATAAGGTAATTAGTAATCCAATAAGGTATGCAGGTCAAAATTCTTATTAAATCATGAACTAGCATATTAGACACTCAAAAATACGATAAAATCATCGTCTAGAAAAAAAAAAACATTGTATATCCACACGTGCGAGCTGACGTACTGCACATAACTTCTTTGTGTGGGCTACTAGAGGGGAAAACTTTCCAGAAAAGTTCAGCGGGGAAATGCGAAGGCCAGATTTGGGCCTACGATTCATATGTTTCGAAGTGAGAGAGGGGGGGGCAGCAGTTCGGCCTCTTCTATCGGGGGTGACGGCTTTACCCCCCTCTGGGAAATTTCAAGATTTTTTTTCTAACTTCATATTTTACTAAATACCAGGTCATGAAAATTTTTAAACATAAAAACGATTGAAAGAAAATCCTATCAATGTAAATGTCACATTTTAGTTCAGTCTTGTTCACATCTTCCTTACCATAGCCCCATCAATTATCTCGCGCACAAACCAAGCTCCTCTTTACTCCCAGGAAACATGTTTAAGCTAATGACAGAAACACCTGGTTACCAGAACTTTTTCGACTGAACACCTAATTCAAAGAGAAACGAAATATTTACAGCCATGGGATTGGAATTCCAAAGAAATAGCTGTTTCCCTCCAGGAATAACTATAAATGATAACCATGAAGTAGAGATTACTTATTTAGTCAACCTAAAGAGAACTTATCTGTAATTACTCCTCGATTCTATATACCAGTGCCATCTTTACATTACAGGTGGCATATATTCCGTTTGAAGCTACAAACCCCTCGGGTAGCTTTCTTTATTCCTGGTGAGTGCCGGATGTTTCACAGCAACTCATTTGAGACTGGAGAGCTAGAAATATAAATTATGAGAAAATAGAAAATATTGGATTCGTAGGAACCTTGTGGGAAAAATGATTGCATTTTGTAGGAGGACTTGACATATGTTCAACTGGTGTGGTATCAGATGAGTGATGTTTGTGGTGTGGAAGGCAGTATGATGTTTGTGGTGTTGAAGGCAGTATGATGTTTTGGTTCTTTTAATAAAGGTTTCATTTTGGTTTGTAATAAAAAAAAAAGAACACAATATTTTATGCTATTTGTAAAGGTTATATTTCGATTTGTAATTAAATATAAATATACTTATTTCTCATGAATAAATTTAAATTAAAACAGGCATGAGCCCCTGCTGAACTTTTCCAGAGGGGGACTTTGCCCCTTCTGGGAAATTTCAAGATTTTTTTTTCTGACTTCATATTTTACTAAATACCAGGAAATGAAAATTTTTAAACATAAAAATAATTGAAAGAAAATAAATCCTATCAATGTAAATGTCACATTCCAGTTTAGTTTTGTTTACATTTTCCTTGCCATAGCGCCATCAATTATCTCGCGCACAAACCAAGCTCCTCTCTACTCCCAGGAAACATGTTTAAGCTAATGACAAAAACACCTGGTTACCAGAACTTTTTCGACTGAACACCTAATTCAAAGAGAAACGAAATATTTACAGCCATGGGATTGAAATTCCAAAGAAATAACTGCTTCCCTCCAGTAATAACTATAAATGATAACCATAAAGTAGAGATTACTTATTTGGTCAACCTAAAGAGAACTTATCTGTAATTACTCCTCGATTCTATATACCAGTGCCATCTTTACATTACAGATGGCATATATTCTGTTTGAAGCTACAAACCCCTCGGGTAGCTGTCTTTATTCCTGGTGAGTGCCGGACGTTTGACAGCAAGTCATTTGAGATTGGAAAGCTAGAATTATAAATTATGAGAAAATAGAAAATATCGAATTCGTAGGAAACTTGTGGGAGAAATGATTGCATTTTGTAGGAGGACTTGGCATATGTTCAACTGGTGTGGTCTCAGATGAGTGATGTTTGTGGTGTGGAAGGCAGTGCGATGTTCGTGGTGTGGAAGGCAGCGTGATGTTTGTGGTGTTGAAGGCAGTGTGATGTTTTGGTTCTTTTAATAAAGGTTTCATTTTGGTTTATGATTAAAAAAAAAAAGAACGCAATATTTTATGCTATTTGTAAAGGTTATATTTCGATTTGTAATTAAATATAAATATACTTATTTCTCATGAATAAATTTAAATTAAAACAGCAAAGATTTCTTTTTGAGTGAGAAATCCAAAAACTGTTGAAAGACCTGCATATTATATTAAACATGCAGATTTTGATTTAAGAGCAACATTGGTAAGTAAGTAGTACATATGTTATAATGGCTCTGTGCATCGCATGCTATGAAATTGTACTGATAGGTGTTTTTGAATTAAATAATATAACTATCTATATTAGATCTTCCATTTAAATGGATTGGTGAAACATGACAATACTATAATGTTAGCAAAAATGAGATTTTTTAGAAATTGCTGTATACAGGGATCATAGCAGATTTTTTAAAAATTTTAGGTAGGAATTTAAGGATTTTTTTTCAAAATTTTAGGAAAATTTTAGAAGCTCATTTTTATTATTTCTATTATTAGAACTGTTTAATTACCGTTCTTTTCATTAATTAAAGGAGAATTGATACAAAAAACAAACATCATTGAAAGAAAAAGGTAATCTTTTGAATATTTTTCCTATTTCATTTTTCATTTTAATGCTCTGTAGACTTAAAAATTCAAATTATCACTTAGTATCCAGTGGCCACTTTATCACAGGTATTTTTTTTGTGTAAATATATACATACATACACACTATATATTTATGTATGTTAGAAAAATGTTAGTTTAGTTTTCAATCAACTTTATATAAACAGAAAAAGAAAATCTTAATATAATTAACAAAAAAAGAATCCAAAAAGCTCAAAATCACATTTAAAAATTTTGCATCTGCCCGCGCAGCGTGTATATCGTTATTACATGCAGTAGAATTGTCGTTATTGCATATATCGTACGTGGATTGCATGCACCAGCTAATAAAATACGATTCCTTTTATACGCAGCAGCTGTATCATTACTCGTGTGCCCGCATTGCGGTCGGAAACGCGATTGACAGCTACTTAATGAGTTAGCTGTAACTTCCGCGCGTAGCTGTGTGATCGACAGCAACTTCATAAACTTCATAAAAGGTGTGTGAGGCAACTTCATAAAAGGTGTGTGATCGACAGCAACTTCATAAACTGCATCATTAGCCGTGAATCGCGCATGTTGCTACATCGTTAGCCATAACTTGCGCGCGTAGCTGAGGTATGCGATTGACAGCTACTTCATGAACTGCACCGTTAGTCATAACTTGCGCGCGTAACGGAAACGTGCGATCAACAGCCACTTGATGAACTATATCGTTAGCCGTAACTTGCGCGCGTAGCTGATATAGATAGCTACTTCATCAACTGTACCGTTAGCCATGACTTGGCTGAGGTGTGCAATTGACAACTGCTATATCAACTGCACCGTTGACCATGACTTGTGCGCGTAACGAAGGCGTGCGATTGACATCTACTCCATGAACAACACCGGTAACCACGATTTATGCATGTAGCTGAGGTATGCGATAGACAGCTACTTAATGAACTGAACCATTAGTTATGACTTGAGCACATAACGAAGACGTGCGATCGACAGCAACTTCATGAACTACACCGTTAACCGTAATTTGCGCGCGTAGTTGAGATAAGACAGCTACTTCATTAAATGTACCGTTAGCCGTGACTTGCCCGCGTAGCTGAGGTGTGCGAATGACAGCTACTTCATCAACTGCACCGTTAGCCATGACTTGCGCGAGTAACGAAGGCGTGCGATCGACATCTATTCCATGAAATGCACCGCTAGCCACGATTTATACGTGTAGCTGAGGTGTGCGATAGACAGCTACTTCATGAACTGAACCATTAGTCATGACTTGAGCGCGTAAAACAATAGGTCTGGTCGCCGAAGGCAGTAATTAAATAATATGAGGGAAATAAGTTATCCTATATTTCATCAAAGCTACTGCAACGCGTTAATCTAGACACAGCTATTTCCTTTCAATCATTCTCTGTTTTAATAGAATAAACAAAAACATATGCACAAGTTCCTGCGGTTGAAAAGAACTCTAGTCCAGAAAACTATATTTTTAAATATTGGTTTTTGAGCAAAAATTCTTACAAAGTTCAAATCTTTGGTACTTTTCATCCCAGATGCATACTAAACATGGAATAATTTGACAAAATTTTAAGTTTAAAAAGAAATGAAAACTGTTTAAAAGTTTTATCTGTTGGAAGCGGGAATGTATTTATTTAACATTCTTCACATTTCTGCTCTTTCATTGTTTTTAATTTATTTTTTATGGGGAGCGTAGCGATCCAATTGTGGGACCTCCCTACTATGCCGTATTTTATTTTATCCATTGCTTTTCTTCATAAACTGCTATGTGGTCCAGGCCCCTACGCAATGCATCCTTTTTGAAGAGATATCCTTTAATATCATCAATGCCTAGAGAGGTTGCTAACAGCAGACAAAAATTCCTTCTCTACTCTCCTGTTTTGACATGACGTTGATCAAATATTACGTAATGAGGGGCGTAAGAGAATCATAATCCGACTAACTATATTTGTATTATTGGATTTAGACCTAAAATTCTTCAAAATGTTTGCCCACAATTAATTCCCAACAAAGAATAGTTGAGCAAAATTTTAACTTTGCAAAGAGAAACTTCGTGATTTATCTAATAAATATGAGGAAGCACACTATTCAACAATCAAACCCGTCTTTTTCTATTTTACTCCTTTGAGAGGAGGTTCTAGTAGGTTTGTCTAAGCTTGCACTGGAGATCCCTGTGGAGATTCCCACTCCCACAAACAAAAGAATCTCCCCCATCTGCGGTCGTAAATGATCACGTGGGTCGCCATTCGTCTTGCGATCGTATTTCACTAAAACCGCCCGCGGACGGAGAACCACATTGCGAATCGGCGATTTTGTCGTGATTGACACTTTTGTCGTCTTTGTAAAAAATGAGTGCTATTTTGAACAACGTTTTAATTTCTGAAGTCTTTTTTTAGCATCGATTGCCGTATGAATGGAATGTATTCGGGCGATAGTAGAGTAAATTTAACGCCGAAGCAAAACATTACAAAATTTTAGGATGATGTAAAAATTTTAGGTTAATTTTAGGAATTCAAGGGAAGCTTCAAACTTTTAGGAATTTTAGGACGAATGCGATCCCTGTTATATAATTAGGTGTCATTTGAAGGAAAACTCCCAGTTTGGCAAAAAGTGTTGCTAGTCATGTTAGTCCTCCAAGCCCTTCATTGACACGTTTATGTTTTCTTAATGAAACTTGTTTTTACATATCTTACTCACACAATGGCATAGATATCCCGATTCATGTAAATTTATATGTGACGAAATCTTAAAGTTTCGTTACATATCATAACTACAGTTTTTGATTTTATTGTTTTGCAACTTTATCATTTTTTACTCTCAGTGGATGCGAAGCAGGCCCGGATACTAGATCCAAGATTGGCCCAGGAAAAACGAGGCATGATCGCCCTTTTAGGCTCATCATCCACATTAAGGAAAAAATTAAATGCAATGGCTTTGGCCCACTGGGAAATCTATAGAGATCCCACCGACTATATCTGGGTCTGATGTGGGGAATCAACAATATGGAGAGCATAACGTGACAAATTCTTGCTAGGGGTACTACAAGCTGTACCTCTATCAGTGGCAAAGGAACAGTCCCTGACTCCCTGTGGATGCCTCCCCTACTGGGTTCCGGTCTAAATTGGGTGGCACTTCCCGACCATTTAAACCGTTATCTTACACCTTTCTGGTAGGTCGGACGGTCTGGGTCTCAACAACAACCCCTCCCCCTTCACTTTCAACCCCTAATTGCTCCTCGAAGGGAGAAAATGCAATGTGTAGATGATGGCATCTGGTACGTCAAGAAGAGAGTGAGTTCAGGAGTCAAAGAGCTCAAGTTTTATAAGTAGTAAACTAGAGTGAAGCAGGCCTAAAAAGATTAAAAATATTTATCATATAATAAATAAAACTGCTGATTTCTTTCTTTCGACCCAGCCCGTCCGACCTACCCGAAGGTGTAGGATATCTGTTTAGACCGACGGGACATTGCCATCTAATTTAGACTGGAACCAAGTAGGGGCGACATCTACAGGGTCCAACCGTCCTTCTCTTGCTACCTACCAACCGCTCGAAAAGACTTTCAAACCCACAAATTTAACGTGCTCGTACACAGGGGCAGTTTAGACAAAGCTGGAAATCGAACTTGGGTCATCCGAGTACAATTCCAGTGACTTGACCACTCGGTTATCCAACTCCAAAACTGCTGCTTTTAAGACAGTAACTTACAAAACTTCCTTGAGGAAAGTATATATATGTCAGTTAGGTGACTACGGTTGCTTCGATGGTATTATAAGCCTCCTTTTTTACGCCAAAATAATAGTATGCACTCTTAACAACCACTACTGTCATTCGTTCGGCTGTTCGTTCTTAGCAGTAGTTAAGGAAGCATACTGTTCTTTTGGCCTGAAGTAGGGGCTTATAATGCCCTCGAAACAATTGTAGTCACCTAACTGACAAATGCTTGCCTTTTTCAAGGAGGTCTTGTAAGTTGTTATATCTTTATCGAATTTGTGAGTCTTTTGTACAACTTTATCGGACTGTGCCTTCCTGAGATTTTGAAAACTCAGCGCCTATGTTCATAATAATTTAAGTCTGTCGTTTGAAAGCTTTTATTCTTATGTAATCAGAAAAGAATATATTGATGAAACAACTATGATTAAAATGAGCAAAAATAGTAATTTATACAATGTATGTTCATGTAATGTGTTTTTACTTAATGTATTAATTTTATATCTTGTATGTATAATGCAAGAAATACAAAAGTTTTAAAATTATAAAGTCTGTTCCCTGGGGTAAAATTATAATTTGTTCCCCTTTCCCTAGGCCTAATTTTTTGTCTAGTCTGGATCTGCAGATATAAATTTTAAAAATTTAATAAATACCAAAAATGAATGAAATTACCAAAAATAACAGAAATTATAAATGCATGCTAATTAATATTGCTCTATAAAAAAATATAAATATTTCTGTGAATTTTTGCTTGTATTATTTTCAGGAAAGAAAGCAATGAATTTTGTATTTTGTTACAAATCCTTTGAATCTCCCAATATTTCAAAATACCCCCTCCTACAGCACCCATATTAAGGTGGGATCAAATAATTGATAGTTTGAAATACTGTGTGTGAGCTTGCATTGTCATGATGAAGCAATGTTGTGACATTTCACATTATTTATTCTGATTTGAGCAGCTACTTTTGGCAAATATATTGTCATATACCAATCAGCTTTGACTGTTCTACAATCCAACAAAGCAACAGTTGCAACACGGCCAGATTTGCCAAAAAACAAAGCAATCATTTTCTTTGAAACACTTCATGCACGAACAAATTTTGTAGGATTTGGTTCATTTGAAAACACTAAAACCACATTGCTATTTTGTTTCGGATTCATAGGAATAAATCCATGTTTTGTCACCTGTTACAATGTCAAAGACATGTTTTGAGGCACCAGAGTTAAATCTTTTGAGATTTTCCTTGCAACATTTGACATGAGCATTCTTTAGAGCTCCAGTTAAATTGTGTGAAATCCAACGTGCACATACCTTCTTGACTTTTAAATCATCATGTAAAACTGAATGCACCCGCGTCCTTGAAATGTTCAAAGATGCCTCAATTTCATCACATGTAAAGATGCCAACCATTACGGATTATCCGTATTCTTACGGATCCAACAGCCAACGGACCGGATTCTGTGAGGTTTTTTTAGCGGGAGAGCGTAGAGTTAAACCCGAGAAGTGGACGTAAGCCCAAGTTTGAATTGCTATAGATCAACTTCTGTACAAACGGCGACAAAAAGGCGATTTTTACGTTGGCGACAAATAAAAGGCGGAAAAAGTTTTGCCAAATTGGAATGCTGCGATTTTTACCTTGGCAATAAAAAGGAGAGAAAAAACGCGGAAAAGGTTGCCAGAATCTCACCTAAAAGCGCCAAAAATGAAAAAGCGATTGTACTACATCAGTTCCGTGGATAGTTTTCGCCAACAGTGTCGATCTATATAAACTATGGGGCAGGGAAGAACCATTGTCAAATCCCAGATGTCGACGCTCTCATAATGAAATAATATAATTTACCAGCATAATTTTAATGTATGCTTTAAAGCAATGAAAATACAACAATAAAATTGACAATATTAAATGTAGCATAAGAAAGAAACGAACCAAAAGTGGCAGATTCCTGACATACGACTACACGTGCCCAAATATCTAACCACAACAAACGATTTGTACGTTGCGATAGAGAGGTAGGACTCTCCAATCAGAGATCAGAAAAGAGGCGGCACCCACCTACCAATACGTCTTCTCGAAGTCAAGCCAAGATATTTAAATGTTGAGCCATCACCTTTAGGCTTACCAATAATTGTACTATTTTTATGGAGCACAAGTCTTTGAAAATGCTTACGATATTCCCTATCACTATTATCTCCGCAATCTGAAACAAATTTCAAGCATATGAAATGTACATACATTTTTTACTGCACAAATTTTTGAAAATCCTTAATTTTACACAGAGAAAATCTATCTTCACACACAGAAAACATCAATATTATTTGAGGCACTGGGTAAGCGCCCTGCATTGTAACTGTCAATTTTGTAGAAATAAATTAGTAACGCAATGAAAACTGAAGCAAAAGTACTTTATTTTTATCTCTCTATATTCTGAATCTTGTCCTACAGCTGCAATAAATACTGATGAATTATACTGATAATTATGAAATCTTAATTTAAAAATAATCAAAAATACTTATAGGGAGGTTTTAACTACGTCAAGTTCCCGTAGCAACCATTTGAGCAGACAAACTGCTTTGTACATGCAACAGCTAGAACGCCATGAATCAACATTACAAATTCTATTTTTCGCAGCTAGATCCTGGATATAAAAGCTTGCTAAAATCAACGAAATTTGAGGTGAAGATCCTTATGATGGATGCAGATTACTCGCAGAAAAGTTATATTTTAATGTTTTTGAAAATCAACATGGTAATAGTTGGAAACTTTATTATATGGAAAAAAATGTTTCCACAAATCAATCTCTTGCCAATTCAGAGAGTTTTGATGTAACTTCATGGTCACTGAAATCTCATGTCG
Organism: Amaurobius ferox; assembly: GCA_951213105.1. Classification (NCBI taxonomy): domain Eukaryota; kingdom Metazoa; phylum Arthropoda; class Arachnida; order Araneae; family Amaurobiidae; genus Amaurobius; species Amaurobius ferox. The sequence goes on from OX578142.1 coordinate 126,102,683, forward strand.
GTTTTATGTCATGTCTGTCACGATGGGTTTTTAATTTTATATTAAATAAGTAGACAAATTGAGATTTTGAAACTTCCCTAGGAAATAGCTGTGATATAGATATACATATTGTGAATAAAAGTTATTTTCCTAGAAATATTATCTTCTATGTCAAATGTACTACATTACACATCTGATGTCATGTCTGTCACGAACGAAATTAACCTACAGATATCTACTACTGAATTTAGTGATTTTAATTTGATGTTGATTTTTTAACACTTTACAACATAGTTGAAAAGTGTTTATGTATTCTGTCTGTCTGTCCGTTAGCACGATAACTGCCGTAAAAATGACTTTATCAAAATGAAATTTTAGTATGTTTTTCAGACGGTCTGTGGGACCTATGGGAATATAAATAAATAATATCACCCAATTAGTTTTTATTGAACCCGGGTTGAAAAAATGAAATACATTGAACCCTATGGGACCTAATTTTTCAAACATTTTTTAAGAAAATTTAAAATTAACAAATTGCTTCGAAATTTTTAGGAAATATTCACATTATCCTATAAAATATATATAAAAAATTTCAGTAAAATATGTGAAGTAGTTTTTTAATTAAAAATTATTTAATAAAGGGAAAAAAACAAATTCAATTAAATTCTGACTTTTGGGATATCTTCCAGAAAGAAAAAAGAGATATATTGTATAATTAATATCTTTCCAAGAGTTTAATCATTTTGTATATGAGAGAGGCTTCAAATTTTAAAATAAATTTGGTAGATAACAATTTTTCAACATTTTTTTTAATTTTATATAACTCTTCATGATATACTTATTTGATGGCATTATAATATAGATCATACATTTTTTTCGAAATGGCCTGCAAATAATCCCCGTTCATTTCTATAAATCATTGTTGTAATATTGTTAAAAATTCTGATGTGGGCAGCACGTGTCTTTCCCTGCAGACTCATATTCACGTTCTCTTTATTTCTTCAATAATAATTTGAGTTTATCTGCACAAAATAACAGCCATAAGTATTTTAAATGACATTGAATTTGCACGTTAATCTTAAATTTGGTTCTGATTTGATAGCTGGACTTATTGTCAAAGGTGGCGTAGCGAAAAAACTAGAATATCTCAAGAACGGCTAGTCTTAGAGTAATGAGGTTAGTCTTATTCTTTTTGTTGTCAAAAATCACGTATAAACTAAGAATGTAATTGATATAATTGAGCACACGTAGTCCTTTATTTTTATATTTAACGATTTTTGCGGGCCATTTCGCAAAAATAGCCCGTTCCTTTTTCCTGAATCGTACAAGAATAACCTACAAATGATTTATGTACCAAATTTTGTTAAATTTGGTATATAAGTCACTTGTAGGTCATTGAAATATTATACAACAAATTTTGTTAAATGTGTTCCATTAGTTTTTAGCTAGAGTGTATAAAGGCAATTTCTACCGGCCATTTCGCAAAGGAGGCAGATTCTTTTATTACGAATCGTACTATAATCAAATGAACATCAGGATTTCCCACAAAAAACATACCTACGAAATTTTATGAAATTCGGTCCATTAGTTTTTTAATTAGAGTGGATGTAATATCCTCACAGACACACAGAAACATACACAGATACACTCTTACACACACAGACGGCTTCCTAAAAATAGTTTTTTCGTGTTTTAGAAGTCCCAAAACGTGTAGATCCTTCGAAAATTCGAGTTCCGATCTTCGGCACGTTTCCAATACTTTAAATACATACACACACACATATATTATCTGCGTATCTAAATTCCGTGTCTACGCATTTAGAATAGTTGTGATTTTAAATGATCCCTAAACTTTTATTATTTCTTCAACGAAGCCTAATTTTAACTTATGCTGAATGCAAATATCTGAAGCGATTGTAAGGTGAGTTACATAAGAATTGCTGAATTTTTTTCACACAAATTTATTTAGCTCTGGAGTCTGGAATACAAGTTATGTGAATGAAATATTCATTGATTTTGCATAGAGAATCAGATGATTTATATTTCGATACAGTTTTAAATATTTAAGTATAATAAATTACTGTAGTACTGTGATAATGTAAAAGATATCACCACTGAATGTATCACATTTTAAAAATTTTTAAATGAAATTGCATTTCAGTTGGAAAGTGTTTCATAATCAATGCTTATGCATGATTGATCTTTCTTGTTTTAATTTTAGATTTATGAAACAAAATAAAAATTACGGAGTTGATTGCTAATAAATCAATGATTGTATAATCAAATTATAAAACTAGGAAAGTTTACGTTTTTTTAAAAATATTAATTAAACTTAAATTGAAAAGCATATTGTGCCATATAATGTACTCACGAAGAATAAAATGCTCACCAGTGGCTTATCCTGACTCTAAAAACTGGGGGGGGGGGTCCAACTGTTTAACATTTGCTTATGCCAGGATTATTTTAAATGAAAAATACGCATAACATTGAAAAGTCTTGAAAAGTGTGTGTGTGTGTGTGTGGTGGGGGGGGGGGGGGGGGGTCACTGCAAACTTTCCTGTGCTTCAAATTTTCAGTATTCCAATCTTCTCTGTTGATTCTTAAAGGCCATTCATTCTTTGCTTCTTTTAACAGACAAGTCCTTGATTTTATTCCCTTTATTTTCAATTATTCGAGGGAATGAAAAAAATAATACAATTAATTACGGCACAAATCGCCATTATCAAATTCAATTACTTTATTTTGAAGAAATTATGATTATATATGATATCGGCTGGATATAGTTTTAACAAAACGACTTTTTTAAAAAAATGTCACACCAAAACGTATCTTCTACATATAAACCTAATGCAAGTTCAACTTTTTTTGTACAAAGAGAACTTAGGATTTTCTCCGCTAGATAGACGTGACGTCACGTGAAACCTGCCTATATAACACATGTACAAGGAATTGGGGGGTTCACATCATATTATTTTTATAATATTATTTTTTTTTCTGAACTGATGCTTTAATATTTATTTTATATTTAAGTTACATCTACAACTGTTATTTTTTATTTGAACTGATCTATGTACACATATTAATAGTAAATATACATATTTCCATTTTGATTCGTGGGGGGGGGGGTAGTATATTAAAATATGTGGACTGTTACAAAAATATTAAAAAACATTAGAATTTTCATGAGTAAAATGAAAATAACAGATATTTGATTTTTAAACAGGTTGCAAAATTAAAAACAGATTTCATCAGAGCTGTTTCAGCCGACATCACTTCGCCAAGCTACCACCTAGCAACCGTTGTTGGTAGACATACATTGCATGTTCTTCTGTTGAGTTTGTAACTATACTCATATGTATAGCGTTATAAAAACTTATATTTGTTATTATGCCTACCGTCTGTGATGTTTCCATATCCGGAAATCGTTCTGATAGAGACAGTAAATCTTTTTTTAGATTCCTTGCTGCATTAGAGGAGATGAAACTAAAAAAGAAGAAAGCTAGGGAAGAGCGCAGAGAGATGTGGATGTCGGCCACCAAAAGAGCTGAAATTATTGAAAATATAAAAGCCTGATGTGCACGACTTTCCTTGCAATCTCATATTCAAGTAAAACAACGTACATATTCACGTCATACAAAATAACTCCTATAATTATTTTAAATTACACTGAATTTGCATTTTCAATGCAATTTTCGTTTTTATTTAGTAATTGGGCTTATTTTCAAAGGTGGAGTAGCGAAAAACGAACGATACCAAATTCTGAATCATACCAAAATCTAATCAGCACCAGGATAACCCAAAAGTGACTTATCAATCAACTTTTGGGAAATTTGGTCAACTAGTTTTTCAGCTGGAGGGGATATAGACAATCTTTACAGTCCATTTCGTAAAAAGACATCCCAAATCGTACCAAAATCTAAACAGCACCAGGGAAACCCACAAGTGACTTACCTACCACATTTTGTAAAATTTGGTCTATTAGTTTTCCAGCTAGAGTGGATATAGGTAGTTTTTAAGAGACATTTTGCAAAAAAGACAGGTTCTTTTATCACGAATCGTACCAAAATCTAATCAGTGCTAGGGTCATCCACAAGTGACTTACCCATAAAATTTTATGAAATTTGATCAATTACTTTTTTGAGTTAGAGTGGATACATATATTGCAGAGATAGACCCCCCCCCCCACACACACACACACAGACATTACGCTAAAAATAGTTTTTTCGTATTCTAGAAATCTCAAAACGTGTAGATACGTCAAAAACTCGAGTTGCGATTTTCGATATGATTACAATACTTTCCATGTATTGCAGGGCAAGTAAAAATGACTGTATATAAAGATTGCTTAATTTCAGGTAATTATTACTCTTTTTTATCGTCACTCCATTTATTACAAGGAAATTAAGAATTGTTTCCTCTTTAAAGTAATGATGAATGTCTATGTTGTCAACTTTAAAATGCTCGCAATGCTGTATGAAACAAAAATAAGTGTGTGTTTGAAATTGTGAAGTGTTACGCATTGAACACGTATTAAGATTTACACTTTTACACATTGAATACGGATCTTTGTTTCCTTATAATGCAATTTAAAATCTTTAGTACGTATCGAGCTTTATGTCAATCATCCATATCTTGAAAATATTTAGATAACATAAATATTACTTAACGTTTAAATAAATATTTTTGACGCAACGTACTGTGTGTATACCAATGGGCGATCTATGGATTGTATGTCTACCAGTAAGTGTTGCCAAGGCTCATTACTAAGGGAATGCCACGTGGTTGAAACAGCTCTATTCTATAACGTATGGTTGAATTTAATTTTAATTTCAAACAAGAAAGATCAATCATGCTTAAAGCATTGATTATGAAACACTTTCCAACAGCAATGCAATTTTATTTAAACATCTCCAAAATGCAATACATTCCTAAGTAATATTTTAAAACTTACCACAATACTACATTAATTTATTATAAAAACTGAACTTCATTCAAATGACGGCATTGAAATATAAATTGCCTGGTTTAAACATCTCTAAAATGCAATACATTCCTCGGTAATATTTTTAAAATCATCATAATACTACAATAATTTATTATATTTGAAAACTTCATCGAAAACAACTGACATTCATTCAAATGACGTCATAGAAAAAATAACACGCCTGGCTCTCTCCATAAAAGCAGCATTTCAATCATAACATTTTCCCAATCATTTCATTCATCACAGTACTAAAATAATTTATTTTATTTAAAAACTTAAGACCATGGAGCTACAAGTAATTTAACTCTATGCTTAAAACTTCAACGAAAAAAATCGTCCTTCTCGCTGTAAAATCAATGAATATTTCATTCATATCAGCTATGCAGACTTCATGAGCTAAATACTTTTGCGTTAAAAAAAATACAGCACAGCAATTCTTATACAACTCATCCTACATATTTTGCTGTTTACATATTACATAAGTGAAAAATAGGCTGATATATTTTGCTGAATTTTTTGTTATATATTTTATGGAATAATTTGAATATTACTTAAAATTTTCGAAGCAATTTGTGAAATTTAAATGCGCTTAAAAAATGTTTGAAAAATTAGGTCCCATAGGGTTCAATGTATTTCATTTTTTCAACTCGGGTTCAATCCAAAACTAATAGAGCTTTTTCACCTGACGTCACATCGCCAAGCTACCACCTAGCAACCGTTGCTGGTGGTCAAATATTGCTGGCTTTGCGTTTGAGTCAATTGTAGATATACTGCCGTGTATAGTGTTACAAAATTTTATATTTGTCATTATACCTACCGCTTGTGGTGTTTTCAAATGCGGAAATCGTCCTGATCGAGACAGCAAATCTTTTTTTAGACTCCCTGCTGTATTAATTAGAGGAAATGAGTCAAAAAGACGTCTTAGTGAAGAGCGCCGGGATACGTTTTGGTGTGAATTTTTTTTAAAAAGTCGTTTTATTAAAATTATATCCGGCCGATATCATATATAATCTTAATTTCTTTAAGATAAAGTAATTGAATTTGATAATGGCGATTTGTGCCGTAATTAAGGTGGATTTCGGTCGTTTTCCACCCATGTTAAAGTATAGGCCATTTCTATTACAACAACCGCGAAAGAACGGCTGCACAAATACCTTTGGAATTTGTACGAGTGATAGAATGATATATGTAGTATCTTGTGTAGTCAGAAAATTCGTATAATATTAATTAATTAATTATCTATAAATAAAAAACTCAAACAAAATTATAAAGTTTTAGTTTTACAGCTTCTAACTAGAGGGCGCTATAGAGGCGTCACACAGCTATCGGGGTACTTTAATAGTCGTTTTCTTATTTCCTGCGCCAGATATTTTAAATTTTCTGACTACACAAGAAAATAGAGCTATAGCTTTATCATTTACATAAATTTTTCTAACATTCTGTGCAGTAATTAACCCGTTTATGTTGTAATACGATTTAGAGTGGCAGGCGAAATTTTGGACATTTTTGCAGCCAATGCTTATAACATTGGCGTAAAGCTAGTAGCATGGCAACCCTATCTGTGAACGTGAATAAATACATGTTATTGCTTCATCAAAATGTAAGTAAGGGTAAGTAAGTATTATATTTAATACATTTCTAGTGCAATTTCATTATTTCAATTTATGTCTATATCTGTATAAAGATTAAAATTTTAATTCTCCTGCATATTAGGTTCGGTTCACCGGTCAATTGACAATACAAAGTGAATTTTTTTTCTGTATTTGCCAATTTTAAAGAAGCTAGTAAGCTAGAAAATTTTTAAGATTTGCACCTTATCAGTAAATGAATTAAAATTAAACTGATTGCAATACACTATTATTTTTTAAAAAGTAGATAACATTGCGTGAAAACATTGGAAAGTTGTGTTTTATGTAATACCAATATTCTAAGTTATAAATAGTGTAAGATGGTGGTGCATATTGATAATACAAAAGGGGTATTTTTTAATATATTTTATGCGATTATTTTATAAGATTTGCAAATGCCTTATTAGTAAATGCATTAAAATTAAACTTATGGTGTAGACAGCTTATGCTAGATGATAACAAATACGTAAAATACATTTATTTTTTTAACATTAGGTACTATTGTATGAAAACATTGGAGAGTTTGTAGGGTTAACGTTTCCAAAATTGTGTTTTATAAAATACCTCTATTCTAAGTTATAAATAAGCTCAAGATAGTGGTGCACTTTTTTTAGCATTTATCGTAAGATTTTGAAAATATTTATGAATGAAAAATTAATTTACACTTAGACTACATTGGTTAAATATTTTACAGTAAAACAACTAATTAAAGAATTCTAATTGAACAACAAGCTAATAAATTAAAAGAAAAACAAGGGCTATAATAAAAAATTGCACCTCTTTTATGTTCTGATTAATCAAGATGTGCAGGCTCCCAATACCATCTTTAAGGATTGAACCTTGTTGGTTAATATCCATAACAAACACCAATCAACAATACTTGCATCACTTTCATAAAATCTTGCTACTGCTCTTAAAAGAAATTTCAGTGCTTTGCATTTTTACATTAAGCCAAATAATGAAAAGTTTTGATGTTACATTGCCATGAGTATTTAACTTTCAGCATTAATCCTCATATCAAGTAATTATTTGACTTTATTTAAAAAATGACTATATATTCTTGAAATATAAATTAAACAAATATGGATTTCGGCAATAACAGAAGAAAAATTTGTTGAACAGAACCAGTAGGTATATTCAAAATTTTAACTAATAAAGTTGTTGTTGTTGAGACCCAGACCGTCCGACCTACCAGAAAGGTGTAAGGTAACTGTTTGAACGGCCGGGAAGTGCCACCCAATTTAGACCGGAACCCAGTGGGAGAGACATCCACTGGGACCGTACCCTTCTTCCCCTACCACCAACCTCTCGGAAGGACTTACGGACCCACATGTTTAACATGATCGTACTCTGCATGAACACGGCGGCAGTTTTGGCAGTGGCTGGAATCGAACCCGGGCCTACCGAGTGCAACTCCAGCGCGCTAACCAATGGGCTACCGCGCCCTTTTTTAACTAATAAAGTGTAATTTTAACTAATAAATGGTTGTATTGAGAGAACTGAATAGCTAACCTTTACGCTTATAAAATCTTACAAAAAAAATTTTTTTTAATTGGTAGCTTCATTAAATATTCTAATTTAACATGTAGTAGTGAAAGGACATTTTTTGTACATTGTATTCAGTATATGTTCCTTTTGTTGGAAATTTTGCTAAACTACATATATAAAAATTCATCAAAAAATTAGTTATGCATAAAGGCGTAATAGTTTGTTGTATTTTCAAATCAGTTTGTAAAAAATCCTAAATACAGTGGTAAAAAATTGAAATTTATCATGGTTGTGGGAAAACAAAATTTCTAACATTCCAAACATTATTTGATCATGTAAATTGCATATAATGTTGGATTGTAAACACTAAGGCATTATACTGTAATCATTGTTAACTAATATTTATGAACCATGAGAAAATAGTGGTATTTGTACAAATTTAGAATGAATTTTTTATTTGTCTTTTATTCTGAAAATTAGAAATTCTTCAGTACTTTCTTTTCTTAAACAAGATACCTCCACACCATCACTATCTGCATATAAACATTTGAGCAACATAGTCTTATAGACTCTTTTACCTCACATTCAATTAGCAATTTGTCTTATTCAATATAATATGCCATTTGACACTAAAGACTGCTTCCTCATAAGCTATATACTGATATTTGTCTTTTTATCTCCCTTGATACTAACTTTTTCACCTTTGGCACAAATAAATATATCTGATTCGATGTATTTTACAAATGATTCAAAATAATGGGTATCATTTATTTTAAGATGAGTCTAAACACCATGCTATCTCACAAAATTCAGAAAATGTATATTTCTTTGATATTATATACAATTAGAAATTTTTAAGTTGTATCATATTTACATCATAATTATTCGCCAACAAAGTCAATAGTCATGTCCACTTTTTCTCAGAGTTCATCTAAACTCAAATTTATTGTTAAAATTTGTTTATATATTCTTAATTTAAAAATATAATCAGTTTTTAGTCTGTTCATGTATAATTAAAGTAGAATTTTTGGTATAATTTATAACTTTATATCCCTGGCTGCTTTTTACATATTGGCCAGTCTTTTCTTCAGCTTTAACATTGAAAAATAATTTCAGTTAAAGCAGTTTATTTCACTAAACTCCTTGTTTCCTGTTTTTATGTATAAGGTAAATGATCAAGAGAAATAATAGAGCTGTAATACATGAGACAGAAAAAGTTGTGATTGTAGTTAAACCTGTAACAGAATCCAAATAAAATGTCTTTAAAATCACACCAAAAAAGTCATTTATATGTAATACAGGTACTAAACCCCTTGTACCCTATATTAACATACATGTTGAATATTCAAAATATGGTAACGAGCAGTATAACATCTAACAGAAATAGCAACGATTTGAGTTACGACTTTATCAACACCCAAATAAAATTGTGACATATATATATTTTTGTACATATATCTTGACCCAAAGCAATTCACACATCAGGGTGTCCAGTCTACTGACTCTCTTTTTCGGTTCTGGAGAATATTCTGGATAGATATCTGAAGGCAGAGTATTGTATATCATCCTGGGGTCACCCTTGAAAGACCTTTTATCTAGCAGAATGTTCCTAAGCAAGACTCATGTGAATAGGTCCTATGAAAATGAAGTTGCTCCATTTGTGTTGATGATATTTCAGCGTAAGGAGGTGAAAACTTATTTGTCAGTAATGTTTTATCACTAATATAAATGCTTAAATTAATTATTTGCAATTAAAATAGTGTTTAGCATAGGGGGTTGATATTAAAGTTTGTTTAAATTAATTCTTATATTTATTCAACATTATTTTTAATTGCTTTAACATCTTGATCTTAGAATGAACGTTATTTATTTTATCAGAATTTTATATAGTTTTGAAAAATTATTCTTGTAAAATATTTGTGTATTTGAAATTTGTATAAAACTTTCGGATGGATTTGCTCATTGAAAACATTCCAACATATTAACCAGTAATTCAATAATATCTAGGGGTATAATATCTCTCGAACAAATTGAAATAATCAAACAAAATGTCATACAATTATTTTATTGCCTAAACATAACAATTCTTTTGATTTTCACTTTTAGTGAGGTCAGACCAAGTATTTATTCCTAAAACTGAAAATACATAAAATAATGTTATCTATGTATGTACAGAAATGGCTATTTAATATTGAATTTTTTTTAATTTATAAAGCAAATGACATCATTTACAGGATGTACTGTCGTCCAGATATTGAATATTTTTTATCCGTGTTAAAAATTATAAAACTTTAAATAGGATATTTATTATCAATTGGGTGGATACTTTAAGTACTTTTAACCCGAAATAAATTGAAAATGCATTTAGGATTTATCACAAACCACTTTTGAGATATTAGACATTTTACTTTCCTCACGAGTGTAATATCTTTCAAGATCATTAAACAATTTCCACATGATTAGGTACACTTAATTTAATCTGTGTCATGGTATACTCATTTTAATCAGTGTTAGGTATACTTATTTTAATCAGTGGCCATTTATTTTCAGTGAATTCGCATCATAAGGAAGTTCTAATTTTTTATTGTTTATGGATATCAAAATATATTCATTTGCTGAAAGTTTAGATACATCAGATGTGTTTTAGTTATTAGATCTATGGATAATTTTATCGTTCTCTGAGAAGTAAATAAAATAATTAAAATTTACAGAAAAGTTGTAGATTCTTCCAAATTATCAAATAACTCATAATAAATATTTACAGCAGATGTATTGTTGAACATACAATTAAAAATAGTTAAGGGAGATGGGTCTCAGATACCTGTCATACTACAAAATTAATCATATCAGAAGATCGTAGGATGCAAATAGGACATTTTCTTTCTCCAGTTGGATATTTATATACTACTAGAATAAATTACCTGCTATTACGTTGCCCAGATCCTAAATAAGCTTCCGATACTTAAATAATACATTTACAGATAAAACCTCTCAAAAAAAATTTCCATATTGCCTTCAAACTGCCTCAATTTCCAACTCATTTCCTCCTTTCGTTTCGCAACCATGGAAAGCAGGAAAATATAATCTATATAATAAAAGGCAATGTCTGTGTGTCTGTCTTATACACTATACGTTTCGCGACCGCGCGTCGGAGAGCTACGAAATTTGGCAATCGGAGACCCGGGGGGGAGGGAAGGGGACACATGAAAACCGATTTTTAAAATTTTAATTATTTTTTTATTTATTTAATGTTTTATGCGATTTCGACCGTTTTTTGCCCTTTTTTCTCCACGATCCAGACATCGTAGAAAAAAACAAATTACACCATCGGAAAGAGCAGAGAATTTCGAGTAAAAATATATCAATTTCAAATCTGAATTTTGATTTCTAATATTTTTTAAAGATTTTAAAACAAAAGTCACTTTTTGCTCAAGAAACGATTTTTGGTTTTTAAATTCTCGCATCGTGAAAAGTACTCATAATTTCGACTAATAATTTACATTTTCAGAAAGGTCAAACATCTGGCATTCTTACAAGTCCAATCTGGTCCAGAAATAATGAAAATTGCCTTCAGGATGGCAATTTTAAAGACGCCATGATTTTAAATTTGTCGGCTACCGGCTCAGTTCCTCAAAGGCATTTTCCCCCCATCCGCATTAGTTTCTTCCCCGTCTCCATGGAGACCGCGCTTTCGGTTTTAACTGAATTACGAGCATAAGTGTTGTATACATCGGGCGAAATTATTATATTTATATGATATTTTAAATGGATATTTTTAAATGGATATTTTAAATAATTTAAATGATTGAATTATGGTGGTTTGAATTGTGGTGATGTATTTGAAATTATTATATTTATGGATTGGTGGAACGATATGGTTGATTTTTTTATTTTAAATGGATATTTTAATTTATGGATATTTTAATTTATAGATATTTTAAATGGATATTTTAATTTTATGGCTATTTTAAATGATGGAACGATGGAACGAGGATGGTGGAATTAAGAGCCTAGCATATGGTCGTTATAAATTTAAATTAGCGCGCGGGAAGTTAGCGCGCGAGAATTGCACTCGGTAGGCCTGGGTTCGATTCCCGCCACTGATGCGGAGTACGATCACCTTAAACATATGGGTCGATAATTCCTTCCGAGAGGTTGGTGGCAGGGAAAGGAGGGTACGGTCTCTGTGGATGCCTCCCCCACTGGGTCCTGGTCCAAATTGGGTGAATAAAAAGAAAGTTATGGAGATTGTCGCGGAGGGCGCGGTAGCCCAGTGGTTAGCGTGCGGGAATTTCACTCGGTAGGCCCGGGTTCGATTCCCTCCACTGACAAAACTGCTGCCGTGTTCACGCGGAGTACGATCACGTTAAACATGTGGGTCCTTAAGTCCTTCCGAGAGGTTGGTGGTAGAGGAAGGAGGGTACGCACCCTGTGGATGACTTTCCCACTGGGTTCCGGTCTAAATTGGGTGAATAAAAAGAAGGTTATGGAGATTGTCGCGGAGGGCGCGGTAGCCCAGTGGTTGGCGCGCGGGAATTGCACTCGGTAGGCTAGGGTTCGATTGCCGCCACTGCCAAAACTGCTGCCATTTTCACGCGGAGTACGATCACGTTAAACATGTGGATCCGTAAGTCCTTCCGAGAGGTTGTTGGTAGAGGAAGGAGGGTACGGATCCTGTGGATGCCTCCCCTACTGGGTTCCGGTCTAAATTGGGTGAATAAAAAGAAGGTTATGGAGATTGTCGCGAAGGGCGCGGTAGCCCAGTGGTTAGCGCGCGGGATTTGCACTAGGTAGGTCCGGGTTCGATTCCCGCCACTGCCAAAACTGCCGCCGTGTTCAGGCGGAGTACGATCATGTTAAACATGCGGGACCGTAAGTCCTTCCGAGAGGTTGGTGGTAGGGGAAGGAGGGTACGGTCTCTGTGGATGCCTCCCCCACTGAGTTCCTGTCTAAATTGGGTGGCACTTCCTGGTAGGTCGTTCCTTCTGGTAGGTCGCGCCAGCGAGTGTGCCACGGTTAGAATTTGCCACGGTCAGAATTTTCAAGGGTAGCGAACAGGCTGGTCGCCAAAGGCGGCTAGTAAATAAATAAAAGAAACAAAATGGAATCCTTTCTCTAGGAGAGAAGACGTGGCTTAAAGTTAAACCACACCGTGAGTTCCAAGGCTTTGACGATCATGCACTCAAACGTCTACGGGGGAGAAAAGTAGATATGCACTTCATTAAGGATACCTACAATTTTAATTTTTATGCTTTATTTGAAAATTCACAAAAGTTAAAATAATGTAGTTATTAAAAAAAATATTTCGTTAGAAAACGAAAATATACACACATAATTAAGTATTAAATAATCTAAAATATACACATTTCGATGTATTTAAAATAAATAAATAAACATAAGGAATTGTCCTACTGGTTCGATTCGGTTCAAATATTATTGGAAAGAACGTTATTCAATCTTTCCGATGGTGTTAAAATAGAAACTCTGTGACAAAATTTTAGATCATTAAAGAATTGATTTGATATAAAATAACAAAAATACTTAAAATGAAAACTTCAATATAAAATAACTAAAAAACTAATACGAATAAAAAAAAAATCACCAAGTCGTATTTGTTCGGGTCCTAAGTAGCTATCGCATTCCTTCGCTGTTCGCAGGTTAGATTTTCCGCTACAGAATACACACCTTCTTATATTAAGTAAAATTAACTGTTTGGTATCTCTATGGTGTGCTGAAATAGAGATCAGCTGATATAGAAGATCCAAACTGCTATTGCATATTTTAAAAAAATCTGATTTGGGCAGCACATGGATTTCTTATATAATTCAATTAATTTACTACCTTTACTGTAAAAAAAAAAAAAAAAAAGGTTATTCTTATAGTAGATACTTATATTTTTTCCCGAGATATTGAATTTTCGCCAAATAGTCGTTATTTCATTGATTTAGCGTCATTTTTATTCATTTGGCGAGTTTTTCATTAATTTAGCAACATTGAAGAAAATCACCAAGTTGGTGACCTCGCCAAGCGTTGTGGATGAAGAAATAGGTTATTCTTATATCAGATAAATGATTATTGGCATTCAAATACAAAAATATTACTCAAAGTATCGTTTCTCATAAATGGAATAAGTTAGATCCATGAGAATGATGTCACCTAATTTAGCGCATGATATTACATATGAAAAGTGAACATGTTTCTCAACAGTTAATATTCTTTTAATTTATACGATTTTTTGATAAATGTATTTGAAAAATATGCAATATCTCGAGAACGGTTCATGCTAGCGTTCTAAAGTTTATGTCAATTGTTTACTAAGGAAAAATTACATAAGAAGTGTCTGCATAACTTTATTAAATGTTTTGATTTTTTGATGAGTTTTTCAAAATTTCACACAAAAATTTAGGAAGGTTCTGAACATTCAATTGTGTTTAAAAACAATAGACTTCCAGTATTCAAGGATTGTAATTTTTTGTACCAAATTTCATTTGAATTGCTTCATTCGTTCTCTACAGACTCACTGATACACACACATATACATCAACTCAAAAATGTTCGGTTCGTGATCAGGGATGCTTGAAACGTGCTCTCCCGTCGAAAACGCGAATTCAAATTTTAGATTCCGTCACAATACTTTCCTTATACATTATACTATGTATATAAGGAAAGTAAAAATCGTTTACCGGAAAAGCTAGAAACTTTGCATGAGATTTTGATACGAAAAATAGATTGATACACAAAATCAGAATATCATATCCTGCTTTTATTAAAAGAGTGGCAATAGGAATAAAAGTTGTCAAATAATGATATTGGAAGATATTTTGGATATATATATATTTTTTTTACTTTATTGATGAATATACATTTATTTATTTTTTTTGTTTCTTAAGTGATTGTTATTACCACTGTGTTTCACTATTTTGTAACTAGAGAATGCAATTTTAAATTATTTAAAAATATTAAGCAAAAAGTATTTTATTACAGTTAACTTCGCCGAAAATACGTTGGATACAGGGAGAGGGGGGGGGGTAATCTGTCATTAATTTACATGGAGCACACGGCTTTACCTGGTACCCTGTCTCACAATTTGATGTGGGGAACCTGTGTCTGATCCATTGGATATATATATACATAAGATTAACAATACAATAGTAAAAATCTGATGTGGGCAGCAATTGACTTTCCCTGCAGACTTATATCAACATTCTCTTTATTTTAATTACAATTAATTCATTTTTAATTCAATTTTTGTTCTCATTTGGTAACTGGACTTATTTTCAAAGATGACATACAGAAAATACAAAAGAACTGAAATATCTCTAGAACGGTTAGTCCTAGTGTAATGGACTAAATAGTGTAATGGTCTTATTCTTTTCTTCATTAAAAATTACATATTTAACAAGCATTTAATGGATATATTTGAGCATACGTAGTTTTTTATTTTAGAGTTTGGCAATTTTTGCGGGCCATTTTGTTAAAAAAGGCAGGTTATTTTTTTCCGAATCGTACCAAAACTAATCAGCACCAGATTCACCTACAAGTGACTTACTTACCTACCAAATTTTATGAAATTTGGTCCATTAGTTTATTAGTTAGTGGATTCAAAATCTGCACAGACGTCACGCTAAAAAATTTTTCGTATTCTAGAGGTCTCAAAACGTGTAGATCCGTCGAAAACTCGAGTTGTGATTTTCGGCATGATTCCAATACTTTCCCTATACATTACTATGTATTGCAGGGAAATTAAAACACTGTACATTAAAATTAGATAAATGTTTTTTATACACCTCTGGAAGATTTTATAATGTCATTACCTTCAATCCATTGTTATTCATTCTTTTTTTTAATTAGAAAAACAATCTGTATGAATTAAAACTATGTATGTGTATCTTCATTCATTTCCTTGAATTTTTATTTAGTAAGTAATCAGTGGAATTCTTTTGTTTGATTTTGGGTACTATACTATGCCTCTTCTAGTTCTACTTCATATCATATACATATTTATTTGATATTACACTATATGTACCACATTTGGAAGATGCTTTAAAATAATAAAACACATATCAATCGTCCTTATCTTAGGAGCCTCTGCATTCATGAGGAAAATAAAAGACCAACCTTTTTGTAAGTGGAAAATCTGTAAATGAAGCTTCAAAGGCTAAATGTGTATTTGCTTAGAGTGTGGATAATATATCTCACCTTTGCAAATTCATTTTTGGCTGATTTGTTTCAACAATGAAGCAGCTGTAATCAAGAAGAGAACTGAAGTTAAGAATAATACCGGAAAGGGTAAGATTTTTGGCTAAAAAATGTATTAAAATTTTTGTTCTTATTATTTTAATAATTTTTTTTATCCAGAAAACCTTTAAGAGTGCATTTTGGGCTGTGTATTGGTTTATTAAAGAAGAAAATGTAAGCAGCACAAGAATATTTATATCTGTAAATGAAGTTTTAGAGACTAAATGTGTATTTGCTTAGAGTGTGGATAATATATCTCACCTTTGCAAATGCATTTTTGGTTGATTTGTTTCAACAATGAAGGAGCTGTAATCAAGAAGAGAACTGTAGTTAAGAATACCAGAAAATGTAAGCTTTTGTCCAAAACATGTATTAAAAATGTTTTATTATTCTAATAATTTTTTAATACAGAAAACCGAGTGTATTTTGGACTGCTTTGATTCAACAGAGAAGAAGAAAATATAAGCAGCACAAGAATATTTAAAAGCAAATTTAAGGGTATAACCAGTTATGAAATGTAACTTGAAGATATATGAAACAGAACAATAGAATGTATATTCATATTTAATTTTAGCAAATTCTTTACAATCTTCTGCTATTCTATTCACTC
Source organism: Amaurobius ferox (assembly GCA_951213105.1). NCBI lineage: Eukaryota > Metazoa > Arthropoda > Arachnida > Araneae > Amaurobiidae > Amaurobius > Amaurobius ferox. The sequence goes on from OX578142.1 coordinate 126,119,610, forward strand.
TGCTTTATACCTCTTGGATTTTCTTTGTTTTATTCATTATTTATTTTTGGATTGGCACAACTATTGTCCCAGGTTACATAAATATCATTCTGTTTACAAAAATTTCTCTACCATTGTAGTGATTGCTGTCTAATTTATCTTGATGAAGAAGGCTCTTTCTTGTCTTTGAAACCAGTACATACATTTAATCAACTGTTGATGCTGCTACTAACAAATTTTTTTATGTATAAATTAATTAGTTTATGTTGATAAATGCTTGTCATATTTTCTCAATGTGCAAATTTTAAAATAAGTAGTTTTTTTAAATATATCAACAATTTTATTTTCTTAAATAACAGATTTAAATTTATTAATAAAATATATGAAATAAGTTTGCAGCATAATAAATAAAATAATTTGATGTATAGTTTTAATGTTGAATTAAATGAACTATATATCATAACTTAAAATCATTTCATTTATCATTAATATTGACATAAGGAATATTTTTTATAAATTTTTTTTGTTTGATTTAGTAATTTTTTTAAATATATCAACATTTTTGTTTTCTTAAATAACTAAAAACTAAATAAAATATATGAAATAAGTTTGCAGCAATATAATAAATAAAACAATTTGATGTATAGTTTTGATGTTGAGTTAAATGAACTATATATCATAATTAAAGATCATTTTATTTATCATTAATATTGACACAAGAAATATTTTTATATATTTTTTTGTTTAACTTCTGTCTAATAAATAAATCCTAATAAAATGGGGGGAATGTTCCTGGGCCAAATTTAGCTCAAGTTCCTCCATTTCCCAATCATTAGTATATAACAGGTGTGTTATGCATGGATGTAACATTAAAGCTATATTCAGATTCAAATTCTTAGAATATATTGCTTTGTATTACATTTTTAGGTATGTCATGTTTTAGTTATATCAATATTTTGTGCCTGTTATTATTTTAGTGTATATAAAAAGCGATACATTAAATTTATACTATTTACTAGCAGTATACCCGTTCTTCGCACTGAATATATAATAAAGAAATTAAAACTTCAGTTTTGTGCAAATTCCTATAATATTTTAAATGACATTGTTATTCTAATCATTTTATTAAAATAGTTAACTTAATTCTCCTAAAAATACGTATAAGAATCTCTGTTCTCGCTATACGAAATTATCTTCACAGGCAGATAGGAAGAAAAATCCCCGTTTGTAAAACAAATTTACAAAAACTATTATTTAAATTCCCACACAATGACAAAGGCTTTAAGGGAAATTGAACTTAATTTTGCAAATTATTGAATTTTCATTAATTTAGTATCATTTTATCAATTCGGCCGCATTTTTAGTAATTTAACGGCATTTTAAAAAGTCGCCAAATTTTTCGGAAAGTGGGACAGTTCGACTAATAGACAAACGCTACCGAAATATCATTACAATACTAACTTCTTTCAAAACGCAATTAATTTCGTTGATTTGGCGTCATTTTTTCAATTTGACAACAGTTTTATCGATTTGGAGATATTTGAGCAATTTGACCACATTTTAAAAAGTCGCCAAAATGTTAAATAAATAACATAATTTAAAAGCTAATTTCAACATGGTATTATTGTTCACATATATATAATATTTATAGATAAGTACATTGAAACATAAGAATATAAAATAGGGTTTCCTTCAAAAGTAAAATTAAATTCCCAATCTCGTGAAATATTGGGATTAAAAAAATTTTATTCCCGAAATCCCAAGATTGTATAAGTATCCGAGATTACAATCTCTAAATGTATGAAAGCATAAATGTACGAAGTTATTCTTATTATTATTATTATTATTATGTTACATGTTCAAAAGGGATTACAAACTATAAATTTAAGATATTTGTAATAAAAAAATAATTGTTTCCTCTGTTATTTTTAAACCTTGAGCAATAATCACGCATGGTTTTTATTCAATAATACCCCACTTTGCTGAATGCATTTTTCGTTTTCCTGTGAATAAATAGCCTTGGGTGTTGGTCTCATTATCCGAGATGAAGGGTGAAGATACACGCTCAAAGTGATATAGTACTGTACGGACACATACAATGGTAAGGGGAAGAACTTGGAGTTCTTCCCCTTACCATTTCGACTCTTTCTGTCGGTCCTCTTGTGTGGGAAAGCAAAGTAGTAGGTCCGATCCGATCTCGAAGAGAAAGGGATCTAGATATTTTCTGTATGATGGGGAGCATTAACAAAGTCAGAGGTTTATATCTAACAGAGGGATTGATTTATTTTAAAATGTAATTTTGAAAGTACATAGTATGCTTTTATGTCACAGGTAGATGTGTTTTTCATTACACTGAAAAGTTCAGTTAAAAACTACTAACTTTAAAATTGAGCAGATATATATTTATCTTTTTCGCGATTGTTGATTTTGACGAAGAATTTTACTAAATTTTGAACTTTGGTTCTTGACGTTCCACTCAAATATTTTTACTTTATTATGTAATATAGTATAGAGAAAGAATTCACGACAATTTTCGAATTCGATATTGTGATGCCAATATACGTTTTAGGATTTCCTGTAAACATTTTGACAATTTTTGGAATGCTATCTGTCTGCATGTCTAAAGTCGATCTTTTGTGTACACGATAGCTTCCACAAAAAATCTGACGTGGGCAGCATATGAATTTCCCTACAAATTCATTTTCTCTTTATTTCTTTAATAATTCATTAAATTGAATTGAATTGTACAAAATAACACCGAATTTGCACTTTTAATTCAGTTTTTGTTTTTATTTGGTAACTGGATGGCGTAACGAAAATTGAAGAACGAACGGTTAGAAGATCCTCGAGAACGGTCAGTTCTACAGGAATGGGGTAAGAATGGTCTTATTCTTTTCTCGTCAAAAATTACGTATAAAATAAACATTTAATTGATACATTTGAGCATACGTAGTCTTTTATTTTAGATTTTGGCAATTTTTGAGGGTCATTTCGTAAAAAATGGCAAGCTTTTCCGAATCATACCAAAATCAAATCAGCACCAGGGTATCCCACAAGTAACTTATCTACCAAATTTTGTGAAATTCGGTTAATTAGTTTTTTAGCTAGAATGGATGAGATTTTTGAGGCCTATTTCGCAAAAAAAAAAAAGGCAGGTTCTTTTATCTCGAATCGTACCAAAATCTAATCAGCACCAAGTTCATACACAAGTGACTTACCTATAAAATTTTAGGAAATTTGATCCATTAATTTTTAGTTAAAGTGGATACATACATTGCAGAAACAAACATACCCAGATGTCACGCTAAAAGTTTGTTTTTTTCGTGTTCTAGATGTCCCGAAACGTGTAGATCCGTCGACTTGCGATTTTTGACTTGATTGCAATACTTTCGTTATACATGATCATGTATTACAGGGAAAGTAATAATAATGGATTTTCCCGAAACTTTATCCTGCTTTGTTATCGAAAAATTTAGAACAAGATAGAAGTTTTTTAAATTCGAGCGAAAACTTCGAATTTTATTTGAAATTTTATACATTTTTTTAACATATCAGCATATGATAAAATTTGATATAATCATGCATAAAAGGACTTATTCATGGTTCATTAACCAAGAGACTTAATAGTTTCAATCATTGTAAAAAAAAAAGGCGCGATACAATTTTCCCCCTTTTAAGCAGAAAACGTTTTGGGACCTTTTTTTTTAATATTTTAAGGGTAATATTTTTTTTTTATTTTAGGTCATTTTCTACCATTTTTTAAAATAAATTAAATTGATCAATTCTAATTGTTTACAACAGTACATAGTTCTAAGACAACATCCGAAAATTCTGAAGTTAAAAAGATAGGGTGAGAGGTGTGATAAGTTGAAGTGAGTCCATTGCAGAGTAGAAAATACAACATGAAAATTTCATCAAAACCAAAGCAAGAGTCACCAAGATAGAAAAAACGATTTTAAAAAGGACCTTCCGGCCCCCTTTCACGGACCCTTTCACAGCCTACTTTTTAAAAATATTTATAAATGCCCCCCCCAGCAACACCGTACATCAAAAAGTATTTGTTTTACGCCATTTCACCATTCTTATTTAAGTAGAATTAAAATCTTAATTGCTAACTTTAGAAGTAATTATCATAGAAACGGGATTTTTTCAGGGAATGCTTATAATACTGTTACAATCTTATAATTCAAATTTCCCACCTTTGTCTGCAAAACTCGGGATTTTAAAATTCTGAATTTTGAATCCTACTATCCAAGTTCCCAAGAGAGTGTCTCTTCCCTTATTACAAACTCCTCCTAGATATTCACACCCCCACCCGCACCATATTCACTCGCTGGCTTTTGTACATCTGTGACCTTGACAGCTCCTTTCATACATATACGAGCAGAAAGAATACTTTGTAGGAAGCGAGGCGGACAATCGTAGTTCAAATTCGGTCAGAGGCAAGAGACCTCCCAGCACAACCCAGAATTTGAGACATAAAACGTCTCGTTACCGGAGGCAATCGTGAAAGAAAAGACATACCGTTATTATACATATTATGATAGTAACGAACCGCCAACAAACGTGTTTATATAAATTGACAGATTATGCAAGGAAATGGATTGGACAGGACATTTAATTATAAAATTGACACAGCAGAATAAAAAAAAAAACTGATGCGGACAGCATATGACTTTCCTTACATACTCAAATGCATTTGCTTCTTATTTCTTTAATAATCTATTAAATTGAGTTTAATGGTACAAAATAACACACATAATTATTTTAAATGACATTGATATTGCACTTTTAATCCAACTTTCGTTTTCATTTGGTAACTAGACGTATTTTCAAAGGCGAAAATACTCAAATATCTCGAGAACGGCTAGTCCTACAGTAATGTGGTTGGTCTTATTTTTTTAACATAAAAAATTATGTATAAAATAAGCATTTAATTGATATATTTCAACATACTTAGTCTTTTATTATAGATTTTGGCGAATTTTTACATGCTATTTTTTTTTTTTTTAAAAAGGGGGGGGGGGGGGAAAGGTCCTTTTATCCCAAATTGTGATAAATCTAATTGGCATCAGAATCATCCACAAGTGTAAAATTTGGTGAATTAGTTTTTGGGTTAGAGTGATTACATACATTGCACCAACAGACACATACGCAGACGCCATGCTAAAAATAATTTTTTGTGTTTGGGAGATCCCTGTAGATCGGTTGAAAAACTCGAGTTGCGATTTTCCCCGATTCCAAAACATTCCCTATACATTACCATGTATTGCAGGGAAAGTAATATAAAAATAACATATTTATTTGTCTAAAAATTCAGACAATGACCATGTCACGATGAATATAAATAAATAGCGATTCAAGACACAAAATATTACGTGGATTATTACAATTGGTTAAAAGAAAGGTTTTATCGAAAACCGGGATGAAGTTATCATTAATAACAATTTGGAATAAAGCAGTGGAAAGTTTGTTTTTATATTTTAAGTTATAGTTAGTAGGGGGGGGGGGGATCTTACAGGTGATGGCAGGCTGTGACATTCAGCCACTGTCTCTGTGGGCACGATATATCGAACAAATTGAGATATTCAAACAGTGACTTCACCAGGAATCCACTGGAGTTCAGAGAAATGAGAAACAAAATGCTTTGTTACCCCCCCCCCCCCCCCCTCATCCCTTTTACACACACAAAATTTCTAGCGGCGCTACTGGATTCATGTGAATTTTGATATAACTATAAACATTAATTATCGATTGTAAGAGGGCTACTGATTGCATACTAAAGGAAGGCCATCCACAAGGATTATATCCCAGTAGGAATAACATGAATAACAAGAAAAGTTATTTTTATTTTAAAACATAAATAGAATTAAGCAGTTTTACAATTGTAATGTCACATTAAGCAAGAAAGATCAATCATGCATAAAGCATTGATTATGAAACACTTTCCAACTCCAATGCAATTTTATTTAAACATCTCTAAATTGCGATACATTCCTCTGTAATATTTTTAAAATTATCGCAATGCTACATTAATTTATTATATTTGGAAACTTAAAACTTCATCGAAAAAAATGAACGTCATTCAAATGACGGCATTGAAATATAAATTGCCCGGTTTAAACATCTCTAAAATGCGATACATTCCTCTGTAATATTTTTTAAATTATCATAGCACTACAATAACTTATCATATTTAAAAACTTCATCGAAAACAAATGAAATTTATTAAAATGACGTCATCGAAATATAACACACCTGGCTCTATCTATAAAAGCAGCATTTCATTCACAAACTTTTTCCATTCATTTCATTCATCACAATACTATAATAATTTATTTTATTTAAAAACTTAAGACCATGGAGGTACAAGTAATTAAACTATGCTTAAAACTCATAGAAAAAATCGTCTGCTTCTCTGTGTAAAATCAATGAATTTTCATTCATATCAGCTATATTGTAGACTCCATGAGCTAAATAATTTTGCGTTAAAGAAATGCAGCAATTCTTATACAACTCATTCTACATCTTTTGGTATTTACATTCTCCATAAGTGAGAATTAGCCTTCGTTGTAGAAATAATCAAAATTTGATGATCATTTAAACTCAAATATATTGTAATTGCGTTGTTTCAGTATGTAGATGCACAGAATTTAAGCAAAAATAAAGCGGTTTTAGGACGGATACAACACTAAACATGAATTAAGAAAAAAAATAAAAATCACGATTTTGACATAAGATGGATGCCATATTTTATTTTGAAGTGGGTCACATGATCTCTTCATATAATTGTCACGTGATCTCTTTATAAAAGGTGTAATTATTATTTTAATTTGTATTTAAAATCTACTGAATATATTTTACTGAAATTTTTTTATATAATTTATGAGATAATTTAAATATTTCCCAAAACTTTCGAAGCAATTTGTGAATTTTAAATCCGCTTAAAAAATGTTTGAAAAATTAGGTCCCATAGGGTTCAATGTATTTCATTTTTTCAACCCGGGTTCAATCCAAAACTAATTGGGTGATATTATTCATTTATATTCCCATAGGTCCCACAGACTCTCTGAACAACATACTAAACTTTCATTTTGATAAAGTCATTTTACAGCAGTTATCGTGCTAACGGACAGACAGACAGACGGAAGGAACAAAGTCATAAACACTTTTCAACTATGTTATAAAGTGTTAATAAGGAAGAATTTCAAAATATACATTATATAACAAAATTATACAACAATAATAATAATGGGATTAAATAATATACTATAATTTATGACATACAAGTCCTATAAAGTTCTTCAGAACAATATTGCCATATACTCTAAATACATAATAATACAAGAAAGATCAATCATGCATAAGCATTGATTATGAAATACTTTCCAACTGAAATGCAATTTCATTTAAAAATCTCTAAAATGTGATACATTCAGTTGTGATATCTTTTACATTATCACAGTACTAGAGTAATTTATTACACTTAAATATTTAAAACTTCATCGAAATCGTCTGATTCTCTATGCAAAATCGATGAATATTTCATTCATATAACTTGTATTCCAGAGCTAAACAATTTTGCGCGAAAAAAAATCAGCAATTCTTATATAACTCACCTTACAATCGCTTGAGATATTTGCATTCTGCATAAGTTAAAATTAGACTTCGTTGAATAAATAATAAAAGTTTAGGGATCATTTAAAATCACAACTATTGTAATTGCGTAGGCACGGAATTTAGATACACAGATAATACACAGATACACAGATAATATATGTGTGTGTGTGTGTATGTATTCAAAGTATTGGAATCGTGCCGAAGATCGGAACTCGAATTTTCGAAGGATCTACACATTTTGGGACTTCTAGAACACGAAAAACTATTTTTAGGAAGACGTCTGTGTGTGTAAGGGTGTATCTGTGTGCGTTTCTGTGTGTCTGTGAGGATATTGCATCCACTCTAACAAGAAAACTAATGGGCCGAATTTCATAAAATTTGGTAGGTAAGTTTTTCGTGGGAAACCCTGATGCTCATTAGATTTTAGTACGATTCGTAATAAAAAAATTTGCCTTCTTTGCGAAATGGCCGGCAAAAATTGCCTTTATCCACTCTAGATAAAAACTAATGGACCAAATTTAACAAAATTTGGTATATAAATCACTTGTAGGTTATTGTGGTACGATTCGGGAAAAAGGAACGGGCTGTTTTTGCAAAATGCCCCACAAAGATCTTTAAATCTAAAAATAAAAGACTACGTGTGCTCAATTATATCAATTAAATGCTTATTTATACGTGATTTTTGATAACAAAAAGAATAAGACTAACCCCATTACTCTAGGGCTAGCCGTTCTCGAGATATTTTAGTTTTTCCGCATTTTCGCTACGTGTGCCTTTGACAATAAGTCCAGCTATCAAATGAGAACCAAATTTAAGTTTAACGTGCAAATTCAGTGTCATTTAAAATACTTAAGGGTGTTATTTTGTACAGATAAACTCAAATGATTATTGAAGAAATAAAGGGAACATGAATATGAGTCTGCAGGGAAAGTCATGTGCTACCTACATAAGAATTTTTAACAATCTTACAACAATGATTCATAGAGGTGAACGGGGATTATTTGCAGGCCATTTCGAAAAAAATGTAGGATCTATATTTGAGGATCCACAAATTTTTGTAGAATAAAATGTTCTACTAATTTAAGTTGTGTACCAAATTTCAACTCTCTAGGACGTAGGAAAGTACATTAAAAATTCCAACAAATAAGTATAACATGAAGAGTTATATAAAATTAAAAAAAAATTAAAAATTGTTATTTACCATATTTATTTTACCTGTAAAACGTAAAACCTCTCTCATATACTATGTTGTAAAGTGTTAAAAAAACCAAAAAAACTGTGGAATATATATAAGAAAGTTGAGTTGATCCTCATTCAAATCTGCATTATGTACATTTGAGAAAGTTGAGTTTCCATTTAAGGATATCAATATGCATTATGAAAGTATGAAAAGTTATAGGTAGGGCCAAACACATCGAAAAGAACGGGATCAAATTCGAACCCCTTCTGAAAAATGGCTTGAAAATTTGATCTGGATTGAAACATCACCATCTTAATATTTAGTTGAGATGTTGATGCATCAACCTGGATTTAAATATTTGATCTCCTTTGCAGAAAGGGATTGAACGTGTTATACAAAAATATGAAAAAGTTGAGTAGAGCCTTATACCCTGTATAATTTTCTAATTCTGTGATATTGATTACATTACAAGTAGACCCAATAAATTTGAATTATAAAGATATGAGGAAGTTGTAAATGGATTATGACGGTATGCCAATGGAATATAAATATAGAAAAATTAATTTTATAAAGTAATAATTTAGCAGGGTGGTTTTATACAGCTTATAGAAATGTGGCCAAAAGAAATTATTTCCAATTGTAAGGTATGAATGTGAAAAATGTTAAACAATAATGCTTGTTTCTGTAGCAAGAACTTCTGCTGCTGTTATTTTGTAGTCCTCATTTTGCATTAAAATATGAATATCAGATAATAAGTGAAAATTTTGGAATTCGATATTTTGACGGGAAAACACGTTTTATGGACATCTATGACGGAAAGATAAGTTTTATGGACATCTGAATACATTTCGAACACTTTTGAAAAATTGCCCATCTGCGTGTATGCACACGATAATTTAAGAACGAGTGCGCGTACAGCTATGACATTTTATGTGTAGATACATTGTGTAAAAAAAACGAAGTTGAAAAAAAAATTGTAATTTAGATGATTAAAATTCGAATTATTAGAAATTTAAGAATTTTATAACATTCATTCTTATGGAGAAAATTATAATTTCCAGAACAATGGTGGTGGTACGGCCAATGGATAGTTTGACCATAAGGATATAAATGCTAATAAAACACTACTATTTTTCTGCATCACTGAGCTAGTATCAACTTTAAAAAGAAACTCTGAAAAAGTTTTAAAAAATTCAGCGAAATGATTTATTTTTCAGTTTAAAGTGTATGCTTTTTTTATGAGCTTTCGTTTGCAAATTTCTTTTCTTTTTTTTTTTTTTTTAATTTTAAGTCTGAAAAAAAAAAATATTTGTTGATAATAGCAACAAGTTATTTAGGTGAAGTGATGCATTTGGCTAATTTGCGTTGTGTTATAACTGTTTCCAACTTGAAATATATATATATATATATATATATATATATATATATATATTCACTTTCTAAGATCAAAATCTCATAAAATATATGGGTTCTTTTTTTTTCATTCATTCTGATATTGATTATGAAAAAAAGTGAATTACCCCAACTTCAAAAATTTATTGGCGCCATATCTCTTTGAATGTTGACCAGGTGCGAAACTACATAAGACATGTAACACCTTCAATGTAGGTGGTTTGAATAATGTTTGCAAAATCAATGTCGTAAGGAATAAAAACTATTGAAGACTATTATATATATAACATGATTCGTGCGCATCAGGTGCATGTATAATTCTTACTTTCCCTACATTACAGTATAATGTATATAAGGAAAGTATTGTGACGAAGTCGAATATTCGAATTCGAGTTTTCGACAGAAAAGCACACGTTTTAAGCATTCCTGAAATAGAAGCGAACGTTTTTGAGGGAAGGTCTGTTTGTCTGTAAGTATGTTAGTGTGAGTGTGGAAGCGAAATCTCACAAATGAACGTTTCAGAAATAATTTGGTACGATTATTTCAATCGATGAATAATGAAAGCCTATTGATGTTAAACGCAATCGAATGTTTGGAACACTCAGGGTCTGATAAACGCACGGGCCTCCGGGGGCCGCGTACTGTGTCCCCAAATTTTAGGGGCCTCTAAATATTGTATGTGTTAAACCATTTTATTCAGAAATAATTATTTATTTAATTATTTAAATAATATAAGCTGATAATGTTAGTTTTTATTTTAAATTTTGAAAATATGTTAATAGTTTTAAATATTATACATCTTTTAAAGTTTTACTTTTAAATAAAAAGTTCTACATTTACAAAAGTGCCTTCGGGTTAGTGATCCTAAACTTCCAAATTTGCTTTGTGATTTTTTTTCTTTGCATGCATTTGGTATGCCGTGAGTGTAAGGGGGCCCCCAATTAACACCGAACCTCACATTGGCTTAATCAGGCCTTGGGAACATTCCCTTAATTTTCAAATGAATTTTTGAAAACTTCTTTAAAAATTGGGATCTTCAATAATCATAAATAAATAATCATTTCCACCGTAATTTTTCATTAGAAAACGAATGACAGAAACTTTAGAAACCTAGCATGAGCCGTTTTCGAGATGGTGCCTGTTTTTCAAAAACATTTATAAAAAAAATTACTTAAACTTAAAAATGCAGAAGTATTATCAAATATATAAAATTATCGTCTCGTAGAGAGCTATGGAGAAAGTTCTTCAACCATTCTAACAGGAAGACCCACCCCTGCATTTTTCAGAATTGTTCAAAGAAGACACGGTTGATTAGTTCACATTCTTTGTCAAGGTCACAGATGTCTACCGTTTACGCCGTAGAGGGCATTCCGCCTCTGGCATTGACTTTTGGGGAGAATAAGAGGCAAGAGGGATCGTACTCGTACTCGCATGTGTGTATGTGAGGTTATGCAAAAAGGAGTTGACTCGGCTTTCTCCTACCTTCATACAGTAGATTAGTTCATAATCTGCATGCCTATTGAGAAGGGGGTGGGAACAGGGTGATTGATTGTGATTGCTCCTAGGCCCGGATTTTTGACCTCTTCTAATATATATATATATATATATATATATATATATATATATATATATATATATATATATATATATATATATATATATATATATATATATATATATTATATATATATAAACAATAATTATGGAAGTGAAAAAATAATTTTTTGCGCAAAATGTTTTTCTTTCTATCTCCAGGTAAAAAAAAACAATGTGGTACTGTAACAAATCTGATTTACAAAGGGGCAAAGATGTTCCATTTCTAATGTTTTGCTCATTCAAGAAAAAATTAATGTTTATATTTATTATTTTCAGGTTTCGTCTACTGTATTTTTTATAACTCGAACATCTTACACTTTAAATTTTCTCTAAAATACATAAACTACTTTAAAATTAAGCTCAGTGTGAAGAGAAATTGAAATAAGGCCTAAGCAAAATAAGGCCGCGAGCCCGGATTATCTATCTCTCCATAGCCTTAATAATTTGTATCAAAAACCTATAGAAAACTAGCATGGACCGTTTTAAAGATATTGCACGAGTTAAGAATACATTTTTCATAACTAGCACTTTGAATATTGTTACATAAATTATTTCATACGTAATTTTTAATTAGAAAATGATTTTAATTTAGAACAGCATTAATCGTTCTCGAGATATTGCATGTTTCTCAAATTAATTTTTAAAAAAATCATACGAAATTAAAAAAGTAGTAAGTATAGTGAAATATGTTAAATTTCCATATGCAATGTTATGCAACATCATTCTCGTGAATCTAAATCATTCTACTCGCGAGAGATAATACTTTTTGTAATAGTTTCGTATTTTGAATCTTAAGAATTCGGTAATAGTCAATTATTTCATACAATTGATATTAATCAAAGGTTAACTGCATATATATGGATCAGAATTTTGTACCTGAGTATGAATAAGCCATTTGTTTGAAATCATAAGTTGCAAAGAGAGTCCAATTTCAATTTATATGTTGTTAATTCAATGGTAAAATCATAGTTTTGTGGATCTTGTTCGATTAATTCGTTATGAAATAAATACAGTTACTGCGTTACGTAGGGAAATTTAAAATCATGTGCTACTCACATTATACTTTTTACATAATGTAAATCCACACTTAAATTTTTATAATACACACATACGGACATATTTTTAAAAAATATTCAAAATGTAAACGTGTTTGTCCGTCAAATCACGATTTCCAAAGTTTTCTACATGTAGAAAGTATTGTTTCAGCGAAAATTATTAAATTCTATAATTTGAGGGAGAGCGACCACCTGAACATATTTTGAACACTTTTGGAAAGACATCCATCCGTGAGTGTGTGTCTCTGAGATATGAACAAAATATCTGAGATATGAGCCTAAAACAAATGCTTATATCGCTATGAAATCTTATTTTGTCACGATATTACGTAAAAAAAACCCAGAACTAAATAAAATATTTTGTAACTTGCAGTATTAGATCACAAATTATTTGAATTTTCGATTTTCCACACAATTATTTTCTATAGCAAGCATCTAAATGGTTGTGATATTTTTCTATCCATGAGGCCAGTGAAGATACTATTTTGACGATGCTCACTACTATGTTTGAAGACATTTACTATAGTTCAATTTTTCAGATAAATTTATTTGAAAAACGTTCTTGAGAACAAACAGTTCGAACTAGCGTTCTGAAATATGTGCCATTCGTTTTATAAGAAAAATTGCGCATAAAATGACTATTTATCTAACATTATTAGATGTATAGATTTCTTTTTTTATGAATTTTTCTGGGAACTGCTGAACGTTTGATCGCGTTTAAAATCAATACAGGGTTCCAGTATTCACAGATCACACAAATTTACGTTCGAAATACTCCATTCGGTCGTGAGATATCGCTCCCATAGACTCACGGACACACACTAGCATACATACACACAGACATTACCTTAAAAATGTTCAATTCGAGTTCAGGGATGCTTGAAATGTGATCTTCCGTCGAAAATTGAAATTCAAATTTTTGATTCCGTCACAATACTTCCCCCTATAAGAGAGGTTGGGGTACAATGGACCACTTACGTACATTTTGATGTTTTCTTTTAAACGATGAGGAAAATGACCACTTTGAATGAGTATCGTATTATCTACATATTCAGGTTTATGCTATTAAATTTTGCTGCAGAATATTTTAAATGATAAGTGACAAAGTGGACCATTGTACCTGGTCGCATATCTGCAATAGCAACCAGCCAAAAAATTTTTTATGTGTCACTATTTTGTAAACCATTATGGAGACAGACATATTCAGTTTGCCATGCAGGTAGGTGGCTTAAAATGTCTTCAAGAGATTAAGCTTACTTTGCAACAGTGGAGTTTCTACTTACAGTATCAGCTTACACCACTAATGTCCCATGAAAACAAATGACTATTTGTCGAATGTTTAAAGTTAAAGTACAAAACTATTACAAATTGTGTCTCTACCCATTGTAATACACAATTTGTAATAGTGTTTTACGAGAGATTACAAATAGTGTCTTCTCTTGTGAATGGAACGAGCTAGATCCACGAGAATTTTGAGTCAATTCGGTTCACACTTTGGCCGCTGTAATAAAGGCGAATGACGAAGGTCAAAGTGCCTGACCATTTAAAAAAAAAAAAAAAAAAAAAAATTCATGTTCAGATTAGGTACTCACTTTCACATTTAAAGATTTAATACACATTCAATTTGTAATGTGTGATGTTCAAAATGTGGATATGCAGTCAAAGCTATATATATATATATATATATATATTACATTTTCAAACCTATTACAATCCTTCTCATTACATATTTATAGCAATAAACTTTTCCCCGAGCATTCTATTATTCTTACTGCTTTTGCTCTGTTTGAATCAAAAATTAACTCATCACATATTATATCCTCATTACCATCCTCCCCAAACATGTTCTTTACCTAGTTACAAAAGCATGTATTAAAACTACACCTAGAAATTTTTAATTTCATCAAAATACTTTACCTTTATATAAACCTTGCATTGAATGCAAACAAAGATATGAAAGTAGAATATATGTAATATTATTAATTACAATAAATTTATTTTAAAATAAATTTATATTCCTTAGATATAATTATATATATTCCTTTGTAAAAAGATACTACATTATACATAAATAAAATATAATGTAACACACCTTGTAATTTGTGCCTACCCCTGAAATAAGTAACAAAGCTAGAAGGAAGCTTAGGGGGCTATGCAATGCTGAATGCCCAAAGTTACATTATTACCCTACCCAGTGATTTTTCACATTTACATTGTATTCTACATTGCATCTGAAATTATGGGTTCTATAGGGAGTACAGGGTATATTTTACATTGCATCCTACCAAAAGAATATTCATAGCTCCACTTATGGAGTGGGGTTCTTGCCTCGTGTGCAAAACTACAGAAAGATGATAATGATTTAAAATTATTTTGATATGTAAAAACAAATATGCATTGAAAATTGAATTATATACAACTAAACTTATTTAAAGTAGATACCGAATATGACTGAGCACATGCCAAAATTCTTTCATTGCCTCCTTTCCCTTAATGTATTTTCTTTGATCCTTAAACTAAATATATGTTCACCACAAGAAGCGCCTCTTTCTTATTCTACACCCCATCCCACTCCATGACAGCATGCCACTTATGGGTTCTCAATGATTTTGTTGAACTGAATGGGGTTATGACTTCTGCCCTACACTGCACTTGCTATGGTGTAATGGGTTGAACTCAGGCCTTCCAATAAGATTTAATTTCTTACCAATGCTTACTTACAGAAACTGAATAATTAAACTATTTTAAGAATATTAAGAATGTATGTACATTAAACTGTATAACACAACAATTATTTATATTAAGAATGTAGTACACTACAAACTATATAATACTATACTATAAATATATATATATATATTAAGAATATATGCAAATCATTAATGCATACAAAATTTTAATTTGAAAATTCTATTATTCAATCAGTATTTAATATGTATATATACCTATATTGAACAATAAAATATATAGTTCTATATAATAATAATAAAAAAAAAAAATTAGAATATGAATCTAAATGAATAAATTATGCAAACATGTCAGCAACAAATGCATAAGCTTATCATTTCTGCATCACATTTTGTAATAGTTCAGAATTATATTTTAAAAAATAACATAACGTATTCCAGTGGTGAAGAGTGATAAAATAATTTGAAGAGACATAAAAATAGGGCACCAAAATTTACAAATAACATTTTATGCTATATTTTTTAGCAAGGTTACAAATAAAATATACAGTAAACTTTAGATAATCCAGCATATTTCAGAAGTACCGGATAACCAAATTAACAGAATTATCAGATGTTGAACTAAAATGCTATAGAAATTGGAAAAAATTAATGCAAAAGAAAATAATGGAAAATAAATGTGATTTTTTTTTTTATTAAAGAGTTACACATACTAAATTATACTGTACAGTATGCCAAAAAAACATTTAAATAAATTTTAACATTATAAGGTAAACTTCAATTAACAGAAATCTGGATATAAAAGCATTCAGTTTATTACAGTAAATATAACTCAATAAAGCCAAATGGACCTAAACAGTGCAACCGACAGAATTTTTGAGTTCGTATATAACAAATGTAGATCCCTATTTTCCAAGTTATTGGTCTTTCTTTGTAAACTGTTTATATGACATAGGACCTCTAAGCTAAGCATCATTTTGGCTCTACTTGTTGGCGGCTCTAAACCCGAATATAATTTAAGAGCTGAGCTGGACACATTCCAAATAATTAGATGTCGAATGAACCAGAATTTATTTAATAACTCAATTACACTGAAAATAAATTATGACATTTTGTAATTTTACAGTGGAACCCAGGTTTTACATTTCTCTTTGGAGCCAATTAAAAAATGTTATAAGTGGGGAAAACACAATACATAGGAAACTCCATTATATTTAGAATATAAAATTCAAGGAAAACATGTAAGAAAATAAACAGACCACTATTTTATTTCAGAGACGATTATTACATAGGTTAGAGTGGCCTAATCTGAACAGGTTAGTTGTGGCATAATGTCCATTCAGATAAAAGGCATCAAACAATAGTTTCACTAGTATTTGATGCAGTTTAATTTAACAGCAAACATCTAATTTAACCTCACATATAAACAAATGAAAAAATCAAAACAAATAAAAGAGAAAGTAAAGAAATAAAATAATAAAAAAACAAAATGTGTGGATAAAACAGTGTGTACTTTTAAGCAGATAAGAATAGGAAGGGCTTATTCCTTCAACGGGAAAGGGATAGGTATGTGAATTTTATCTAAAATTTAAAATGCAAATTTACAATATCAGCCTAGAGTAGACCTAAAAATAGGAACTCAACACTCACCATAGGTTAATTACACAATCCAATGTGTTGATTAAATGAAACAACTCCGGGCCACTACATCCCTCTTCTATTCTGTTTTAATCAGAAAACTGTCCCAAAAGTTTACTAACTGTTTATTATTGCCCAATTCTTATCCCTCATATCTCTGTATATAATAATATATTAAGTATATGTAACCACACTTATTGATTTTACAAAAAAATTATGATACAGTGGCCATTAAACTAAAACTGTGAACTTGCTACTCAGTGAAAATTTGAATTTTCAAGTTTAAGGGAGATTATCCTTAAAATTTATTGTTGAAGTGAAGCGTATTCCATGGTTTTCCACTGGAAAATAGCATAATCCCCCACCCCAGACCTTCATTACAACCAAGATATGTTAATCTGTTTTAGCCAAATTTGTTGAGATATCAAAGATATAGGGCTTTAGTTTAAATTTTGAAGTACAAAAAATTAGGGTTATGCATACTAAGTAAGGAACATAGGTTCCTAATAGGTATACAGTGTCTGTCCATTATTACATTTTATATAAAAAATTACTCCAAAACTGCAATAGAAAACAAAATAAAAACTTCTTAATACAACATACCAGGGTTGCAAAAAGCCGGCTAAAATTAATAAAAGCCACGCCGGTGGCTTTTATTGGTTTTAACCAGCTTTTTTTGGCCAAAATTGGCTTTTTTAAAAAAAGGGGTGAAGGATTTTAATTTTAAATTATACATTTTTAAGTGTTCTTTAACTAATTTTAAAGGTATTTTATTGGGTTAGAATTTAATAAATAACTTCATTTCTCAATAATGAAAACATTAATATGGAATACCTGCTAGTGCAAAAAAGCCTGCTAAATTTTAAAAGGCATACCAACTGCTTTACTTGGTTTACATTGGCCGTGAACACATTTTTTAAAAAATGTTATTGCTTTCAATAATAAAATATTTTATTTTAGGACAACAGTTGTTTAGTGATATATCTTATTAGTTAACTAATTTTAAGGATTTTATTGATATGTAAGAGTCTTATTTTCAGTTATAAATATTTAAAATCATACATAAAGTCATAAAAAACATTATTTATCACTATTGAAAACAGTATTGGGAATAACATGTGCATGAACTCTTTTGAATAGCATCAAGCTTTTCAAAAATTTATTTTAACAAGTTTTAATTTGAGAACAATTTTTAACCTTTTTTGATTGCTCTCTCTTGTTAGTAGTGTGTAAAAAAAATGTTTTTCCTTTTTGAAGTAAAATTGATTTTTTTCCTTTTTGATGTGTGGTGATTTGTCTGTTTAATTAATTATAGTCTTTAAAATGTGTAGTATATGTAACGGTTTTTTTTTTTTTTAATCAAATGGCCAGGCACTTGACTTTCATCATTCGCCTTTGTCAGTGGCCAAAACGTGAACCATTCAGCCATCCTAGGATGTTGCCCCAGGTGCACCAGAGGGGGCGGAACACACTGCGCCCACAACACAAACATCCATGTCTTACATGGGACTCGAACCCACAATGCGGCAGTCGAGCAATTGCTGTGGAAATGCTTGCC
Source organism: Amaurobius ferox (assembly GCA_951213105.1). NCBI lineage: Eukaryota > Metazoa > Arthropoda > Arachnida > Araneae > Amaurobiidae > Amaurobius > Amaurobius ferox. Next base: position 126,138,315 of record OX578142.1, read on the forward strand.
TTGACCACTCAACCACTGCATCGGCAGTATATGTAATGTAGAGCTATGCATTATGTAACAGGCTTTCAAAACACCATCTTGGTAACTAATTTAATGTATTCTCCTCAATGTACATATATTTTTCCTTTTAGACACACATATTACCTTCATAGTATTTTTCTAGTGGTCATAAAATCTTGTGTACTTGGTAATATTTAATAGAAGTTTATAAACATTTAGGAGTCCATCAAAGATAAAGTAATACAAATTTAATGTCAATTGGCTGTAAACACCTTTTCTTAATAAAAGCCAGCTTTATTTAAGCGGTTAAAACCAAAAAAAGCCAGCCGGCTTTTTTTGGCCTGGCTAAAATCCGGCAACTCTGCAGCATACATTAAATTTTTGCCAGTTGACTGCTAAAATGTAATGTATGCTGTATTTTGACAAAGTTCTTATTTTATTAGTATATTCTTATTACATTTACTGTTAAGACTCTGCTATTTTATTGAATTAAAAATGTATAACCAAATAAACAGCTGAATTTCAATCAGTAAAAACTCATGATATACATTGAGCGAATTTATGGGACATAACCCTTTGAGTTAAGAAAAGTAGAGGCTATGCCTTCAGAGAATGATGATGGTCAAAGATTTTATTTTATATAGAATTTCCTTTTGTTCACTTATATTATCAATAGAGAAAATATAATATACAAAGCTAACTATAAGAAGTAGCATGAAAAATGCAGACATATAAGCAAACATATTTAAAATGCTGAATAAACTCAAACAACAAAAAATATTTGTCATTTTTGTATGAACCTATTCACTTTTGTTGTCTGACACAGTTTAGAATTGAGCATAAAAAATAAACAATATTAACACATAAAAAATACTAGTTAAGTCAAATACTAGAATTTATATACCTCATGAGCATTGAGAGTAAGAGCTAACAAAATTTACAAATAACTTAACAAACAATGCTTAAAAACAAATCATAGGCGCAGCAAATATTTAAAGTGTTGAAATTTTAAAATTCAATAAAATCAACTTGTCAGTTTTGCATCAAATCTCTACTAATATTCAATACTATTATAAGAATATGTAAAATGTTGTTATACAGCATTTTACTTTATTTATATGGGCTTTAAGTTAATTTGCATGTAATATAAACATAAAATATTATCATTATAAAAAAAAAGATAACTCTTACTTTTTTTATTGCCAATTGCAAGGCAATTGCTTTAGTTATTTTATATTTCATGCTGTACCCTAACATTAATATACAATATAATTTAAAAAACAGTTGAAAACATGTTGAAATAAAGCTGAGTATACTTCTCGGAAAAAATTTTTTGTCTGTTGATCTGAATTATCCCCCTAATATTAGGTTTTGTTTGGAATTAAAATGGAAGTGAAGAGTGCTACAGTAAATTAAACAATTGCCTTTTGGCACATCTTGTCAAACCTGCAATATTCAGTATCATCTGTTGATAAAAGGTGGTGACCTGGTGGTGGGTGTTTCTAAAGCCACCTTAACTTTGATGTGTACATGTCTTAACTGTGCCAGTTTTATTTAGCATTGTTCCAAAAGAAATCTTGTTAAAACATACCATTTTAGCTAAAATGTTAAAACTTATAAACACAACATTAATCTTAGGATTCTGGATAGCATGAGCATTTTAAGCAAAAGGAATTTAAATTGAGCAGCGCATGAAAGTCAAATACTTTTAATTTGCATATCTTATAATTAGTTAGAATTGGTCAATGGTAAAGAGAAGGGACTGGGGATAGAGACATATACTTTGAGCTAAGAAGACAGCAAATTATGATTAATGTTAGAGATAACATGCATCTGGTAATTTTCTGAAGGAAATCCAATTTTCTATAGATTTTGGCATTAGGGTTTCTGGGATATAAATTAGTTTATGATTCTATTTATATTTGATAACTAGCACCTGCTATTCATGGTTGAAATGATATTACCATATTAGTATGATTTTATATTTAAGATTTTAGTGTGAGTTATAATGTTATTTATTTGAATTTTAATATAAAATTGTATAGTAATTGCAATTTATTTTTCAGATAAGCATTTAGATCTATTTCACCTTAATATGACAAAAATCAAGACTGGCACTTCGGATAAAGAAAATATGAAAATGCTAAAATAATTTTCGATTTTAGTAAAATTGTTAAATATTTTAATATGCCCGTTTAAATCCTGTGTGTACATATATGGGTTATTATGTATAGCGACCACAGGGAACATAGATCCCTAATACAGTAACTGTCGATCATTACATTTACTGCTATGATTCCGCTACTATATTGAATTTAAAATATATACAGTTGAATTTTTAATCAAACAGAAAAAATTTCAATGTTCGCTAACACTGGATTTATGAGGAATAAGAAAAGGGATAAATTTGTCAATATCATTTCAAGCCAATATAAACCTTCATTTCAATCTTTTTTAAGTCTGTGTTTTAATGGCACTAATGCAGGGCCACAACAAGGAAGTGGTTTCGACTATTCATCATTTGGTTAAAGATGAGTAAAGTGACTTCATTATAAAATGTTGGTGAAGTATTCATTTCTTAGAATTTTGTTTGTTATGTTATCAAGAGAATAAAAACAATATACAAAGTAGTTCTACAAATGGTTAAGAACATACATCATAGGTAGAAAAGGCAAAATATGTAAATAGCTGAAAATTCAATACACTCCAACAACAATATACAGGAATTTCTCAGTTTTACTTGAAACCTATTTGTTATTGTTTCCTAAAATAGTGTAGAATTAAGCATAAAAGAATAAACACATCATTATAAACGCATTACAAAACATTATCAATGCAGGTTTTATTTTACCAACCCATGAGCAATAGAAAAGCAGAGATACTAAAATACACAAATGCTTAAGAGTGTAAATGATAGGCAAGACAAGCAAACCCATTTAAAGTGTTAAAGTTTCAAATATACTTCAACAGCAATGAATGAATAAACTCGTCAGTTTCCCATCAACACTCATATAACAAATATTTATTACATTATGAATAGGTATGCTACAAATTCAATTTAAATTATGAATACGCATAAAAGATTTAAAATTTATACTGGTCCGTGTAAACATGCAATATAAATATGAAATTTTATTATCAATATTAAGAAAGTTTCTACATACTTTTATGTGTAGTCCTCGTTTCGAATTTATCAGCCGATGAAAGTAAGTTCTAATTTGAATGCATTTCATAACATCCGGTTTCAGGATTAATCCGGAAGTGAAACTCTGGCTACCGCAAATTCAACATAATCGCTGTTTGGCGCAATGTCGGATCTCGCCAAACCTGCGATATTCAGAGCCATCTATCGGAAAAAGGTAACTTTTCGGATCGATTTATCTCCGCCTTAATTGTATCATTTTTTTCATTCCCTAGAATAATTGAAAATAAAGGGAATAAAATCAAGGACTTGTCTGTTAAAAGAAGCAAAGAATGGCCTTTAAGAATCAACAGAAAAGATTAGAATACTGAAAATTTGAAGCACAGGAAAGTTTGCAGTGAACCCCCCCCCCCCCCCCCACCCACACACACACACACTTTTCAAGACTTTTTAATGTTATGCGTATTTTTCATTTAAAATAACCCTGGCATAATCAAATGTTAAGCAGTTGCCCCCCCCCCCCACACTTTTCAAGACTTTTTAATGTTATGCGCATTTTTCATTTAAAATAACCCTGGCATAAGCAAATGTTAAACAGTTGCCCCCCCCCCCACGCACTTTTCAAGACTTTTTAATGTTATGCGTATTTTTCATTTAAAATAACCCTGGCATAAGCAAATGTTAAACAGTTGCCCCCCCCACACACACACACATACTTTTCAAGACTTTTTAATGTTATGCGTATTTTTCATTTAAAATAACCCTGGCATAAGCAAATGTTAAACAGTTGCCCCCACCCCCCCCACATACACTTTTCAAGACTTTTTAATGCTATGCGTATTTTTCATTTAAAATAACCCTGGCATAAGCAAATGTTAAACAGTTGCCCCCCCCCCACGCACTTTTCAAGACTTTTTAATGTTATGCGTATTTTTCATTTAAAATAACCCTGGCATAAGCAAATGTTAAACAGTTGCCCCCCCCCCCCCACACACACATACTTTTCAAGACTTTTTAATGTTATGCGTATTTTTCATTTAAAATAACCCTGGCATAAGCAAATGTTAAACAGTTGCCCCCACCCCCCCACATACACTTTTCAAGACTTTTTAATGCTATGCGTATTTTTCATTTAAAATAACCCTGGCATAAGCAAATGTTAAAAAGTTGCCCCCCCCCCCCACACACATACTTTTCAAGACTTTTTAATGTTATGCGTATTTTTCATTTAAAATAACCCTGGCATAAGCAAATGTTAAACAGTTGCCCCCCCCCCACACACACTTTTCAAGACTTTTTAATGCTATGCGTATTTTTCATTTAAAATAACCCTGGCATAAGCAAATGTTAAACAGTTGCCCCCCCCCCTCCCACACATACACTTTTCAAGACTTTTTAATGTTATGCGTATTTTTCATTTAAAATAACCCTGGCATAAGCAAATGTTAAACAGTTGCCCCCCCCCCCCCCACACACTTTTCAAGACTTTTTAATGTTATCCGTATTTTTCATTTAAAATAACCCTGACATAAGCAAATGTTAAGCAGTTGCCCCCCCCCCCACACACATACTTTTCAAGACTTTCCAATATTGTCTTAGCTCTTTATAAGGTGTAAGCATATGAAAATCCAACTCACAATTTGGATTCGCATTACATTACATTTTCGCAAATATAAAACATTTTAAAATTATTAATATCATGACAAATAAAGAATATAGAGCTTTAGCTCGATCATCCATATCCTGAAAATATTTAGATGACATAATTATTACTTAAAGTTTAAATTAATATTTTTGAAGCAACGTACAACGTGTATAGCAATGGCCTATCTATGAGTTGTTTGACCACCAGCAACCGTTGCTAAGGCTCGTTACTAAGAGAGTGCCACGTGGTTGAAACAGCTCTATTGGGTGATATTATTCATTTATATTCCCATAGGTCCTACAGACCGTCTGAACAACATACTAAAATTTCATTTTGATTAAGTCATTTTTACGGCAATTATCGTGCTAACGGACAGACAGACAGAATGAACAAAGTCATAAACACTTTTCAACTTTGTTGTAAAGTGTTAACAATTATCGTGCTAACGGACAGACAGACAGAATGAACAAAGTCATAAACACTTTTCAACTTTGTTGTAAAGTGTTAAAAATGAATTTAAGCTACTTTCGTTACAAACTGATAAAATTTTTTATCTGCGATCTTTGTCAACAGAGCCCTTATTCCCACATGAAATGTAATTTATTCCTATCATCGAGAAATTTACTTTATGAACCGGCGTAGAAAGAAAAACTGCAAAAAGCACTTCTGATCATATCGACTTATCGAGGCGCATGCGTAAAAAGCAAAACTGAGTGCAGCGTTTTCGATAATCCGCAAGCTGTAGACGCTAGTGACTAATACAATGTATTCTGTGGCCTTGAGCTGCTCTTCTTTGGCGATATTTTCTTATAGCAAGCAACCCATCGGCAACAAAGAAACTATCACATGACATCCGAACGACCCTTGATTGGAGGGAGAGGCCACTCTCTCTACCGGGTCTAATTGTATTTGCCATCTGGGCATTCAAACAGCATTTAAATTTATGTTAATCAGCATATATTCTTTTCCCTTTTTTAAGGGCTTTACGCGTAAACGAGGGGAATTGTATTTCATTCCACAAATAATCTCGACTTCTCTTGATTGATAATTGCTTTGTTTTGCGTGTCATATTTTTAAGTACACGTTATCTTTTAAGTGATGACATATGTATATAACTACATAGCTCAACGACTTGCTGTATATTTAAATTATTGGTCTTTACGTATTTCCTGTTTTATAATACGAAATAATGCCTTCAAATTGTCATCAGTTGCTTGCTAAACTGAATTTTCCACCCTTTACTGTACAGTGTTTGAGCGATAGGCATGTTCTCGTTGCAGGTGGAGGAGGAGAAGCGAAGACTGGTATTCGTAACGCTATAGTAAGTATAACATTTCGACCTCATAATGAAAGTAGTTGCTTTAAATACCTTTTATGTTTAGGTATTTATACATTTTCAATAGAGTATGTGTATAATCTTTCTACTTTTAATTAAGTCCCGTTTAGCATGGTCTCTAATAGTTTCTTGCTCCCTTCTGGTCAAATTATTTTAATTTATTGTATAACTTGTAATAAATGTCTAGTGGCGAAGCATGAAGTGAATTTAGGGTGACAGTGGCTAATTAAGCAACCAGCTACCAAGTAACTCTCACTTTTAATTATACATTAGAGAAAATATTTTATGCACTTACTAAGTTTAGTGGACGAATAGAAAAAAAATAACTTTATACCGGTTTGTTTGTATAGCCACTGTATCCCCAGATTTTCTTCATGCTTCCCTATTGATTATGTCTGATATAGATCATCCTCAGAAAAAAAAAAACAGGAAAAATGCTGAAAATTAAAATAAATGAAATATCCTCATAAAATAAAAAAAAAATTACATTCCTCTGATCACTTCCAATTGAGAGCACTGTAAAATTAATCTTTACCTTTTTAAAAATTCTATGGCTAGTAAAATTCTATGTAGTATACAGACATGTCAATGGAGTGTATGGATGTTAAATCCTAATCTTTCTAAGCATTCTTAATTACTTTCCTCACTTGTCACTTCATTTTACTTACTACCTTACTTGCTGTTTGAAAATCATCCCCAATGAATGTAGGGTCATTCCATGCCAATTCAAAAAAAAAAATGTGAAAATGTCACCAGATTTTTCTCAAATTTTCATCAGAGCTACATATAGTTATGTTACCATATAAAATTTTAGTTGATTTCATGCACTAGTTTTGTAGGAATAAATTTTCAAAAAAATGCAGAGTTGTCAAAGTGCTTCTCTGTGGATGCATGAAATTAAAACCTTGTGTTTGATAAAATCCTTTCTTGCTATGCATCTAATTGTCCTAAATAGTTTTTTTCTGTGAATATTCAAAAATATATGCTTATTGTTAAACAACATGCATTTTAATTAAAACTTTGTAAATTTTTGCCTCAAAGTTGAAAAATGCAAAAAAAAATTCAGCAAAACAATTTTTTCAAAATGAGCTCCATATTTTAATTTCCTGATATTTTTTTAAATGTTCTCTATATTGTAATCTTCTTACCATAAAAAAAAATGGGTGTTTTTTGGAAAATGTGACATTTTTTTTTCTTTAAGATGTAAAATGACTTTATTTTTATAAAGTCAACAGTCAAAATAATTGATCTAGTAAATAGTTTATTAATAATTACATTAGTTTATATATTAAAAACATAAACCTCACTTGCCACTTTATTTTACTTACTACCTTACCTGCTGTTTGAAAATCATCCCCAATGAATGCAAGGCCATTCCATGTCAATTCAATCAAAAAAAATGTGAAAGTCACCAGATTTTTTTCAAATTTTCTTCAAAGCTACATATAGTTACATTACCATATTAAATTTTAGTTGATTTCATGCACTAGTTTTTTAGGAATAAATTTTCAAAGAAATGCAGAGTTGTCAAAGTGCTTCTCTGTGGATGCATGAAATTAAAACCTTGTGTTTGATAAAATACTTTCCTGCTCTGCATCTAATTGTCATAGTTTTTTTCTGTGAATATTTTAAAATATATGCTTATTGTCAAACAACATGCATTTTAATAATATTTTAATTAAAACCTTGTAATTTTTTGCCTCAAGGTTGGGGGGGGGGGAAAGCAAAAACAATTTTTTTCAAAATGAGCTCCATATTTTAATTTTCTGATATTTTTTTAATGTTCTCTATATTGTAATAAACCATAAAAAAAAATGAGGTGATTTTTGGAAAATGTGACTTTTTTCTTTGTAAGATATAAAATGACTATTTTTATTAAGTCAACAGTAAAAATAATTGATCTAGTAAAGAGTTTATTAATTACATTAGTTTATATATTAAAAACATAAATTTAAAGAAATTATTGATTCATATCAATTTTATACGAGAAATACTTATAAATACAAAATATTTCTCTTTTAATTTACCATATTAACTACCCTATTTTGATCATTATATATATATATATATATATATGAATTTTATAGCTATTTAAGCCAATAACAGTAAACAATTTTTGATGTATATGAATTTTATAGTTAAACCAATAAGATATGATCAAAATATGGCAGTTTAGTTATCAATACAGTAAATTAAAAAGTAAACATCTCCTTGTATTCATTCCTTCTATAAATTTAATAATTCTGGATACATAGGAAACCCTTTTTTAAATTTCTATTTATGATGAAGGCGCACAGTTGCATCTTGGTGTATTACTATCATATGTTCCCTACAGAAACTTTTGATCATTACAAGATAATTAAAAAATGTCCTTTAGATTTTTTATTATATAATTTTGAAAAATATATACTTATTACACATGTTATACTTATTACAAAATATATACTTATTACACAAAACTGCATGAGGTCATTATTTAAACAATGAGATAAAATGTTCATTAATACTTTTAGATAGCAGTAAGATTATATTATTAACAGAGAAACTGCACATCTTTAACTATGGTCATTAATGGCCTTTGATTCTACAAAGAAGCCCTAGTGGCACACCCTAGAAGAAAATCTTTTCCTAATTGGACTGTAGTCATGACCTTGAAAGTGTGAAGTTGACATTATTTATTGCTGCAGGGGAATGTCTGGGTTTCTGGGAGGGTTGGTATCAAATTTCTTTCTTTTGTTCTGGACTTTTCCTATACTTTGGGGAAATAATCTCACATTTTAGGAAGAAGGGAAAAAGGGTTTTGTTATTTCAAAAAGAATGATGGTATCTAAAACATATCTAATTATGCTTCTATATGGTTTAAAATTATGCAGTTTAGTTATCAATATATTCACAAGAGGAATATTTAAAAATATTTTTTGTATTAATTTTTTCTGTAAAACTGAGAACAATCAATAATATATAAAAATTAATTTTCAGTCAATTAATAAATTCAGTTAATTATACATAAAAATTTATTAAATAGGTAAATTATTTTTACTCTTAACCTGTGAAAATGCAGTCAAGTAAAATTTATATATTTTGCATAATTTATCACATTTTCTAAAAAACACCTAATTTTTTTATGGTAAGAAGGCTACTGTATAAAGAACATGTAAAAAAATTATCAGGAAATTTAAATATGGAGCTCAACTTGAAAAAAAAAAGTTTCTGCTGCAATTAAGACATTTTTTTTTTTACATTTTTCAACTTTGAAGCAAAAAATAACGGATTTAAATTAAAATGTTATCAAAATGAATGTTTTATGATAAGCGTATATTCTTGTTGTGATATAAACTGTTTAAGGGAAGGAAATTTCAATTAGTCAAATGATATTTAATTAAACACCTGTAACCCAACACCTGATTGAGCTGTCATTCTTAGTCATTATAGGAAATACATATTAAAATGTTAAATTTATTATTGGGACCTTATAGTGGAATGGGAATATAATTTAGAATCAACAAAACAATGCTTTATAATTGTATTAATCAATATTTTAAAGAATTTGGAAAATGCCTAAGCACATTTGTTGTCAATTTTAGTACATAATTACAAATAATTATGATCTCTTACCTGAAAAATTTTTTAATACTAGTACATAATACATATAGAGCAAAATAAAATAATAAATGATGCAAGCTAATATATTTTGTAGCAGATTTTCTTTTAAGTAGATACAGAATGAGTTAATAATAGTAATAAAAAATAATATTCCAAGTTTCTTACTATACCTATATTGAAACCATAGGTAATACAATTTGTTAGTTACACCTTTAAAATTTTCTAGAAATTTGAAGAGTTTTCTATGTATTAGTATTGTTTGTACCAACAATATAAATAAAACACACTGCATTCTTTAAATATTCAAAATCTTATTTATTTACACTATTCATGAAATTAGTTCTAGAAAATGATCACTGAATGTTAAAGTATCAAAATGTACAGCTATGTTTTTGAAGATTTATAACACTGAGACTAACTGAAGAATTCTGTTTTATCATTCAATCTTTGCTGCAAAAATGCATCAAATATGTAGATATTATATGAAAGACTATATCATTACATTTTGTCAAAATGCCTTTTCAGATGAAATCTTCTTAATTTGATAAATAATACCAAAATTTAAACTGCAACACTCTGCACACATGATCTAGCCTAATTTATTCAATACAAGTATATTGAATTAAATATACACACACATATATATATACACTTATCCCCCGATTTACACGGCACTTGTTTTACACGATTTCGCTTTTACACGGTTTATAAATTAACAAATTTCAAAAAATTGATAAAAATGTATATTCCGCTCCATATACGCCTATACAAAGATTTGATGATATTTTTAAATTTATTTCATTGGTAACACTGATGAAATCAACAGGGGATTCCCGGTGTTGTAAAATACACATTTAGGGGAATCCCCGTAATGGGGAATCCCCGTATAGGAAAATCCCTGTAATAGGGGAATCCCCGTATGTATTTCACAACAGTAAAGCTATCTGGTTCATGCAAGTACATAGTGCAGAAACATTTTAGCAGCAAAGCTTATATTATTGTGCGTTTATCTTTTGAACTGGTAAGTTTTCAACATTTATAGTTCTTCTTGCATCTTTATAGTTTGTGTAAATTTGTTAAGGTTCTATAATGTCAAAGGATTTGAAGAAAAATCAAATGAAAAGAAAAGTTATTTCTTTAGAAACTAAAATTCAAATATTAGACCATCTACGTAATAGAGAAAGAGTAACGGATGTTGCTAAATTTTAACCCATGAATGAAGCCACAATAAGGACAATAAGAAAAAATGAAGACTCCATTAGAAAAAGTATAGCAGCTGGAACCTGCAGCAGTATGAGTACGACTTCACATGTTAGAGATGTTACAATGGAAGATATGGAAATGCCTTAGTGATATGGATAGAAGACCAAACTCAAAAGCGAATCCCGATCGATACCAATGTTGTTACAAATAAAGCTTCGAAGATTTATCAATCACTTAAGAATCAGTCGACGTCGACTTCATCCGATGAAAAGAAGGTACCTTTTCCACAAGCCATGGATGGTTCGAGAGATTCAAACAAAGACATTCTTTACATAATCTGAGAATGAAAGGTGAAAGTGCATCTGCTGATTTGGATGCGGCACAACAATATCCAGCAAAACTTGCTGAAATCATTGCTGCTAACTCCTACACTTCTGATCAGGTTTTCAATGCTGATGAGTCCAGATTATTCTGGAAAAAAATGCCGGAAAGAACCTTTATAGCCAAAGCTCACAAATCAGTTAGTAGTCATAAAGTAGCGAAAAGTCGTATAACAGTTCTTTTCTGTTGCAATGCTTCTGGCGATTATATGATGAAACCATTGGTGATTAACAAATCAAAATCACCACGATCATTCAAAGGAATAAATATCAAAAACCTTCCAGTCTATTGGATGGCTAATAGAAAAGCATGGGTTACTGCCATAGCTTTCAATGAATGGTTCCATAACTTCTTTGTTCCAGATGGCAAAAATTATTTAACTAAAAAGGGATTGTGCCTTTTAAGGCTCTTCTATTAATTGATAATGTACCAGGTCATCCTGCAGATTTACAACATGAAAATGTAAAAGTTGTTTTTTTACCAAAGAATACAACTTCCTTATTACAGCCGTTAGATCAAGGGATAATTTCGACTTTTAAAGCACTGTACATCAAGCAAACTTTCAGGTATATCTTAGAACAAATGGAGAATGATGAATCTCTTACTCTGATGGATGCTTGGAAGAAATTTACAATTTTAGATTGTGTTAAGCATGTTGGACTGTCATACACTCGGATCAAACAATCAACGCCTGCTGGAAAGCAATATGGCCGGATGTTGTTGAAAGTGGAAATGATGAATCACCAATAGAGCATGAATATTCTCAGATCACTGAGTTGGCCCATACTATAGGAGAAGGTTTTGAAGATTTAGCTCGGGCAGATATTGAAGAAATAATGGCTGATGAATTGAATGAAGATGATTTAATTAACATGATTCGTGAAACAAACAAACATGATGAAGACAATGATTCTGATGAAGAGCAATCTGAACCCGTTGCGTTCACAGCAAGAATCATAAACGTAGGAATTGATTTGGGAAGAAAATTGGGCAACCATTTCTTACAATATGACACAAATGTTGATCGAGCTCTCAGATTCCAGCGGGACCTTCGTAAATGCTTAAATCAATATGAAGAGGTCTATAAAGATTTTGCAAAAAAAAACCTACGCAATTGTTAATTACCGATTTCATGACAGTCTTGTCAACCAGAGATCTTGCCTAATTCGTCAACCATTGAGCCAGAATCGCATCAAGAAAGCTCAAGTGATGAAAGTGACATCTTACCTATCAGAAAGAAAAGACTGATAGATAGTACATGAAAGTGATGACAGTGATTAAATTTATAATTAATTTTTAAGGGTGTTTTTGTTTTTGTTCTTTGTTCCTAATGTAAAATAAATGAAATATGTTATATTGCTACATTCATATGTTTGTTGCTTTATAAACTAAGTATAATTTTAAGTTTTCTAAGATGTCTTACTTTTGTTTTACTTAAATAAATGACTGAATCATGCACATTTTATAAAATAATTTTAATGAAGTATCACAATAAAGTTAGCAGAGGAACTTTATCATACTCAATGCACAGCACTTTGCATCTACACTATTATAGACAGCATTCCATGAAAATAATCACTTGTGGAAATTTACTTGTATTTATTCAAGTTATTTTGTTATCGGTTATATGTATGTATATATATATATATATATATATATTATGCAAATAAAAATAAAAATGATGAATAAAAAGTATATTATATTCTTCGCCCTTCTTTTGTCTTTTTAACTATACATTTTTTTTATCTTAGCAATTTTTCAAAATAAAATGAAGGGTGTGAATAGATTATCAATTTCATATAATAGCTTACTTATCCAAAAGCAAAATGGTGAGGGCAAGGGGCAACAAACACAGTGGCGAATCATGGGAGAGTGTGGCATCCGGTGGTCTTTTCCGAAGAGGGCCTCCCCCCTTAAAGCTAGTTTAGAAAAAATAAAGAAAAGTACTTAATAAACATGTTGAATCTTTCTCTATGCAAATCCTGCTATGCTTTTTTTTTTCATCCAATAAGCATACTTGAAATATTTGCATCCGAAAGTTTGAACAGAAATTAAATTAAAATGAGAATAGTAATATTTTATGAAAATATTGAACGATACAAGTTTTTAAATATTATACATTTTTATTTGTATAATATTTAAAAATGTGAAATGTATTATTTTTGTGTGGTAAATATTAATATTGCAGCACATTAAGTAAAGAACTAAAGTAAGAGTAAGTAAAGAACTAAAGCTTCTTAGAGTACTTTAAATTGGGTATTTTCTGCAGCAAAAGTATCAATAACATCTGTAAAATATAATGTTTTAACAAGGTCATTCTTAATGCTAAGAATTGAGATTATTTAGCCTCTTTTCATTCATTATGCTTCTTAAGTTGTTTTTGATTAGTTTTAATTTAGAGAATGACCTTTCCCCACTAGCTTTGGAGATCATCACAGATTTTTCTCCACATAAATACGAATACAAACACTTTAAATCCACTTTTTGCGATTCATTTTCGAATTTGTCCTTATTTACTTTTTTACTATTAAAAATCTTTAAGAAATGTTTTTTTCTTAAAGATTTTTTACTTTTATTTTTTGTTCAAAATGAGGCCCCTGGCAATCGCTGGGTTTGCCAGTATGTTAATTCGCCACTGACCAAACGCGCCCCCACCTAAAATACACAACATGCACACTGAGCAAATTTTTCAGAAGACTGGGTGGGATATTCCCTTTCTTCGAACCAATCTTTTTTAGACAAGTTGATTGGGTGATATCACGATCAGGGGTCAGATTCAACCCAGGCAATCTAAACAGACTATCCTCTCAACCAGAAATGAAGGTTAGTCAATTGCCAGAAGAGTGCTCTCATGGTCGAAAGCATTCACAGCCAGACAGGAAGGGAAAACTTGTAATCTGAGTAACAGCACACTTACAATTAAATTTAGAAATGGGGCAAATGACTTATTAAAGAAAGTAAAAAAAAATAAAAGCAATTTTGAATAAAGTTATTTAGAATAATTAAAGATAATACTTTTTATTTTAATTATTTAAATTTCTAAGTTTTGAATAAAAGAATTAAATCATGATTCATCACAGCAATTCTAGAATATCTAACAGTGATTCATCATGGCAATTCTAGAATATCCATAGAAAAAATTGCTTCTGACAATTAGGTGCAGAGTAATAGAGTTTTGTCAAATACAAGTTTTTCATTTCATACATCCTCAAAGCAGCACCAAGTGAATTCTTCATTTCTTTAAAAAATATTGCTAATGTATAGAAGGAACTAAGATTTTATATGGTAGTATAAGTTTGTACTATGTAACCTTGTGTAAAATTTCAGAAAAATCCGAGGGTGTGTGTGGCCTTGGTTGAATTGATATGGAATGACTAGTTTACTCACATGTACGACTATGTTCTCATGTGTTTTGTATAGACACACACTTCTGTGTCAAATTTTAGGATAAAGGACACAATGGTGATACCAAGGGTAGAGAACCTGCAACCTTCTCAAAGAAACTTATTTTTGTAATTGTATATGGGTCAAATTGCCTAATAAAATTTTGAAATGACACTAGCCAATTCTAATTTTTCGGAAACTTTTTTTACGTGTTACTACCACCAAGTTACAAATCTTTATAAACATTTTCCTCTCTAGGTTAGAGTTTTTAAAATATAAAATGTCACAGTTCTGGAAAATTTCACATGAATGGCTTTTCAGACTCTTTTAGCAGCAGTATTTGAGGAGAAAATTCATGTCTAGTCAACATATCACTATCACATTTTTACCACATATTAATGAAAATGTGCACTTTTTAGAAATTTTTTTTTTCTAAATATTGTCTACTTCTGAGAGATGCTAAAATTTAATTTTATTTTATTGAAAATTTGGTACAGCTTTAGTATACTTTTTATTAAGTGATAATTTTGATGCAATTTTCTATGATCTGGTAAATCAGTTTTGTATCTGGCAACCCCTCAAACCTTTCCACGTTGTAAAAGCAAAGAATATACATGCAAGAGTATCAAAAACCCAGACCACTCGACTCACCCTAAGGCATGAGCAGCAACTTGAGTGGTCGGGAATGACATGAGAGAGTGTATTGAACTTTGGTTTGTCATTTTAATGTTTTTTAAATTTTATGATTTTCATGTTACATCAGTACAGTGGATGTAAGCCTGTGCTCTATGAATCATGGGACACATGTTGCTAGGATAGGTAAACCCCCCCGGTATTGCCACTTTCTACAAACGCAAGTACTGGCCCTTGTATGGAAAAATATTTTTGAAAATTTAGATAAACATAATATATAGTAAATATTGAGTAACATAACTAAATTTGGAAAGGGATGTGTGTACCTCCCTCCCTGTACAGTCTTTTTAGGGCTTCTGTTTATGCTCACAATATGCATAAATCGCCCCAATATTTTTAAAGTGATTCATATTAAATGTTATCATTGGGTTATTTTTATAGTGGGCCAGTATAAAGGAATAAATATTTTACTAGACTAAATAACTTTTTGAATAAATGATGCAATTGTAAAATTCATTTTGAATCGTGGTCATACATTGCTGAGAGTCCGCAAAGATATTTTTCTATCTATGTCCATCTTTTAATTGTTACATAATAGACAGACTGAATTTGCCTATTTTCATATTTTGGCTAATTTTAAAGAAATGTTTGCAGAATTAACCAAATATTATGAGAGTTAATAATAGAAGTAAAATGATTCTTATAGTTAACATTCTCATGCAGTGTTTTGAATCTAAAGTCTTTTTTAATATTCCGGGTTTCAAATTATTGTGTTGAAGTTTATTTTAAAACTAGCCATTTCATCCTTGCTTCATGCATTCCCAATGGCTAGTGGTCACTAAATGTGACATCTACATACTTAATAAAAATTCTGAATATTAAAAACAGTTTCAATTTTAAGCAAAAATGTGAAATGCACGCATTTTTAAGAGGCAAAGTGGTGTAAGTTTTGAAAATTCCTTTGTATTGTCACCTCTAATTCGTAATTTTCAATTTTTTTTGTTTATCTGAAATCCAAGATGGATCGAATGAGACTCAAACAGAGATTCTGGCTCAAGTGAATGTGTTCTATCAGTTTGTAAAGTGGTTTTGCATTTTTAATTATTTCTTTGCATTGTTTTCCCCCTAATGTGAATTTTTGAAATATTAGATTATCCCCCCCCCCCTCCCTGATTTTGATGTTAAAGACAGATTGAGACCAAAATAAAGATTCTAGCTAGACTGAAAGTGCTCAATAATAAAGCAGAGATGTTTTCAGTTTTTATTATTCTTTTGCATCAACCCTAATTCTAATTTTTGAATTTTTAGATTTTTTCCCTTCGTCTTTAAGTTGAGACAGATCAAATGATGCTAAAACAAAGATTCTGGCTTTTGTGATCCAGTCAGTTCAATGCATATTATAAAGATATTTTTTTTAAATTAATAACATGTTAAACAATAAATAAAGATAAAAATAATCTAAAATGATTGTGAGTATTTGTTTATACTTGTGCAGAATTTTTATCTATGTAAATTTGTGACAAAATAGAATGAATGAATTTTCACTGCTACAAATCATTTGAATTGTGCATTGGCCTACTCTGAAACGGATACTAAACTTCGATTTACTTGCTACAAACTGATACGAATCTTAGTTTTACCTGATTTTAATTTGTTTTTAATATATAGCACTTAATTGTATACTGGTATTATTTGAAAGCATTTGTAATTTAAGCAGCTGCATAATTAGTATTTCATATCAAGAAATTTTTTACCTCAAAATATTAGTTATAGGCTTTGATTAATTTTTCTGGTATATTTTATTCTAATGCTGATACAAAGTGGAGGGTAGTGTATGTAAGTTATTTCTTTTATAAAATAATGCTGATACAAAGTGGAGGGTAGTGTATATGTAATCTATAATATCTAAATTTTTTTGATATGCCATTGAAAACACGTTAATTTTTGTTTTGAAAATTGCGTGTGAACCTGATATATATATACCCCCTGTTCCTTCATTTGTGCCCATTTTGTCTTTTGATTTCGGGTTTGCTGATTCTCTTACACCAATAAAGGGGATCCAGTCTTGGAAACAGCTGTATGCTGCATTATTATTTGATCTTTAATATGTGACTCATGTTTTCCTTATCCATTGCACAAAGTGTTTTTTAGTTATTAACTATGGTTGCTGTTGTACGAATAAAGTTAATTTCTTATCTTTTATTAAATACATTTTTAGCCATTATTTGAAATTTAACCTAGGGTCTACATTATTTAGAACTATTATAATTTAGAGTGAAGTACAGTAACTTACTAGTACTTTTAATAGAAAGATAAATTATCGTAGTATGGAATTATTAATTATTATCAAAAAATTAGTAAACTTAGGTATAACTAGAAGGGGGAAGGTTCACAGAAGCCCTTGCCCCACGGTTTGTGAGCACATTCCACAGGCCTGTATCCTATACCTTTGCAGTTATTTAATCTTTTGATTACTATAACTGTTTTTATAACCTTATGAAGCAACTTGAAAACTTCTTTGCCTGATTTTTATACTTATGTAAACTTTTGTTCAAAGAAGTAAGAATATTTTGTATGCTTATGATACTTTATATCTAATAGTAAAATTGTCTTTCAAGTAGACTTGGTTATTACTACAGCGGAGATCACGATAACACCTTTCTATGTATATTTAACACCATGAAATAGGCAAATGCGCTCTGCAAATTAAGTAATAAATTTTTTTATGCATTAATTTTATTTTTAAAAAAAATTCCTTTTTATAATCAGCAATTAAAAAGGTGTCTTCAGATTCCTAAAGTCTTAAAAATAGAGATTAGAGTTTTTCCCTTCTTCTGAAAATTAGTTTCCCTGTGATTGTGAAAGCAGCATTTGCAAGTGGCTATTCCCACTGTCTCATGGGAGAGATGACTAATGATTATCTTTCTCTCACTTTTGCAGTCTTATTTTCATAGATTAAAATTTTTATCGTGTTATATCAAAAAAAATTATTTTTCAATTGTATTAATAAAATGCAGATATTTTGCAGCAGCATTGCTAAAAACTGCATTTGTACATGATTCTCCATATATTTTGTTTGAGGAAATATGTTTCACTCTTGCAATTAGTTTGCATTGACTAAAATTTTTTAAATTATTTTGCGTTTTATACAGAAACAATTTTTCAAATGTATTATTAATGAAATGAAGATCTTTTTTCTGAATAACATTAAAATATTGTGTGTTCTTGGAGATGTTACCATTTCAAAAGCAGTATAAATTAAGATTTGATGCATTTGCATCTAAATTTATATCTTTAGAATTTTAGTTAAAAATTAAAGTTTAGTTCAGTTCAAATAAATATAGTAATCTTAATAACTTTAGTTTAAATGAGTTCGGAGAATAATAAAAATTTAAAAGAAATATAGTGGATTTAAGCATAAAATATACAAACATTTTCGACTCTGATATACAATGTATTTTGCTATTTACTGACAACTACAAATAAAGGAATCATTTCTTAATTTTTTCCTTTTGTTTCCTTTTTATGTAGAGTCAGGAAATTTTCTCCTGTTGTGTGGTAACCTTGTGGTTTTATATAAAATGCAATAAATTTAATAAATATCTGGAAATTTGAAGGTACTTGTTCATCCTTTAAAAATAACTTCTGGAGCAAAATCCTCCTTTAAAATAAATCAAGGCATTTTTTTACTTTTCTGGAAAATGTTTAGAGCCATCTTTGACTATAGATATTTATTTTTTGTATTCATAATTAATTAAATTAATTTTCTTACTGTTGTAGGAAATATACGAACTAATCAACAAAGGGTCAACATGTAGAGCTGAGCCTGTCACTCGTTATGAAACTGGAAATGAAGCGATAATGAACAGTTTAGTATATAATGCTGGCAAGTATTGTATCCTATTTACTGGTCAAGGAAGCAAATGTCAAGTTTATAAGATAAGACATGAAGTACAAGAATCTGACATGAACATAAATAAAGGTATTTACATGCTCAAGATTAAATGGGAATTGATCCTGATCTTTGTATAATTATTTAATGTATATAATCCAAAATTTAACTGGTTAATATTAACAGATTGCATATAAAAGTTATATCTAAAACATCTTATGGTATTAGACCTACTGTAAGTTTTCTTATAAGAAAAGTTAATTTAAAAGTAATAAACATACTTCTTAAAAATTTCCAAATTCAGCATAAATTGCTAAATGGGTTGTCCTTTCGTTGCCCAAGTACAGTACCGCCTAAATTACAATAATGTTGCTGTTCCTTAATGATCAGGTCCAAGAGCAGTGTCAGATGCTTTTTATGTACAAAAAAAATCTGCAAGAAATTATCGTTAAAATTGAAAATATGTAATAGTGTTAGTGTTTCTGCACTTTTATGTATAATTTATTCAAACTTCTTGGAGGGAATGTAAAAGTGAGTCATTCCCACATTTGGTGTAATTTTGGTCGGATATTTTTTCGTTTTATTGAACATTGAAAATGGTATTTTAGAATCTATTCTGGAATCGAAATTAATTTGAGTTATCTTTGTTTCAAATGTTGATAAAATAAAATTAGTAACTGTAAAATGTGGTTTAAAATCATCTCTGAATTCTTCACATAGTGTATTTTCTTAGGGACTCAGATTTTTGCAAAATATGTAACCCATTTTGAACATTTGCAGTTGAAACTAAAATTCATGACCATCCGGTACTTTTTTTTGTATGCTTTCGATCATAAGAAACTATGCTTATTGCAGCATTTAAAATTTGTGAAAGCCATACCTGCATCTTGCATAATAAACAATGTCTGCATGTGTATAGTCTGTAGCAGGAAATTCAAGCATCGGACAGCGATGAAATTTGATACAGAGGTACTTCAGGACTGGAGAGGCATCTTGCAAGATTTTTGAAATTCAAATTAGTTTAGTTAATTTTGAAGGATTTTCACACATCAGTTCCTTAGCAACTGAAAATATTATAACATAGTTTCCATCTTAATATCATCACAATGATTAAAGAATGTTCTTTCTAACAATCTTTGAATCAAATCCATAGGACAATTCCTTCATATATATATATATATATATATTTAAATACATTGAAATTTGCATTTTTTAGATTATCTGACACTTATTTGGTCGCATCCTTTTTTCATACCAAAGATTAGCACAATTCTATAATTAGGAAAAAGTTCTGTTTATATCTTCACATTCTAACATTTGTTTTAATTGCTACATTATTTATTTTACATTATCAAGCAAACACATAAAAATTTAAATAGTACACTCCATAAATTAAGTCTGGTAGATTTTTCTCCTGGTTGACTGTGCATGTCCATTTATTTCACTGTGGGGTGTACTTTCTCTCCTACAGAAAATAGTTTCTTTAATTTATTTTTTGTTTTCCACGTTTGTGGAGCACACGGGAAATTGGGGTGATTTGAAGAAGCAATCTTGTAAATGTATTATTTAAGTAGTAGGCACTTATTTAGGATCCGGACAATGCCAGGTAATTCTTTCTAGTTTTATAATATTATGAATGTGTGAAAGAAGCCATTAAAACTATTAAGATATAAAGTTTGTGAAATGTCATTAATAGTATTTGAAGTTCTGTCTGAGTATTGTCATGGTTCTTTTGTGTGCTAAAAATCTGTTTCTGGTTTAGATGCTGTAGAAGAACCTTCTAAAAAGACTGAAGGTATGACTTTTTTTATACAACTTTTCTTTATGAATGTTAATGCTTATTTTACTCTATTTGGATTTCATGAAATTTAGGTTCTTAATTTTAAACATTTTGAAAAAAAAAGTCCTATTTACCTTCCATATATAATAATACTGGATGATAGATATTTCTGGTTAAAGGGGACATACACCTTAGAGTTTGAAATCATTGGTGGTCCGTTGGTCTGAGACCACCAAAAGTTTGATTGAACCACAAGAATAAAAAATATTGGTGGTCTGTGGGACCAGTAGATTTAATGATCGCAAAATCCCATGATTTCATCTCTAAACAAAAATTTTCTGTGGTTTCATGTTTTGAAATACACCAAACATCATAATCTGCGTAGACAAGAGTTGCGTCCACTCTGATTAATGCTAAAGCACTTAACTTGGCCAGCTGCCAAGACTCTTCAGAGGTGTAGGGACAGTTGGAACTGGTCGCGTGCTTGTAGGAGAAGAATCGATTTAATCTTTTATGATCTTGCTTGCTAGACAGTCCAGTAGTTATAGTGCCTCTGCCTATAATACTATGTATTTGAGGCAATGTAGCCTAGTCACATCTTGTTGAAAATGAAGTCAGTAATAAGGAATTTGAGCATTTTATTACACATTTATTTTCCCCTACAGTCATTTATCAAGAATTTTATCACTTTCAAATGAATTGCAAATTTTAACACTTTTAAGTAAAATGTAAAATTTTAGTCTTTTAATAAGACATAAAATTTTAGCATTTTTACATAAAATCGCTAAATTTAGGGCTTTGGATCTCAAATTTTAAAGATTTTAAGTATAAACACAAATTTTACACTCTCAAATTACATAAAAATTGCAAATTTACAACTTTTAAATTAAATTGAGAATTTTAGCACTTATAATTTCAAATTTTATCACTTTTGCATAAAATCACTAATTTTAGGCTTTTAAAATAATTGCAAATAGTGCTTTTAAATAAAATCGCGAATTTCGATGATTTTTCATAAAAATAGCTAGTTATAGCATCTCGCTTTTTAATAAGAATCACAAATTTTAGCACCTTTACATTTGGTGTGTACCAGTGTGTGCAAGAAAACACTGGTCTGCAGCCATCATGACTGATGATATCCAACACAATAATATGCATGTGCAAATTTGATTTATTCTTAAAAAAGTATACAAGTTATCACAAATAATTAAATTAGTTTATGTACTATAAATAACAAAGTCTAGATTATTAATTTTTTTTCAAATTTGTCGAATTTCCCAAATTTGGGATTTTTTATTTTTTTAAATGTAAATTGAATTTAATAGATTAACTTACAAAAGTGATATAATTAGCTATTTTTATTTAAAATAATCAGAATTCATGATTTTATTTTAGTGTTATTTGCAATTATTTTAAAAGGCCCAAAATTAGTGATTTTACATGAGTGTTAAAATTTGAGATTTTACTTAAAAGCTAAAGTGCTAAAATTTGTAATTTCATTTAAAAGTATTAAAAATCACAATTTTTATGGAAGTGTGACAAAATTTGAGTTTATTTAAACATGATAAAATTCCCAATTTTGTTTAATAGCTCTAAAATTCAATTTTATTTAAAAGCAAACAATTTCATAATTTCATTATAAAGTCCTAAAAGTTGTCTTTTACTACTTTAATAATGAACTTTAACATAGCCATTTTGTTTAGTCTCAGATTGATTTGTAACCTCTACAGACAAATTTTGAGTTGAGAATTTAAAAATAAAAATGTTGTCAAACTATATCTGCAGAACAAATGCCTATCTCCTATCCCATAATATGTAAAATAAACACTTCACTATTGTACCTTTTGTCATGCTCTGTACTTCTCCTACAACTTTTATTCTCTTTCTTTTATACCATAATTTATGATGCAACCTCCCCATACTTCGTGGAAACAGGTTCTCCCCAAAAAAGCACTTTTCTGTTCGTAATTTCTTTTCAATGTTCCCCTCTTCTCAATAAAATATCATTAGCACCTCCAAACTTTGATTTCATTGAAAATTTGTGAGCTTCAATTAAAATTTCACTAGAAACCATACATGTCCGCAGATTGATAAATGTACAGATGCACACTGATTGCAAATGACATAGCCACACAAACAAAAAACAAATATCTTACTCTTGTATGATTTGCAATTAAAGAAATGGGAATAAACTCACTACAGCCATTTTGCTTAGTTATAGACTGGGGTTACCAATTACATGCACATTTCGTGCAAACGGAATTCATATCGAGCACGAAAATTTTCGGTTTTCCAAAGTAGTTTTTATTTGTTTAGATATTCATTATTGTTGATGAAAAAAATGAACTTTTCATAAAGTTGTAAGCAGTGTTGTACAGTGGTAAAGGAAGAAATACAAGAGTCAAGTTTTTCAATTGAAAATGCTGAATCTGTTTATTTAAATTGCAGAATCTTGCCAAATTACAATGGCTTGCTGCCATAAGCATATGCAGCCTGAACATGTATACAAGTTGACTTATATAAGTAAATTACACATGAGGTTCACTCTGGAAACAACACTAACAGTAAACTTTAGTTACCTTTGATATGTCATTTAGTTTTCACCTTGTTCAGGTCACATACCAGAACACAAAACCTTTACTGACATATTATAGTTGAATCTTTAAACTAGGATCGGTTGACTTTGCTTAAAATTAAAAGCATTAAAAATCACCTGTGTATAAAATTTCTACTAGTGATAAAAACTGTCACTCACAGACTAACTTATCTGAAAAAGAACATTTTAACCTTCAACATTGTAATCGTCTAATATCAAGACATATCAGATCTTATCTGATCTAAGAACAAGACCAGAAGATAAATTTCTCTAAAAATTGATAAGGTGTTTCTGCAGTGAACCTCTTATATATAGTGGGATGGGTACCTACCGGAATACTACGTTGTCCGTCCTACGTTGTCCATTGTTGGTCCAACCCAAAATATGCAAATGAGTGTGCGTACGCATTGAATATTTGATTTAAATGGAGACTTCTGCAGAAAAATGCTGTGAGTCACTCGAGAACAAAGTAAATGGTTCAAAAATAAAATAGAGGTTATGAACATTGTTCAGGGGAATGGTGAATCATGATGTTTGTCTACATTCTTCCAGCAATTATACCATGTTTTGCTTTATAATAAATTAAAAAAAAATAATTATAATCCATATGCAAGAAAGAATTTCTCGAATACATTGCTGATATAATTCGTGTGAGCAAGCCCACAACGTATTAGAGAAGTGCTGTGTGCCGCACTCACTGTGAAGGAGAGGGTGATTCTATGCATGAAGGTAGAGAAGACGCTTTACTTTCATGTTCGATGTATTGTTATTACACTTTGACCTATATATGTACAGTCTATAAACGATTATATGGAAAATATACGACCATATAGAAAATAGAATGACATTAACTATAATTACAATAAACTGCTGCTGCTCAAAAGACTGTTTCTGATGAAATGACGACAAAAATTATCAGAATATCATGATCACACTGAAAGCATTATGGAATAAGTGATTAAAATATAAAAGCCGGAATATAAATTAATAAAAATCGAGAATTATTAGAAATAAATATTAATTTAAACAGTAATTTGTGTTTAGTCTCCATAACTATAAAAAGAAAAGCAGTAAATTATTGTAAATGGTACTTCCGTTGGAGAAGTAAAGAATAAAAAGATCTATACGAGAAAACTTTAAAACAAAGAGGAGGGGGGGGGGGGGTGCAAGTAATATTGGAATTAATCACTAATATTGCTAAAAAAATCTGAAAAATCTTGAATGATTAAATTGTGTGTTAAATACCTGAATGCCTTATAATAAAAAACATTGGTACAATTTTAAACAAGGTTGTAAAATATTTGGTGATTATACGTGTTTAAAATGCTTGGAAATAAATCTGTAAATTTGGAGGACCTTTAAAAGGTGGAAAAAATGGATAAAACTGGGGTGGGGGGATGGCTTAAAGATAAACTTTAAATTAGAAAAGGTTAAGAAAAAGACCAAAAATAAGTTTCTAAAATTTAATAAATTCCAAAAATGAGAAGATAGAAATTATAAATGCATGTTAATAATTAATATTGCTAAAAAATATAACTACTTTTATGAATTTTTGCTTTCATTATTCTCAAAAGTAATGTTTTATATTTTATTGCGAATCTTTTGAATCTCACTTGATATTTCCAGCTATTTCTTAAACATAAACTAAAATGTGATATGTGCATCTGTACTTACATGTTCATAATTTTAATTAAACATTAATTTACTTTACACATTAATAAATGTAATTTAAATAGTCATTAAAATAATAAATACAAGTATGTAAAACTTGAAATACACTATGTGACAGTGAAAATGAGACACCAAGAAGGAGTGGGCAGAAAGTGATGAAAATCGGCAGAGAGCGACAGCAAGTAACAATAAGTGATGTTTATTGCAACATGATACACCTATACACTGAGCGATAACAGTCTTATCAGTAGGTTTTAGGACCACCGCGGGCGACGATAGAGGCAGCAACATGTCTACGTACAGAGTCAATGAGCATGCAGATGGTGTGCTAAAGGATAGCTGCCCATTCCCTGTCATTCCCTGTGCCCATCCTGTGTCAACCATTTGCCAGAGTTCATCTAAACGCAACAGTGGCAGTGCACGCAAGCGACGTCCAATCACGTCCCAGACGTGTTCGATTGGTGAAAGATCGGGGGGAAACTGGTGACCAGGAAAGCACCTGGGTACCTTGCAGGGCATGTTGGCTGATGCGTGCAGTGTGTGGTTGGACGATATCAGGTTGGTAAATGGCATTGGGCAACCCCTAAAGGAAGGATAGTGTCACTGGCCACAGCTCGTCATCCACATATTATTGGAACATCAGTTTCCTCAATACAGACCAGAGGTGACCTGGTATCGTAGGCGAAGGCACCCCAAACCATGATGCCGCGTTGTTGTGCGGTGTGGCATTCCACAGATGCGGCTGGATTAGACCTGTCACCACTTCAGTGCCAGACTCGTACATGGTGAGTGTCATTGTTAAAACAGAAGCATGACTCATCTGAGAACATGACCCTGTGCCATTCCGCCATCCACATGGCTGTATCCTGAACCCATTGCAAACGGAGGCAACTGTGCTGTTGGGTCAATGGCAGTCTTAACGTGCGCCATGAGTGCAGGTTGCTGGCGACCAATCAGCGAATAATGGTTCTGGTTGATATGGGAGCATCAAAGATGTCCTGCACATGCTGCAAAAGGGCAACGGAAGTGGCCTGTGGGGCCGTCTATGCTTGCTGGTGGATGCATCGGTCCACACTTGTTGACGTCTCTGGCAGTACCGGCACCCCTCAAGTGCCACATTTCCTTGTTCCAACCATATTCGTCACAGCTTTTTCACTGTGGACTCGTGTAGGTCTGCTGAGATTTGATGTATGGACCAACCTGCCCTGAGTCCAATTACCATACTCCTGTATGACAAATCAGCAATGTGGAATAGATTTATATGTTGTAAGCAGAAGTATAGCAGTGTCAGAATGAAGAAAGAAGTCAATTTTGTTAAACAAAATCCACGTTTATTGATAACGATAGAATCTTGCCATAGTACATTTGGCTAGCTGCATCAACAATATGCAACATAAACATATTTACAGGATTAGAATGTAGAGTTGTAAACTGTTTAGAAATTCTCATTGTAAACATTAATACTCATGAACTTATTCGTCATATGTAGTTCAACTTCCACCTCTAAAAGGTCACATACTGGAACTTCAGGAAACAATGGTTTGACACGAAACACAACTAGGTTCTTTTAGTACTCATAAACAGTTATACACATGCACAAAATGTTTAAAAAGAGTAAATCACTGGTATAAGATTATTAACTTGTGTTATGTAACAGTGATTGTCAACACAACTGTGTATAGTTTATCACCGGGCATGCCTTCTTAACTAAGGTCATCTTTTTAAATACTGTCATGATATAATCTGTTGAAGACCTACTACAAATTAACTTTTAACCAGCATATTCTACAATGCATCCAACTAACTACGTTTCTAACCAACGTTTACTACTACACTGCTACAACAGCAAAAGCACTTAACACCGACTCATCCTGTGTCTCCTTCTGACTGAAGATGTTTCCAGCGTGAGCTTCCTAAATATACGGGGATCGGTACCTACCGAAACAATTTCCGGGGTCCACCCCCAAATATGCAAATGAGTTTGTGTACGTGTTGGATATTCAATTTACATGAAGACTTCTGCTGAAAGAACTTTGAATGAGATAAGTGAATCAAAAATAAAGATGTGTTTTTGAATATCGTTCAGGGGAATAGTGAATCACGATCTTTTTGTTTACATTCTTCCAGCAATTTGCCCTCTCATGCAACTTGTTAAATTTGATGCATACACAGTAGTTCTCAAAAATTTAATCTAAGAACTTTGACATGTTAATTAATGTCAAGTTCCCAGTATTTTTCATGAAATCTTAATGATTGGTAATTTAATAAACAGTAACAAGATCAATAATAACCATCAATAATAATATAACATGATATAGCATAACATACAGTCCTAACATACTCAAATTTCAATTGATTTTGATGTATAAACATTAATTGGATTCATGTAATACAGACAATTATAAAATCAATAGACTCCTAAAAGAGTTTAAGTTGTAGAAAACAGTTTTAAGTTTAAACCTTTAAGAATATAAAAATTTAAGTATAAGCATGTCAGAAAATTACATTTTAAAATTTAAGTATAGACATTGTCATGAATCTCGTCATTTGATCTCCTTCCTGCATAGTCTCTGATGTTATTTTAATAGCATTTGGTTTTTAGGTGCATGGTGATGAAAATGCACCAGTAAGATCCCTTACCGTTTCCTCTCAGATGTGTAAGTTTCGAATCCGTGTGATAATGCTAAAGTAAATGGACTTTCAATAGGCTTGAATAACCAGGCAAAGTTTGCATATTGGCAAAAAACTTTGATTCATATCATACTTTGCATAATAATTTACAAACAACCCTCTGCTGGCTGAGGCATGTGAGTTTCTTTCGTGATGTCGGTTCGAGAGCTTGATATGTGCGACTTAACTCATCGAAAATTGTTGGGCGTCTCCCGATTGTGCATCCTTTATATATATATATATATATATATATATATATATATAAGGAGAAAAAATAAGCGAGAACAGGAGTGACCATATGATTTGCATAGAATGGCAGGGGTGGATTGCGACACCCCTTTCCTGCTTAAAGCAGCTTTTATGACCCGGGCAACGCTCACGGCATCAATGTAACTTAATGGTCAATCTCCCACATGTGCAAAGACAGAAGCACCCGAACGGACACAAAAGCAAAGATGGAACCAAGCAAGGAAGAGATACACCCTTACAATCCAACATGAAAACACAACATTTTATAAGGGAAAGTCGCGCATGCGCGAAAAGACTTCATGATGATAGGATCGCAGATATGAATATATATATGATTAAGAATGCTCATTTAGATTCAAACAAAGCACAATTTCTTTCTTTGAAAAAAGAATATTAATAATGTTGTAAAAAATATCTAGGGTAATTTCTTTTCAATGCATCATTTATTATTTTATTACATTCATAATTGCAGTCTTTTTTAAAAGTACTGTAGTTTCTGTTTCTTCTGAAGTATCCAATAATAATATTTCTGAATATATTTTTAGTGAGGTTTGAATTCCAATCAATAATATTATTAAATTTGATATTGTATGAATTTCTCTTGTCGTGTATGGTTGTATAAATTCCATACTGTTGGTGTTTTCTTATTGACAAATCCAGGAAGTCTGTCGATCCATCCTCATTGATCGGGTTTTCAATTAAGTCTAATTCTTTTGGGTAGAATGCAAAATCTATGTCAGGGGTGTTTGCATAACCCCCTAATATCACATCGCCAACATAACAGAAATAAGGTATTTCCGATAATATATGGGTTCCTCTTTCATATTTGGATAGATAAATATCCGCCAATATTGATGAGCATGCACCACCCATGGGTATGCCCTTGACTTGTTTGTAGTAATGCGTACCGTCATATAGTATGTTTTCATTCAAAACCAACTCAATCAAATCCAAATATCTTCTATGAGTTATATATGGTTTTAAATTGTATTCCTCATGTAATTCTTTCAAAATCATTTGTAGGTTTGTTAAATCGATGTTATTAAACAGATCCCGGAAATCATAGCTTCTGAAGTTCAAATCTTTATGGCAAAATTTCAGTCGGTCTATCAATTCCTGTCCATTTTTTAACTTTATGGAGTTTTGCCTCTTAATATCAGTCATAACATCTTAATATCAGTCATAACTTAATATCAGTCATCACATGTTGGATTGTAGGGTGTATCTCTTCCTTGCTTGGTTTCATCTTTGCTTTTGTGTCTGTTCGGGTGCTTCTGTCTTTGCACATGTGGGAGATTGACCATTGAGTTACATTGGTGCCGTGAGCGTTGCCCGGGTCGTAAAAGCTGCTTTAAGCAGGAAAGGGGTGTCGCAATCCACCCCTGCCATTCTATGCAAATCATATGGTCACTCCTGTTCTCGCTTATTTTTTCTTCTTGTTTATATCCTTATATGCCACTCTGGATGCAGAGCTGCTAAGCACCACATCCTCTGTAAAGTTTCTATTTTCTCCTTTACTTAAATAGGAGTTCCTTTCGTGATATACTTATTTCTATATGTATATATATATATATTCCACTTTCCTATTCCAGGACCACCCTGTGCTAATCCCCTCTGGGATTTTCCCAGGCTCCTCTTGTCACAGACCACCCTCGCATTTCTCTCTGAGATTATCTTCTTCCCGCTCTTATGATAGCTGGAATGGATGCATTTCGGCGAAATCAGAGTGTGCTGACAGATTTTATAGCTTTGTTTTTGAAGACTGGTGATGCCTGCAGTCCCGTGGTGTATGACCTCTCTGGATGCTATGGAAAATGCCTCAAAAATAACAGGGTTCCTCACATGCCCCTCCTAGAGAAAAACTAGAGTTAAACACCCTGCTTTTTCCAATACATAACACTTCAATAACAAGAAACACAAGTACACTGTCAAACTTTCCAATACCACCTGTACGTACCGGTTCTTACAGTCAGATCTTGTCACCTATGGTTAGTATATCACTAAAATAAAATAACAAGAAGGAAACACAATATTTTTAGCTTTCTTAAAAACTTCTGATCAGTGGTCCACTAATGTTCACCACACATTTGATATACATTGCCCTAGCTTCTGACTAACATACCCAAATATTTAGCATTTGGCAAGTTCTTTTGTAGTAAACACCTAAAGTTTCGCATATGGCAAGTCTTTTTGGTAGTAAGCTCATGAAATCTAGCATGTGGCAAGTCTTTGTAAGCAGTAGCGTATGCTTGGGAGGACCCAGGGGGCCCCCCACACTTTTCAAGGCTTTTTTAATGTTATGCATATTTTTCATTTGAAATAACCCTTTGGCATAAGCAAATATTGAACAGTTGGGCCCCCCACTTTTTAGAGTCTGGATACGCCACTGGTGGTAAGCACCTAGATGTTTAGCATATGGCAAGTTTTTCCATAGTAAGCACATAAAATCTAAGCCTCATCATTCCATGCATATCGTTATGTTACGAATATCAAGAGTCTTGCACTCTTTCATCGTTTTCACATTTCACAATGGTTACTAGATAGTGACTATTTTACCTTGACATTCACCCAGGATCTCATACTCTTTACTTTCATAGTAAGTAAATACAGTTTTCCCCCAAAAATATAACACAATCAAGTAAATGCAATAAAAAAATAATAAAGCAAAAGAAAACCTAATATACTATCAGAGACCTGTGCCAAAGCACCCTAATATCCACACTACCTGACATCTATACACTCCCCCCTAAAAAAAAAAAAATATATATATATATATATATATACAGACACCACTGGATATCGAAACCAATATTCTCTTTCCCTGTCAACCCCCGCTCAG
Organism: Amaurobius ferox; assembly: GCA_951213105.1. Lineage (NCBI taxonomy): Eukaryota > Metazoa > Arthropoda > Arachnida > Araneae > Amaurobiidae > Amaurobius > Amaurobius ferox. Next base: position 126,169,339 of record OX578142.1, read on the forward strand.
AAAGTCAGCTGGGAGAACTGCAGTATCCAGTTTTCTGAGGCCGGAGGAAGATGGCTTGATCTATTTTCAAAACACATCTCTCTTCCCCCACCCTTCTTTTGGTTCTGCTCGTTCCTAACCCATTCCCCTTCGTCACTGTGCAGAATCATCAGAGAGTCTCTCAATCTCACCACTTCTGCTACAAACATCGGATCGCAGTACTCTGTCGGTACTATTCTGCACCAAAACTCTGCCGGGGATTTTTTCCCGATACCACATGTCGAGCTTTCTTTTTTGAAACTGAAACCCTTTGGGACGGGTCCTTTTGTTTCATCATTTCAGCCTTCACGTTTTTCCTCTCCTGGTCTGTAATCTGTTTGGGACATTTCTTTCTCTCGCCTTCTGGAACAGCCCCTGTCTGACATCTGCAGAACATCAGAACCATCTGGCATCTGCACTTTGACTATCGTAGGATCCCCTGGTCTCTGACTCTTAATACAAAAATTTCCAGCAGCCGCAGCTTTGCTCGTCACCCTTTCATCGCTCTGCTATCTTTCGGAGCAATTAGTTGATCCCTGCTCTCTCCTAAAATCTTTTTGCAGTGGAATAAATATTCCCTACTCACAAAATGCCCACCTTTCGTGGCTCTGGCATCCTCCCATGTTTTCTGTAACTCTGAATAACATGTTTGTTCCCTCGCAAAACTCTGCGATGGGGAGAATTCAGCTCCATTTGCCGTCCCGCTCTCCGTGTTTTCTCCCATCCTTAATTCCGAAACTAGCCCTTTCTGGGGTGTGGAATCGGTTTCGCTTTCTCCTGCACTCTCCGGAATCTGTTTGCTTTTATCTGGGTCCACTGTGTTTGCCTTCTCATCTTGCTAATTGCCCTCCAGCAATTCCTTTACCTGTGGAGGCAACAGTGCTTCTTCCGTCATATGCTGGACGACCGCGCATACTTCCTGTTGGGGGCACATTGCAACCCCTTCCCCTGACTATTCCCAACAGGACATTTTACAGCCGGCCTGATTATTCTTTTTAAATATATTGCCGCCGCACCTGTCCCCGGCTCGTTCTGCATAAGATCGCTTCTTACAACCATTATTTCTGAGCCTGACTCTACTAAGGCGTACTTTAGCCTACCATTTACACTAATGGGTACCCTTTCCAAAGTACAGAGCATTCTTCTTTCCGGGGTTTCCGGATACTCCATCATTATTGCATCCACCCTGGCTACAACCCTTTGGTCAGTGGCTTGTGTCTCATCCCTTTCGTCTCCCATGCATCTGTTATCTCACCTCCGGCTCATGTCCTTTTGACCACTCGCCTTTCCCTGCCTACCTTGAGAACAGTCCCATTTAAAATAAGAATTTGATCCGCATGAAATACATTGGCCTGTCTGGCCCCCTTTCCGGGTCTCCTATTATTGAGTCGTGCTCTTTCTCCCTCTGGTCAAAATTGGCCACGCTTCTCCTTTTTACTTACACTGGACCTTCCATTTTCCGGTCCCGATACCTCATACGATTTTCCCTTGGCCATGTCGCATCCTTTGGCCAGCTCTCTGGGCTTAAACCACCCTTCACCTGCTGTATACCAATATGGACATAGATCTCGACGTCCAGTCCCTGGGTAATTTTGTCCGCCACCACCAATTGGTTCATGGTCTCAAAATCTTGTGCCCCCTTTAACGGACAGTAATACTCCCACATGGACGTTGCCAGAGTCGCAAACTGAACAAAGTTTTCGTCAGCCCTCCTGCTCGTTTTCCTGAGTTATCGAGACATACCTGAGGTGAAGGTTGAAAATTCTCTAACACAACCTCACAACCTCCTTTACAACCTCATAATCTCCATAATGTTCCTCCGGAACCTGAGTCAGCAAATCCGCTGCTCTATCTCCCAGCAAATGTAATAATATTGTCGCCCTGAATTCGAGCAGTATGCTCTCGGAGGCAAAGGCCCTCTCCAAACTTGAGAAAAAATAAGCCCACTGGTTGGACCATGTGGGTACTTTGACTGTTAACAGTCTTATTATCCTCTTCCACCATTTGAACTCTCATCTGCGCCCCTGTTTCTATGCTCATTATAGGACTCTCTGTGTTGCTGCGTCCCCCCTCACGAATTTTCTCAAATTCCATCCTTTCTTTAAATTCTAAATTTAATTTAAATTGTTCCTGTTCCATTCTCATTTTAATTTCTGATTGCTCTTTTTCCAATTTTAATTTGCTTTCTAGTTGTTCCTTTTTTAATTTTAAGTTGTTTTCCAATTGCTCCTTTTCCACCCTTTCGATAATAATGGCTGTAAGAATCTTTAAGTTTGGCTGTACCATTTCTACCAATTCGGAAGCTAACATAGCTAAATGTGCTTTCGCTAGAAATGCCATTTTACATTAAATAAAACCAAAAAATTTTTATATATATATATATATATATATATATAAATGAATATCAAAACTGACCCTTTCTTTACACTAATACTGTATTGCCATTATTTATATACCATTTAAAAATCTACCCATTGATTATGCATAAAAGAAAAAAACATCTTTAAAATCACACTAAGTATTAATCTAAATAATTTTTAACCTCTAAAATTTTGGCCTAACCATCTCTAATTTGCAAAAAGATCCTGAATCCCAAAAACCAAAAAGTAAAAATTGCCACTCACCTTCCCGTAGATTTCTGTGAGCTCTACTGAACGTCGGTGCTGGTGTCAGGTTACTCCCTCTCCAGTTTGGGGATATGGGACTTCAGCGACTTGGAACAAGGAAAACATCGGTTTTCTCTGGGTTGCTGCAGTATTCGGACTCTTTCTGTGGATTCCACTTCAGATTTCAGGGCATTGACCTCCGGTGTTGCTCTGTGGTTCCACACTCCAACGGTGCATCATTTTCGCTGGCTCGAATGTCGATGGGGTTTGACGGTCTGAATTCCTAGCACATCCCACTGCTGCCACCATTTGTCATGAAACTTGTCATTTGATTTCCTTCCTGCATCGTCACTGATGCTATTTTAGTAGCATTTGGTCTTTAGATGCATGCTGATGGAAATGCACCGGTAAGATACCTGACCATTTCTTCTCCAAGATGCGTAAGTTTCGAATCCGTGAGATAATGCTAAAGTAAATGGACTTTCAATAGGCTTGAATAACCAGGCAAAGTTTGCATATTGGCAACAAACTTTTATTCATATCATACGTTGCATAATAATTTACAAACAACCCTCTGCTGGTTGAGGCATGCGAGTTCCTTTCGCGACGTTGACTCGAGAGCTCAATATATGCGACTTAACTCGTCGAAAATTGTTGGGCATCTCCAGATTGCGCATCATTTTTGCATATATATTCCACTTTCCTATTCCAGAACCACCCTGTGCTAAGCCCCTCTGGAATTTTCCCAGGCTCCTCTTGTCACAGACCACTCTCTCATTTCTCTTTGAGATTATCTTATCCCCACTCTGATAACTGCTGGAATGGATGCATTTTGCCGAAATCAAGAGCGGGCTGATGGATTTTAGAGCTTTGTTTTCGAAGACTGGCGATTCCTGCTGTCCCGAGGTATATGACTTCTCTGGATGCTATGGAAAATGCCTCTAAAATAACAGGATTCCTCACAGACATGTCAAAAAGTTTAAAATTTAAGTATAAATATGTTGATTAACATGTTAACAATTAAATTTAAGTATAAACATGTTATCAGTTAACGATTAAAAATTTTGAGTACAAACATGTTATAAATCAAAGTTTAAATATAATCGTTTAATATTTAAATTTTTTACATTTAAGTATAATATGTTTTGGTGTCAAAATTCAATCACAGTGTGCAATTTAAAAAAATACTTAGTTTGAATCAAAACACAAAAAAATACAAAAGTTCTTTCCATCACACATAATGAAACACATTAGCAAAATCAAATGCTTTTGTGGGATTGAAAAAATGGTATATACATATATATATTATATTAGAGTAAGAAATATTAAGAGATTAAAACTTTGTTTAAATACACATAAGCAACTATACTGCTAAGTGTGGGAGTTAAAAAATAGTGAATATAAATACAAAAACATATATGGCATACATCAATACCATATTTTATACTCAAATGACAATTTCATTGTGTACATTGAGGTAGAAGTAAATTATAATGTATTATACCTTAATATCAAACTTAAAAATTTAAAGTCAAAAGCTTTCGAAAGTTGAAGTTCAAAGATTACATTTTAAATAGTTCATTACAAAATTTAAAAATCCTATCTTTAGTCATAGGTTTAGTGAAGTAATCTGTATCATTATCCTTGCTATTTACAAAGTTAACTTTAAAGACTCTGTTAAACTAAATTTCTCAAAAAATTATATTTAACATCAATATGTTTAGTTCGGTGATTTTCAATTGGGGAATTTAAAAAATTAATGGCTGCCTGGTTATTACAAAAAAAATTATACTTTTATTTTTGCTAAGTTTTAACCCTATTTGGTAGCATTCTTCAATTATATTTTGCATCCATATCATTTCCTTGGCGGCTTCATTTAATGATACATATTCAGCTTCCATAGTGCATAAGCTCACACATTTATGTTTGAAGGTACGCCATGATACAGGTACTTTATCTATATAAAATATCATACCTTCTAAAGATGCCTGATCATCTCTATTAGCTGCAAAATCAGAGTCTGAACAACAGTTCAAATTAAGTTCACTAATGTCTTTTAAATTTAACATGTAATTTTTAGTTTTGTCTAAATAACCCATTAATTTTAATAGGGCATCCCCAATGTTTTATACCAGGGTTCTCTTGAAACTGAGATAGTAAATTTACTGCAAGCACAGATCAGGTTGTGTCCTACTAGAAATGAAACTTATGCATCCTATTAAATTTCTGTAAGGAATGCTTTTCATTTGGTCCATTTCTTCACTAGTGTCACGACAATCTTTTTTACTCAAAAGATAACCTTTTGCTATTGGTAATGAAACAATTGGATATTTAAGTCTAAAGTTTTCAGACTTTTGCAATATACTGTTTTTGGTGTATATAAAACTTGTGATCTGTTTTCTTCAAATTCTACACCTAGTAATTTTTTTTATTTTTCCTAGAATTTTTATATCAAACTTATCATTTAGTATTGAAACTACTAAGTCAATATTCTTTTGATATTTAGAAAGAAAAGAAAATCATATACATAAACCAATATAAGCACTTTGTTATTAAATATATAACAGCAATTACACCATTTGAGTTTAGTAAATTTCAACTCTTTGAACATGGAATCTAATTCCATAAACCAATCTCTACCACTTTGTGAAGTCCATAAATTGCTTTATTTAATAAACACACATAGTTATGGTACTTAGTATTAGTAAAGCCCTCTGGCTGTTTCATGTAAATTTTGTATTTTAATTTAGCATAGGCACATTTAATATCTAATTGAAAGTGTATTCATCCTAGCATACTGACAAAGATAGTAAAAAATAATCTAATCAGACTAAAATTAACTACTGGATTGAAAATTTTGTCCAAGTGTCCCCTTTTCTTGGATATACCCTTGAACCACTAACCTTGCCTTAAATCATTGTATTTCCCCTTTTTCATTTCTTTTTAAAGTATAAACCCATCAACTGCCTATTATTTTTTCTGAAGGACATGCAGGAACTAACTCCAGACCACTCTTTCTTACATAACTTTAATTTCCTCAGTCATGGCGTTATTCCATTCTTTTACTTGGGGTGATTTGAGGGCGGCTTTGTAGTTTTTGGGAATGTTAATTTCAAAATTGCTAGCTTCTGGTTTGTTAACCTCTTTTGACTCTATTTTGCTTTTATTTTCCCTAAAGTTAAAGAGGTTTTGGTTATATTGAATATGATATTTCTTACAATACTTCCTCACATCATTATGGGGTCTAAGCCTTTTTCTACTGTCCACCCTAACATAATAGTATGTCTATTCTACCGTCAACTTTTAGGATGGCTTCACAATACCAAGGGATGCCCCAACAGGGAATCGGGTTAGAATCAGCAGGAGATTTCATTTCCTCACTGTCTTCGGATAAACCGTTGTCAGTGTCTTCACTCCCCCTTACTTTTTCACCTGATTTTCTATCAAGACATTCCTCATCAGAGCCTTTAGAATAGCGATCTGGGGTTACCTTAAAGGTGACAGTACTGGGATCTCTTTTATTCTCACTTGGGTCCAGGATGCTTTCCCCTGCTTCTATGTTTTCCTCAAACTTGAGGTTACTAGTTTCAATGACTTCTGTTTCCCCTTTAATCAGTACCCTGTAACCTCTAGTACCTGTGGCATAACCCACCATTATCCCTTCTTGGGCTCTCATATTTAACTTTTTTCTCAATTGTTTGGGTTTTCCTACATACACTTTGCTATCGAAACTCTTAAAATGATTTACTGAGGGTTTCATTCCATTGTACAAATCTAGAGGTGTTTTAACTTTAAGTTTATGACAAATTCTGTTTTTAACATATGTAAAACACTAGATTGCTTCTACCCATAATTTTTCATCTACTTCACTATTACTAAGCACTGCCTTTACGCAATCTAGAGCAGTGAGATTAAATCTCTCTGAAACTCCATTTTGTTGAGTATATACATTAGTTCTTTCAGCTTTAATCCCCTGTTTGCTTAAGTAAGCTTTGAATTTATTATGACAGAATTCCATACTGCAATCCGTTCTAACATTTAGAATATTTCTATTTCAATGTCTTTCTTCTCTAATCTGAAATTCCTTAAAGATCTTAAAACCATCAGATTTCTGTTTTAGAAAGTATACAAAAACCTTTCTACTAAAATCATCAGTGATTCATAGAAAATATGTTTCCACCTAATGATTGAATAGGCATCATCCCATATACATCCATGTTGTTGTTGTTGTTGAGACCCAGACCGTCCGACCTACCATCCATGTGAAATAATTCTAAGGGTTTAGTGGATTTTATCCTACCTATGGGTTTGTAAGATTGGGCTTTGGTTTGGGCTAATTTGCAGTGCTTGCAATTTAATTTCCTGAATTTAAATTTAGGAAGTCCATTTACAGCTGCAACTTTACTCGTTTGAAACAAATAATCAATGTTGAGATGACAATATCTCTTATGCCAAAGTTTAGTATTGCCGTTTGACTTGGTAAATGAGTTGCTAGGTTTACGTTTATAAATGCTAAACTTCTCATTGATTTGCTTCCTAACCTTAGAACTTTTGAAATCAGACTTTAAACTTTTATTTTTTGGAGTCTCTTTAAGAGTTAGACTAACATTTTTATCCTTTAAGTTTTTGAGTTTTTTTTACTATTTTGGCTATCACCATTTCCAGGTTTGCTATCTTTACTTTTATGGCCCCTGATATCGTTTATACTATTTAGTTCATACTGGAATTTTAAGAAGTATAACCCTTCTTTCCTTTTAGCATGAAAGTACTTTTCTCCCATTAGGTGTATAGAACCATAGTACAGTACAGGAACTATTATCCGGATTGCTTGGGACTTCAAGCATTCTGGATAAGGAGTTTTTATGTAATTTGGAATACATTTTCGAAAACTTACTGGAATGGTCTAAAATGTTATAGAAAATTATAATTCATTTTAAAAACATGTATTAAATAAAGATTTTTTACAATCTATATAAAAAAATATACTTGGTTAACTAAAATGCAAAGTACATATAATTATAGAATCAAATTTAGTGATTAAGAAAATTCTTAAAAGAAGAGTCTGAAAAAAGTTGATTATTCAGTCTAGTTATTAGTTTTTTTTTTTAACATTTCCAATTAAAGTGGGCCCTCACCATATTCATTTCCTAATATTTTGAGAAGCATCTTTGTTCATTATGCTTCAAAATGGTTACTTTATCTTTTATAGATAATGAAACACATTTTCTTTTAGAACTCATTGCATCAGATGATGGTCTTTTGGACATAATTCAGAGCAAAAATGTTAACTAAGAATTTTCTTCAAATGTGTCTCCGACCTACCAGAAAGGTGTAAGGTAACTGTTTTGGACGGTCGGGAAGTGCCACCCAATTTAGACCGGAAGGACTTCCGAGAGGTTGGTGGTAGGGGAAGGAGGGTACGGTCCCTGTGGATGCCTCCCCCACTGGGTTCCGGTCTAAATTGGGTGGCACTTCCCGACCGTCCAAAACAGTTACCTTACACCTTTCTGGTAGGTCGGACGGTCTGGGTTTCAACAACAACAACTTAGAAGTAAAAACTAACAACTCTCGGACTGATCTAAGGTAAAAACAACCCAAGTATTGATAATTTTCATGATCCCAGAAAATACTGCAAGCAATTTTGCTCCAAGGAAACCAGCCCTTTCTCAATTAAATCTATCCACTTTAAGGGGAAAAAATGAAAATCATACATTTTCCCCTCTCCCAACATCCCCAGATTGCCTGATAATTGAAAACGTTTTCTTTTATAAGGTAAATAAAACATAGGAGTCTGTTTTATTTACCTTATAAAAGATTTTAAACCCCCCCTGTATATATATATCCAAAGGATACAATTAACCCTTTCGCGACGAGTGGCACGCCCACGCACCAGCTGTGAAGTTGCATTCAAGGACGAACGGCACTCCCGCGGGCCGGAGGAAATTTTACCCTAAAGCACGACTGGCACGTATGGGTGTTTCTATGTGGAACGTTTTAGTTTGAATGTATTTGTCTCCTAGATGGCGCTAAATGCTCGTGGAAGCAACTTAAATGTATTTTGTAGATGTTTGACCTTGGCACAAGGAGAATCCAATGAATTATTTCTCCATTTGGAGCGGTGAAACACATGGTTCTGTAAAGTAAACATAGCACTTCTCGTAGCATCAACAATTTTATAATTGAGTTCCGGGTCTCGTTCTGATTTTGTCTTTTATTGATTTGGTTGTTGAATTAGAGGAATATAAGAGAGGTTTTTTTTTTTAGTGGGTGGGGGAGGGGGGGGGGGGTTAAAGGAATTTGCGGCAATGAAATGATTAGGTTATTTATGTTCTCATGGAAAGGAAGGCTGGGATTTCGTTAATATATCCCATCGAAAAGGTCCAGATATGGAATAAAAATATATAAATCGTCAGAATCGGAATGAGGCCATAAATGGAATTTCCTTGTGTATACTGGAAAGGACACGGGATTATCAAGCTCTGATGGTGGGTATGGAGAACGCGTTGTGAAAACACTTCTAAGTGAACTTTCAGGAAAAGGATATACTTTGTATTTGGATAAATTTTTTACCTCTCCTGTACTTGCAAAGTATTTGTTGTCTAAGAATACGCATATATGTGGTACAGTTTTAAAAAATCGGAAGGACATGCCAAAGAATTATCCATCTGTACCTAAAACATATATACACTAAAACTTTTAATATTTTGATAAAAGAAAATTTGAATAAAAAATATACATCAAATAGAAAATAAGTATTTCCTTTCTTCCTGAAAAAAGTAGAATGCTGTGTTGAACGGGTGATTTTTAGTGAATTTTTTTCGAGAGTAAGGGTTAGCGCAAAAAAGTAGCAGTCTTTTACGCACATTTCGGAAACGAAGCGCTTCGTCCTTTGGGCCACGGTAGTTTCGGAATGCCGCCGTCCCGAAAGGGTTAAGGAATATATTGTAAATCTGGAAACACATGTTTAACACCTGTGTCACCCCTTCAGCATTATCATAGCAGACCACTGTGAAAAGAATCAAAACAAGCTGTTTTAACGTGGTTAGTTTATTCATAATTAGCACATACAGTTAATGAAATGGTTAACTGGAAATGCCAAAAGTTAATTTTTATGTTAAGAATTTCAAAAATATGTGAAAATGAAAATTAAAAATTGTAAACTTACTACTAAATGAGAAAAAATTTGGAAATCTCTACAAATGTCTTTAGATTCCATAGCTTTTTCCATAAATCCCTAAAAATCTCTTAATTTTGTTAGTTTGAGGAAAATTTTCGTAGATCTAACATTGACCGCTAAAAAGAATGAAAATAAAATTTCCAGCTGCATTTGTTTGCGCCTCGGTCACTTCACAGTGAAAAACATTATGACGTCACTTTACCACTACGAAGTGATCGAGGCATCAAACGAACACACCCATTCTAAAAAAAATATATGGTTTTGCTGAAAATAAAAACTCTATTTTGTTTCACAAACATACTCGTCATGTTCCGTTACTCATTGAAAGTATGTTTATCTGACATGAAACAAATTTATCCACCATGGAGTTAATGAGTTCGCTTTTACCTCCATGGTACTTGTCGTTTTTCTCCTTGCCGGAACTATTTTTAGCAACACTTGTCATTTTTCTCCTTGCCGGAACTATTTTTAGTAACACTTCCAGTGTGATGAGTACAGATTCAGAGAGACCTTTGTTTGTCAGGATCACAAACAGTTGTGAGAAAAATGTAGGTTTCAATGCATCATTTTATAATATTGATATTGCTAATTAAGACAAACATTTGGTGGGATTTTAAACAAAAAATCTCTATTTGGTGCGACTTTTGGCAAATAATCTCTTGTTGGCTAGAATTTGGCATTATTTTGCTGAATTCCGGTTTTGAGAACTTCTGGATATTGGGACGCCGGATAAGAGGCTGTGTACTGTGCTCCTTTTTCCCCATGAAAATTGCAACTACTTTCTTCTAGTACTGAAGCTGCTAGAAGATTACAGCGTAATTTAGGTGAATACATCACATTATTCAAAATATAATTTTTTTGATTATTTACAATAACATACATTTTGACTGTCCCGATAGCCTCAATTGGGCTTTCGACATTACCAGCAACATAGAAGTGCCTTTTGTTTCTTTATAATTTAGAAACAACATTTTGTTGTTACAGAAATGATGCGTGGTAGCAGTGTCTATGACCCATTTGAACTTATCGATAGGATCTATAAAACTGGTCTGTGTATTAGGTTTGACATTTAGTTCAACAATGCTGGTTGCATTTTTGGATTTCAATTTAAAACAATACTTTTTCAAGTGACCCATTTTTTTGCAAAAATGACAGGGTCCAATTTGTGTCATTTTAGATTTAGTCTTAACATGGAAATTTTTTAGTTGGTTGTTACTTTTAGAAACACATTTCTTTTTACAAGAGACAGAATAAGCGGAATTAGCACTTATATTAAGGTCTCGGCTCTGTTGTCGTAACTAACCTTCGGTGGATAGTTCTGTCTATATTTTGTCCAATGTAAAGTCAGCGTCTGACCATCTATAAATAATATGCACTATCCCTTGAAAGACATCAGGGAGATGATATCAGATGGTCTTTCTTTTAATCGTGCACAAAAAATGTCAATAGGCTCACACTTATCCGGATGGATACTAAAACATTCATCAAGCAGGCGAGCTAGATTTGCTCTTGTTGGAGCCTCAAAGTGGTCTTTCAGCTTTTCGCAACCATCAGTGGGATCATCAAATGTTTATGAGCTCCTGGTATTTAGGTGATAAACCATAATACAGCATGGATAATGCTTTATCCTGTCTGCGTATGAACTCTTCCTGGTCTCGGTGAGATGTGGTTTCATATATCAGTTTTGCACTCCTTTCAATAAAAATCTAGCAACTTTCAGCTTTAAGTGCAAAAGCCATACCATTGCTTCACTTTGCATAGTTAGCCCTTGTCAGCAACGGCATCTTAACAGCCTCCATGTTTCTTTTTAATTTCCTTCCAGTAGCTGCAGAACATCTCAACTTCTATGATGTTTACACTTGATGGGGGGTACTTAGGCGGCCCCTATAAAGTAGATTTGATTCTTTTTCGTCATTCTGGGCAGATTAACTGGTCCTGTCTCCATCCTGTATGACAAATCAGCAATGTGGAGTAGATTTATATGTTGTAATAAGCAGAAGTATAGCAGTGTCAGAATGAGAAAAAAGAAGTCAATCTTGTTAAACAAAATCCACGTTTATTGATAACGATAGAATCTTGCCATAGTACATTTGGCTGACTGCGTCAACAGTATGCAGCATAAACATATTTACGGGATTGGAATGCAAAGTTGTAAACTGTTTAGGAAGTTCACATTGGAAACATTAATACTCACGAACTTATTCATCATATGTAGTTCGACTTCCACCTCTAAAAGGTCACATACTGGAACTTCAGGAAATAATGGCTTGACACGAAACACGACTAGGTTCTTTAGTACTCAAACAGTTATACATGTGCACAAAATGTTTAAATGAGCAAATCACTGGTATAAGTTCATTCTTGACAATCACCGTCACAACACAAGTTAACACTACTGTGTATAGTTTATCACTGGACATATCTTCTTAATTAAGGCTATCTTTTTAAATACTGTCATGATTATAATCTGTTAAAGATCTACTACAGATTAACTTTTAAGCAACATATTCTACAGTGCATCCAACTAACGATGTTTCTAACCAACAGCATTTACTACTACACTGCAGCCACTGCTGCAATAGCAAAAGCACTTAACACTGGCTCATCCTGTGTTTCCATCTGACTGAAGTTGTTTGCAACGTGAGCTTCCTAAATACACAGGGATCGGTACCTACCGGAACAATTTTCGGGGTCCGCCCCCAAATATGCAAACAAGTTTATGTACACATCGGATATTTAATTTGCATGAAGACTTCTTCTGAAAGAATGCCGTGAGTTATTCCTGAGAACAAAGTAAGTGAATCAAAAATAAAGTTGTGGTTTTGAACATCGTTCAGGGGAATAGTGAATCACGATCTTTTTGTTTACATTCTTCCAGCAATACATTCCCTTGTTCCAATCATCTTCGACACAGCCGGTTCACCGTGGATGCTGTAGGTGGCTGTCTGCTTAGATTTGATGTATGGAACAATCTGCCCTTCTGAGTCTGATTACCATACCCCTTGTGAAATCATCTGTCTGCTGTAACTACTTTGGTTGGCAGCAACCTGGCATTTTCTGCTACTACATGCTTACTCTGAGACAAAAAAAAAATTGCAAAATGATTTACCTGGCAGACAGAGCGGTGTGACTATTACCGATTCTGCTTGTTCCTTCCTTTATATCTCACTCAACGTGTGCGATATAGCTGTTTATTTTGCATCATTTACATAACTTGGGGAGCTGCATCTACCCTGCAATTTGCATATTTCTTTGCCCATTCCTTCTTGGTGTCTCATTTTCACTGTCACGTAGTGTATATAAAAAATATGCAAGAAAATAATGAATTTTTGGAAACAACTAATGTAGAAGAATGCAAAAGCTAAAACAACATTCAAGCCACAGGTATATTTTTAAACCCTCAATCTTCGCAGATCAGCTAGAAACATTCTGCTACTTGGTCAGTGCATAAACCCAGCCCGAGCCCAAGGAATTTACAAATGTAGAGCCCGATCCTAAATGATTTGTATTCAAATGTGTAAACATGAATTTGTATAAGAATTAAGATAACAGTTTTTTTCAATATTTATCTTAACATAGCTGAAATAAGCTCAATACTTTGATGTACTTAATTAATATTAATAATTTATATTTTTTCATTAAAAATATGTTTGACCCAGTTGTACCAGACTTTTTAAAAACTAAGCCCAATTCTGGTCCATAAAAGTATTAAAAGCTTGGGCCTGGCCCATAAGTCAGGCAGACCTCTAAAAAACACTACCATAGTGATGTGCACAAAAATGATTGTTTGCAAAAGGTGTAATCGTTCTTCTCCCACTGTGGCGCAAGTAAACATGTCATAAATGATGACACAGCTGTAATGCGAATTTGGCAGCTTGCCAAAAGTACTAGACAGAACAAGACATGTGTAAATATTCTTTTCGTATTCCGAAAGATGAAAAGAGAGGAGCAGAGTAACTTTTGTTTAGAAATGAAATCTTGCATTTTCGCAGGCCAGTGGGCTACTGGTCCAATGGACCACCTATGTTTTTATTCCTTTGGTCCAATAAAACTTTTGCTGGTCATCTATGCAGATCATCTGTGATTTCAAACGCTGTTGGTAGTCCTAGCATTTGAACATAACACTTGTTAGTGAATAATGTAATGGAATTCTATTATCGGATGACCAACATAGTTTTCAAATAAATTAACAAAGTAAATTGCTTGTCTAGTCATATTGGGTACTCTGTCATTATGAAAATAATTTTTTTTACTTGATGTCAAGTTTTTTTACTCGTACTACACATTCGTAAACATTTAACTCTTGTTCTTTCCAGTATGTGTGTGTGTGTGTATATATATATATATATATATGTGTGTGTGTATATATATATATACACACACACACACAGGGTGTTCCAAAAAGATTGAAATGCTCTTTAATTCCTTATCTGTTGGTGGTAAGTGGGCAATGTAGATTGCAAAAATGTTGAAAGTAAGATAGGAAATAAGACTACGTTAATGAAATAATCCTCCCATTAATTTTCAAAAAGTTACTTTTTTAATTTTTATGACCCCCCCTAGACAAATTTGGTCAATCAGAAAATTCTTATTTTTAATGCAACAAGATAATTAAAAAACCTTGCATATTTATATCTTTAAAATCACTGAATTATGTTAAAGGAAAAAATCTGACTTATGCCTCTTTTCCGTACCATGTGAAAGGCTGTTTCATCAGTGAAAATAGGGATCATAAACACACACACACACACACACACACACACACAAATTGACGATGGAAATTGTTTAGATCAAAAACATGCTAATATGTGTCAAATTTTTATTACAAATGCAGCTAAATAAAGCATTACACAAACAGAGATCATATAAAGCAGTGGTACTCACTATGCGGTTGGGTATCAATCAACCTTTGTAACCAACCTTTTTAATTCCTCAGTGAAGAGCATTTTTTACTGTATGGAGCTGAAACATGGAAATTAAAAGGGGCCAATGCAACAAGTTGAATGCCTGGCAGATTAAATGTCTGAAGAAAATTTTTTGAGTATTTTGGCCTTAAGTTATTACTAACACTGAACTCTACAAGAGTACTGGACAGGAAGCAATTGAGATGGAAATGAAAAGACTTGGATGGAAATGAACTGGACATGTCTTAAGAATGCCGTAGCATAACATCCCTACTGTGGGACTTACTTGGGCGCCTGAAAGAAAAAGATCTCTGGGTCAACCCAAGCTAACTTGGAGGAGACTGGTAAAATAAGAGAGGAATTTGATGGGATGGGCGAGCTGGTCAGAAGCAAAGATTGTGGCACAGGATCAACCAGGGTGGTAACGCAAGCTGCGCCTTATGTGCCATTAAAGGCACGATGAGTGATGATAATGATGACTCACTATGCAGTTGGGTATCCTATGTATTATCATCCAGTTTTATCTTTTTTTGTGATATGTCACAAATTTATATTTCTAATTTGATATATGGTCCTCTTTCACAATGTTCAATTTTCAATTAAATATAACTTGCTCAATTTTAAAGATACAGATATACGATTCTTGTTAATGATCTTGTTGCATTAAAAATAAACATTTTCTATTTGACCAAATTTGTCTAAGAGGGTCGTATAAAAATTTAAAAAGTGTAACTTTTTGAAAATTAATGGGAGGACTATTTCATTAACGTAGTGTTATTTCCTACCTTACTTTCAACATTTTTGCAATTTACATTGCCCACTTATCTCCAACAGGTAAAGAATTAAAGCATGTTTCAATCTTTTTGGGCACTCTGTATATATAATATGCTAATTTTAAAAGTTCCTCGTGTATTTCATATTTTTTGGATGACATACTAAAATTGCTAACCGAGCAAATTACTTAATATCAGTTGTTTTGTCGAAACACATTGAGAAATAATTGTAACTATTAATACTTGTTTAAAGTTTATCAAAAATGCCAACACTCATTGTTAAAATCCTTTCTTTAACAGCATTTCTTGAATTCTTTTTATTATTTCACCTTTATTGCTGAAATCATGGAACAAAACAGCCAGAGTTAACATTAGATTCTTTGGCATACCGCACCACTGAAAATGTCTTGAATGCCAGGTCTGACATGTGTGCCATATATTTGCCTTCACTAGACTAGATCCTAATCGATTTGATTGGGCACAGTAATGCTGAAAACATGCTGCATCTGGTAAAATAAACTTTTAAGTGTTTAAATGTCGCTGTTTTTTTACAGGAAACTATATTATAATGGTATCTCTATATTGAATAATTATTATACATCTTTTATCAATGGTATAAAAGCATTAATCCTTTTTTTTTCTTCTTTTTTAGATGTAGAGGGTGCATCTTTTATAACAAAACGAAAAAATATCTCTTCTTTTCATGAAAAGACAATTCCATCAGTTAACAACACTGGTTCCAGCAAGAATGCATCTCATCCAAAGTTGTATTATAAAATTCAGTCTTTAGAATCCTTTCAAACAGATTTTAGTGAAAAAGATCCCTTTCAGAAGCTTCTCAGGTTTTCAACTGAGAAAAAATTGCTATTAACTGGTGGTGCAGATGGTCATATTAGAGTCTTTCAAGTATGTTACATAGATATGGAAATCTACTCATATCTTAACACTACATATAAATCTTAAGATTTATGTGTTTATCAAAGTTTCTATTCTGAATTATATTTTGCTTTCATCTCTTGCCAATTTGATAATAAAGCTATACCTTTTTTTACCTTAAGTGGTTTCAGGGATAAATTAATTTATGGCCTTTTATTTGAAAAATTGATTTAAAAAAAATTAAAAGTTAAAAATTCCCAGGGTGATCTGAAACCTTGCATGTGAATTTACAGTAGGCAGACTAAGCAACCCAATGCTTTTAAACCATTTAACAGAAATCCAAGGATGTGCATTTTTAAAAATTAAGTGCAAACTCTGTCTGCCCAAAGTATCATGTGGATTTATGATAGGTGGACTAAGCAGTTGCGTATGGCTCTCAGGAAAGTATATATGATGCTGGGAAACAATCTAACAGAAATCTGAAGACCAAATTTTTTTTAAACTTGAGTATGTTAACTGGCCTGGCAGGACACCTCATATGAGGATTTACGATAGGCAGACTAAGTCGCTTATGGCCCCAAGACTGTAAATCCATTGTTTTGAAAACTTTCAAAAGAAATTTGGAATCATAAATTTAAACTAAGTACGAACACGATCTCGTGAGAAACTTTGCACGTTCCTCACATAATAGGTGAAGCGATCACTTATAGACTCTGACAGTACACCTGATGCAATGAGACATTTTAACAAATCCTGCAGACCTGAGTTTTAAGGACTAGGTAAGAACTCAGACTTGCACCTCCAGGGCTGTGGATTCAGTACCTTAAATCTTAGACTCTGAATTCTGTTTTTCTACTGTCCAACTCCCCTTGTAATCTAGACTGTTTCAGACATAAATATCTATTTTTAATTTTTCATGTCAATAGTTTTTATTGGTAAGCATTTGATGTTTTTTATTTATTATCCAAAAACTATTTAAAGAACTATTAAGTATTCCAAATTAAAATTATTTTTAAATAGTTTTATTTAGGAGTTCTTATATTTTTACAGACTCTGATTTCATCCCAAACGGCTACCGACTCAGACTCCACCACCTGTGCAGCTTACATGAGTATTTACTAAGGATGTCACAAAACAAAAAAAGATCTGATACCAAATAACCGATGCTATCAGATTACCAAAGAACCGATATTGCTATTGTAACGTATCACAGATTTGTAATTGCTGTAAAATTATGTATAAAACTTATTTTAGCCATAAAAAACTAGACACCTTTGCAAATACTAAAAACTAAAATATTTATAATATACATACATGTTCATAAAAATTTCATACGTTTTTTTGAAAATCATGGTAAAAGAATGATTTTGAAATAATTTTCATTAATCTAAACAGAATGAAAAAATTGTATAAAATACAAAATTTCGGATTGTAATTACAGCTATAAGAGCATAGAAATACACAAATAAAAAAAAAATCATACCATAAATCAAAACTTTTGTCAATCGTACTTCTAATGAGACACTTTTGTGCATTGCTAGTTATATCCGTCCTGGTGAATTGCAGTAAACATCACTTAATAATCTTCTCTACACTTTTGGCAGAAATCATTTGTAGCAGAAAATATTTTCACAGTAACCTTTCAGAAAATTATCACCTGCTGCCATAGTTATGTAATAGTAAAATTAGTGAGGAGACAAAACTGAAAAAAAAAGCTATGTATGCATCAATTTATGAATAAACCAAAAGCAAATCCATTGCAAGTAGGGCCGCCGACAGGTCTGGGCAAATGAATGCTTTGCTTATGGGTCCAGGAGGCTTAGGGTCCTGGGTCAGTAACTTCTAAAATAGGATGTATCAGAGGGGTGCATTTGTTGCATAGGGGCCCAAAAATTTTATAGATGGCACTGGTCGCGTGCCTATGTCTCCAATCCAATCCCAATAAAATGTTGTAATTATGCAATTAACCAAGCATACTGTGGCAGACAGTAAGGTATGCTATACTATTTGAAAAATCAGTTATTATACAAAGTATTAAGGGAATTTTTAGAAAAGAATCTGTTCTGGCGTAGATATGAATTATGAATCGCCTATCTGTGAACTTGTCACTTTACCAGCCAATGCTGGATCATATAAGCTATCTAGGGATTGCTCTTACTAGTATCTAGGATGGGTTATTCCCCCTCCCCCCATCAGAGAGGTGTTAATGATATATCGAACACAATTTTTCATTCGAATTAAAAAAAATATATTAAGTTCCAGATTTTTCATTAACAAAGCCTAATATAAATATTTGTAAGAATTCATTAATATTTGTGGCAGCTATTGCATCACAAGAAATAAACCACATACAGATGGGCATCATGTTAAAAATAGTCAAAACGTGTTCAGGAAGGCCCTAAAACCTATATTAGCATCAAAATCTCGAAAATGAAAAGTTTTATGAAACAATACCTTCTCTATACTATATTCTTTTGTATGAGAAAGTAAAAATAACTAGGAAATAAGTTTTACATTGAGGTAAAATATATATTAATCCCACACTTAACCTCTTTGATCCCAACATTAATTACCACAAATGTAAAATGAAATTGTTAACCACACACATCATAATCACCAATTTGATCCTGCTCTGTTTTGTTTTGACTATGACTCAAACAACACTTAGTGAAAACAGGATATTCGCAAATGAGGAATGCCAAATAATTTTAGTTCGAATAATTATATTTGGAAATATTGGTTTTAAAACAAAATTTCTAAAGCATTCAAATGTTCAGACCATTTTAGCCCAAATCGACACCAAAGATAATTGAACAAAATTTTTGTAAAGAAAAAGTAACTTGCAATTTATCGTCAGATGGAATAACTCATAATTTATTATCATTCCATCTCTAGGTAACGACTTATTTTCAAAGGTGGCATAGTGAAAATGTGAAAAAACTAAAGTATCTCGAGCGGCTAGTCCTGAGTAATGGGGTTGGTCTTATTCATTTTGTTGTCAAAAATTATGTATAAAATAATTTAATTGATATATTTGAGCATACATAGTCTTATTTTTAGATTTAATGATTTTTGCTGGCCATTTCTCAAAAAAATGCAGGTTCCTTTTTTCAGAATCATACCAAAATTTAATCAGTACCAGGTTAACCTACAAGTGATTGATGTACCAAATTTTGTGAAATTAGGTCTATTAGTTTTTCAGTTAGAATTGATACAGGCAGATTTTGCGGGTCATTTTGCAAAAAAAAAAAGGGCAGTTTTTTTTTATCCCGAATCATACCCTAATCTAATTTGTACCATGGGCACTCACAAGGGACTTTCCTACCAAATTTAATGAAATTCGTTCAATTAGTTTTTCAAAAAGTGGATGCAAAATCTGCACAGACATCATGCTAAATATAGTTTTTCATGTTCTAGATGTTCCGAAGTGTGTAGATCCGTCAAAAATTCAAATTGCGATTTTTGGCATGATTCCCATACTTCCCTATACATTACCATGTATTGCAGGGAAAGTAAAAATGCGTAAAGAAAATAGTAGAATAACGAGGCAGGATATCGAACAATATTTTAACTTTCGTACAAAAATAGTTAATCATATCCATTGCAATAGAGAGAACTAATCAAATATGAACCCGATATGGAGAATAAAACCTCCTCTTATCCTCATATAGATTAATTTTAGAGTTTTGGAATTTTCTTACCTGTACACCACTTGAATCATCCATGTATCAAATTGACCCTTTTAGAAGTAGGTAAATATTTCCGGGAATACATGAAAAATAGCGGGATATCTAAGCATTGTATGGCCATGAAATCTTGTACACAGATTCGGCAGGACCCGTAAAGGTGCACTTCATTATTATATTATTTATTACTATTTTAGCTATTTTGTGCTTCAAAAAGACATGATCAGTCTTCAAAAGTGGTTCAATTAACGGAATGTCATACAATCTGGCAACTCTGTCTTCAACTGGAAACACAAAGTACAATATCTATACTAGAAATCTGACTAGGAATGATTCTGTTTAAATCCCTGTTCTGGCGTGCTTGTGGCTTACTCGCCCATTTTTAAAAAGATATTTCATGTATGTATCAATACTTAAAGATCTCTATACATTCTAAAGATAAATAACAAAAGGGTGGGACCATTGACTATAAATATTAAAACGTAGTGTTGAATGACCTTTAACTTTAGTGTTTCCCTTTCATGTGGATGCACAGAATCGGACAGTTATCGCTGGCTTTCAGTGTGTACCTTTTAGGCGAGTGAGGTATTTCAGTATTTTATCATTTTTCTGCACATTGTTCTGTTTCTGGAAAAAAAAGGCAGTTAAAGAAAAATCATTTTCTCAATGCTGAAAAGTAAAAAACAGAAGAAGAAAAATATCTGTTCTCAAATATTGGTATTTCGTTGGTATCAGGAAAATACTAATATATCAGCAAAACAGATAATAGGTATTGGATGTTGGAACATCCCTAGTATTTACAGTATGTGAACTAAGCAGTCACTTAGGGCCCCTAATACAGTAAATCCGATGCTGTGAAACTAGTATAAATCTGATTGTGAACAGTCGCAAGCATTACATTTTATCTAGCTTAACTTTGTTAGCATTAATACAGAACTATTAACTGAATTTTGAGTTTATTAGGTTAACGTTCCTTGTCAATTAAATTCTATGATTTTTGTAAGATGACAAAATTATATCTTAATTGTATTCACACTTCGAGACATTTATAGGTGGAGGGAGACAGAATTTGTTTAAAAAGTTAAACATGCATTACTCTATAGTGAGACTTATTCTTTATTCCCCCAACTAAAGGAGAGAGATTTGTTTGCAAATGTGCCTGACAATAAGATGATTATAGGATTATTTACCACTCCTTCCCCACTATACAACTGTAGAGAAGGGGGAGGGTTCGATTTATGCCTCACTCCTCTTTACTTGCTTAAATCTCCAAATCTCCCTAAAATTAATTCCACCAAATGGTGGTAAATCCAGTAAAATGTTTTCAGTTTCCAATATTTTTGAAAGACCATCTACGTATTGTCTGCTGATTAAAAAGCAAATTTTACCAAACTTGCATAGGCCTTTCGTTCTAAAGTGATGCTATTTCAAACATGTTAACATTAAAGTGACTCAAGAAAGGAGCTGTGCTCACTTCACTCCAGAAATTCTCTGTTAAAGGGAATGTAATCAAACTTGCCATCACCAATTTGTTTCTTCCATACATGAACCTATCATCAGCACTAAGTTGAATCGCTTTCACTTTATTGATAGATACCATTTCAAATAAGTGTGATTTTGCATGCATACATTGCATTCCTGTGTAATGTTAAAAAATCTTTTACCATCCATTTTTAGTTTCAAATTATGTAAATTAAAAAATGCACAGCATTAATTTCTTTGCAGTATATTTTATTTTCTTAAAATATTGATTATTTTTAAGTGTGATTTCATATGTATAGATTACAGTCCCTTGTAATGTTAAAACATCCATTTCCATCTATCTTATTCTTGATAATAAGGCTATCAAGAATAAGATTATAATTAGACAAACATAACTTCCCTATCCTTACAATTTGTATAAAAATGAAGGATTATCCTTTAAAATATACTCAATGAGTAATTGTACAATTGAATTTTTATTCCCTTATTTTCTAGGCATTTGAATCCCAAAAGCATATTTCTATCATTCATCTAATTATACTAAATTACAATTAGAGAATTGAACATCTTTTGTTTCCTTATTAAATGTTTGTGTCTGACAGCTTACACCAGTATCTTAAAAATATTAAGGTAATTAAACTTTTAAAAGTCTTTTGTATTACTTTTTACAAATTCTAAACTGAACTGAAATTTTGCTATTTTTTTTTGTTTTGTATGTTATTAAAATGTTTTGAATTAATTAAATTTCAACTATAGTTACATTATATTTTTATTTATAATGCAGTGGTATGTGCAAGAAGGTATCAGGAAGCCTCCTCTTAAGAACAGAATTTTTTTTTTAAGATCATTGTAAGAGTAACTTTGAATCAATTAGGTCACATATTGAACTTCAGCCCCCTTCAAAATTTCTCGGTTTATGCCACTGATATTATGAAAAGATATTTTTCACATGCAGTATGCATTTTCAATGTTATAGGGAGTTATAAATTTTTGAAAGAAAAAAAATAAAACATTCATTTTTTGTGTAATACAGGGATCACACTCCTGCACCAATCTAAAAAAGCTGATTCATTGTGATACAAATACATAAAATTTCGATTTTCTGTGTTAAATTATGGGTCCGCCACTTGTATCAATTGCATCATTTTCACTCTGGTACAATCATGTCAATTTCTAATTAAACCTATATTTTAACGGCAAGAGGAGATTACGTCTAATACAAGCAACAAATATAATCATCGCTTCAGAAGTCTCGAAAGATCTTGACTTTGTCGGGAACCGGGAAATAAAATTGGAAAAGTTATTGCCGTTTGATGTCCAAGAAATATGATACTTTGTTAGCCACAGAGAATCTGAAAAATGTTCCGACTAATTAAAAGTAAGTGCTTTAAAATTATTTATTTTATTAATATGTTTTAAATTTATCCATAATTTGAATTACATTTATAATATTTTTGAAGTATATTTAACATGTTTCACAAATAATACCTTTAGATAAGTAGAAATATAAAGGCAATAAAGACAAAATTTGTTAAAATTTCATAAGACTGCCAATTTCTGAAAATGGAAACCGGTTGGAACACATTCTTAAATGGTCGTGATCGCTTATTATTCAGTTTTGTTTTTCCCTGTGTGTCAGAAAGAGTAAAATCAGAAACATAGATTTAAGTTTGAAAAAAAGAAATTGTGTCGCAAAAATTTCACGTGGGCAACTCGTGTATATGTGCCCATAAGAGGGTGGTGGGCTGCCAATATTTTCTTTTAGAGTCATGAAAAATTCACAAAAGATCAAAATGGAGGGAGACTCGTGATAAATACCTGTATTGTACACAACTTCTGTTGGTGGTCCTGGCCTATTACTACGGAATGACCGTAGATCAAAACTATTAGATTGTGGTATTCCTTCCCCCCCTTTGTTTCTTTCCCACAATTCATTAGCCAAATCAAAAGTAGAAAAGGAGCAAAACATCCTCTTCTAAAATTACAAAAAACTGACGAAAGAGACAAAGTTTTTTAAAATAGTGTGTACATTTCGCCACTGGGTAAATTACTACAGTTTTATTTCCTTTACACAGCTAAAATTTTGCTGGATTATTCTTTGTTTAGTATCAATTTGTGGTTAAAAATACAGAAAAATTTAATTTTTTTTTAAAGAATTTTTACTTTAAAACCAATATTTACAAATGTAGTTGTTCGGACTGGGATTCTTTTGAGTCTCATTTGCGTAAACTGTATTTTCATCTTTAAGTGTTTACATCATAGAGTTAATCAAAACATTGGAGAGGAGTGAGAGTTCTGCCTGCTTTTGATTCTCTTGACCTTTGAGGTATTAAAGGATCAAGTTAGGGTAATTACTTTTTATATCCCAACATAAACTATTTCTAAATATTATTTATAAAATCTTTAATTTCTAAGCTAGATTTTTGCTGTTTTAGTTTTTTCCCCCCTTTTGGCTTGTTTTAATAGAATAAACTTTATACATTTAATGTTTTATTTTTCCTACGAACAATATCGAGCATATTTTGAAAAGTGAAGCGCATTAACCTCTTATACAAAATATTAACTGATAGAAATTACAATTGATGCATTTTACAGTCTACCAACTCTAAGGTTTATACTGGACAGTAGTGACCAAAATTGTGGAAACCTTTTGTAAAAAGTGTATTTTTGAGGTTTGAGGTTGGCTAATAACACCACTTCTTTTTTTTTTATACCAATACTATAAAATTATATATCAATGGAAAGATAATTTAATCGAGATTTTAATGCAATAACATTTATGAATTATTTTTTAATAGAACAGTATTTATAAAGAAGAAAAGTGAAATACATAGAGAAAATGATATACAAAAATTCTCACCTTTCAGTTAATACTTAGTTGGGTAGCCTTTAGCCTTAATTACCTCCTTACAGCTCTTTCCCATGGAGTGAACAAAGTTGTTTAGTTCTGCAGCTGTTATAATGTGAAAAAAAAGATTGAATTATTGCTTCTGTTAATTGGGTTTTATTGCTGAGTTGTTTCTGACTAACAAGTCTCTTTAGTCGGCTCCATAGATGGGGTTAAAGTCTGGGCTATTGCCAGCCATTCCAGCGTTGAATGTGATAAATCTTGAAGCCACTTTTTCCACACATGAGCAACATGACATGGAGCTGAATCCTGTTGAAATATAAATGCTTCATTATCTTGGAAAAGATCACTTGCAGAAGGCTGCAGTTTGGGCTCAAGTACTTCATTTATGTATCTGTGGTCATTTATATTCCCATTGATAACTCAAATTCTGCCCACGCCTCTTAATGTCATACAACCCCAGATCATAAGTGTTTCACGGTAGGTGTAATGCAATCAGGATGCAAATCTTCTCCGATTCTTAAATACTACCAACTTAATAGCAACTTTTCTTCTACCAACTTAATAGCAATCACGTAACGCACTGATAAATGTCCTGTGACCTGTTGACTCATTGCTAAAACAAGATGACACCTAATTGGCTCTCTAAACACTCATGCTCATTGGCTACTTTCAAATGAAGGAAAGCTGCTTCATATAAACCTAAGCAAGTTATGCTTTTTTCTGTTTATTTGGTTATAACTTTTGATAGAATACAGATAATTGAACAAATGTTATTGCATTACAATCTTAGTTAAATTATCTTTCCATTGATATATAATTTTATGGTATTGGTACAAAAAAGTGGTGTTATGAGCCATCAAACCTCAAAAATACTTTTTCCTAAAGGTTTCCACAATTTTGGCCACTACTGTATATGTTTCCCCCATACATCAAACATAATGAAAAATATCTGTCGTCTATAGTGGAAAATTGAAGCTTCATATCCTGGTGAAATTCAGTACACAGATACTGAATTTCACCGGGATATTCAATACTGTGTACTGTATTCCTTTATTCAGTAATGGTACTTAAAGATACCATTCTGATGTTTTAAACTTTGTATTATATATTTACTAGAAGGAATTATCTTGGGTTCTAAATAAGCATCCACTGAGTATAAATAATTAAATAAGCACCGGCTGTTTAAATAATACATTTGAACACAATTTAAAATGGTTTCAATCCAAAAATGGCATAAAGCAAATCCACACAATTACCACAAAAGCAAAAAAATATAATCATAATTGATTTAACTGCTCATGAAATGGGCAATTCTGTGGAAATCCCCATGCACCCTAATAGGAAGCACCATCCGTCAAGAATTTACGGCTTTGTGATCAAGATTCTTGTCTATGATCTTGCCAGCATGCCTCGAATGAATTTTGAGCCATATTTTTTTCCATTCGTTTATTATTGAGGTTTTAGCAGTTGCAAGGGAAATTCGAGCCTATAAAATAAACTAATTAGAAATTTAAAAAAATAATTTTTTCAACTGTGGCAAGTGCGCTAACCATTCCTTTTTCTTGTTTTATTTTGTTCTTTCAGAATCTCCACTGGTATTTAGGCATTTTACATCTGCATATGTTGTTTGATTTAGGGATATGTACTTAGTGGCTTAGAATTATGCCCACTAGTAATAGTTCAAAAAGCAACAGGGGATTTATGAAACTTGAGCACTAAAACATGATATGGAATGTTATTACAACTATTTTTTAGATGGATTTGCTTATATATATATATATATAAGCAAATCCTTATATACCAGCTAAGTGAATGCTTATGCCAATCCATGGCCATTTAACAAAGGTCACTTAGTGCCCATGCATCGGGTCAAAGGTGAGGGAAAGACACATAATAAAGGTGTATCATGCCCTTTACGCAAGTGTACCTAGGTTTCACAAAGCAACTGAGTGGCTTATGTTCCTGCTATGTTAGTACTGATTAATAAGTTCTGCTTATTTAACCCTTAGCGACTAGAATGCCAAGTGCCTGTGTAGTGGTTCAAAAGCAGCTCTTATTCATTTGCTTAAAATAAGGGATTGTTGAAAAGCTGGAGTGAGATTACTACACCTTTTTGAAAAATTGAATTATATTAACTGAATTAATCCCTGTTTTAAATCCTGGAAATGCTTGGTACCTTTTCTAGTTATGTACATAATTTACCATATTTTATTCATATTAGTTATAAAAAGTGTTTTTCTTATTTCTAGGAAGATGCAGTCATTTTAATACTGATGTGCTAAATGATATTTATGGTGATAAAAATAGCACATGGTGCTAAGTTGGTGTTACAGAGAAATAATTTTTTTTTTTTTTTTTTTGCATATGCAATGTCACTATTACTTGCAGCCAGTATGGAATCACTCTGTCAACCGGAATTAAAAAACAAAAGCCATATAGATAATTGTGTAAAGAGTTGTGGACAAAATGGTATACTTAAAAAGCTGTCACAATTGTAAATTACTACCTGCTTTAATTCCCAAGGAATTACACATGCAGATTTTGTTAGATCTGCAGAAACAAGGCTGTGCTTGGCCATTGTAGTTCATCATATACCATACTCATTTAGTAAAAATGCAGTTAATATAATATATTCCCAAAGATGTTTACTGACGGTAAAATAGCCAGTGATTTTAACTGCAAAAGTTCTAAGTTGTCCTACATAATATCTGATGGGTTAGGACCATATTGGTTCAACATATAAAGACTATCATGGGTAGGTTTCTGAAAGATGAATCTTTTAGAAGCAAGAAAGGGCAAGATCTAAAGTTAGTGGATGTGAAAAAAGGTGCTAATTGGAAAAACAAATTAGAAATAGGTACTGTTACAGAAAAGACAATGGAACATCTAACAAGTTCAGAAAAAAGTCTATTATGAGGACCAGCTCTTTTTACATAACTACATGTAAATACCTAATAAAAGTTTTGCCTTTATGTAACTGAATTCTCAAGAGTTTAAAATGCCTACACCCTTACAGCGAATTCAAGCAAAATTTCTCATCTCAATAAAATTGATTGCTTTAGAGCTTCCTGAAATAATTCCATCAGACGATATATCCAGTCTAGGTGATGAATGGATCAGGCTACTAGCTGAGTGTTCTGCCGATCTTGTATGAATGACACAGTTTCTGATGAAAAGAAATCTGTTGAATGCTTCAAGGATGAAGGAAAGAATGGAGCAAATTTAAAACATTTTTAGCCCAGCTGAGTCTCTTGATGTGCATTGATCATATTTTTAAAATTAAAGATATTACTGAATTGATTAAATATTAACTAATTTCAAAACTTCTCAAATCTCTTATCTCTCTTCCACATGTAAATGTTGATATTGAAAGAGGCTTCAGTGTTAATAATCACATGATGAGAAGTAGAAGTAAATTAAGTTTCGAAAGCATAAATGCTTTAAGAGACATTAAATCCAGTCTTAAAACCTGTTATGAGAAAAGAATTCTCTGAATTTAACCCTACAAATTCTGGTGTAAAGAAATTAAAAGTTAACTAGTTAGTTTTAACAGTTTTATTTCAGAAAAATGATTCAGGTTTTCTTACTTTTATAATGTGTAGCAAAATTTTTGTTTTAAGTATGTGATCTTTCTCCTGGTAGGTGATCTAATTTTGTAATTTTAACTTTTATTGTTTATTCAATTTTATTATATAAAAATTTATAATTTATTTAAAATAAATTTAGGACAAAAAATGACTTTTCTTTGCTACAAATGATATAATTTGGGCATTGGTTTGCTATGAAACTGATACCAAACTTAATCTTACCTGCTACGAAACTGATATGAATCTCTGTTTTTCCTGATACGAAAGGTGATACAAATGAGATACCCTGGTAATGTAAAAAAAAAAAAAATCCATGTTTTTTCTTAAATTATATTGAACAGGTTATGCACTGACTTGTAGAGTGCTATTAAAAATGCTATCTACTTGATTTTTATTTTCTAATGTTGGCAGGTATTAGTATACCTGTATTAATCTGAAAATATTACAAAATACTAGCAGTGGTATTGTCCAGGATATTAAATTTTTTCTATGAAATATAAAATAATTTAAGTAAGGTATATTAAAAACATACATGAAGCATATGACTTTACACACAATTAATAATAAACAGGTTTACAGCTTAAAATGCAGTACAAATCAAGATAAATATACATACGTACCTTTCAGAAATCAACTGGATTTTCTTTATCAGTACAAAAAGTCTGGACCTAATTGCCCCAATAAGGTCAATATCAGCTAAATTGGCTAAACACATTTTATATAAAACACAAATATATAGTAAAACAAGAAATTTATCAAGAAACCTTCATGTGGTGGCAAATGGTTTATATACTTCATGACAGAAATATTAAACATTTTTATCTCTTTTTTGCATACATATTTCGTACAGTCATATGAATTTTCAGAAAAGCCAGAAATTGAAATACTTAGTTATCCTCCCTACCCTCTAGAATTATACATTGAATCCATATCAGTCATCTAAGATCTATCTATAGGCAAATCTTAAAAATAGATCTTTCAAGAAAATTTTTTGAACCAGAAGGGAAAAAAAAAAGAGTGGGAATTTTTAATGGACCCTAACCTTCTCCTAAATTTAATGCTGAATTTATGTCAGTCATCATCTTGGTTCTATCTATAGCCAATCTTCAGAAAAAGTTTCAAGGAAATTTTTTGAAGGGAAGTGGAAAGAGAACCGGAAGTGTAAATTCTTAGTAAATGACCTGCCTGCTCTGGAATTTGATGGTGTATCCCTACCAGACATCATCTAAGCTATATTTATAGCACATTTAGATAAATAGATGTTTCAAGTAAAATGTAAATTTTTGAATACGAAGTGACATCACCTGAAATAGACATCTTTAAGTCTCTTAACCCCTCCACAATTTAATGCCGAATCTATATCAATCATTATCTATAACCGATTCTGAGAAATAAATGTTTTAAAGAAATATCTTTGAACCAGAAATAGAAAAGAAACCTTAAATAAAAATTCTTAGTGAACCACCCAACCTCTTCCAGAATTTGATGTGTAATTCATATCATTTATCATTTAAACTCTATATATAGGCAATTTTGATATATAGATGTTTCAAATAAAATGACAATTTTTGAACAGGAAGTGTAAATCCACAGTGAATCCCCAAACCCTCCGAAATATGATTCCAACTCTAGGTCAGTCATCTGAGCTCTATTCTGAGCAGATTCCAAGAAATAGATGTTTCAAGAAATGTTTTTTGAATAAATTAGTATGGCAGATTTTTTTGCCACTAATAAAACTTATTACATAATTTAGTCAATCACAATTAAATAAATTCCAAGGTACTACCATAAATACTTGTGAAATCGAGGTACTACTGCATAAAACTACCATTGGATAAGTTTTCAAATTTGTAGTTGTTTCGAAAAACCCATTTATAACCGTATGTTTTGGTTTGCATAGTTAGTATTACACCTTACTTTACCAT
Organism: Amaurobius ferox; assembly: GCA_951213105.1. Lineage (NCBI taxonomy): Eukaryota > Metazoa > Arthropoda > Arachnida > Araneae > Amaurobiidae > Amaurobius > Amaurobius ferox. The sequence continues at coordinate 126,199,224 of OX578142.1, forward strand.
TATCAATAGATGTAACTTTAAAACATTTTTTATCTAATACTGCATACTGTGCACATCATTTATTAATTCCTTTGATACATTTTCATCATGAACATAAGTATCTTCCATCTTTTCTTGTGTCGTTGCAATAACTTACTGCATTGCATCTCTTTAATTTACTTAAAATATAAAATACAATGCAGAGCAGAGGTTGTATTGCTTATGTTTTAATTTGATTGAACGTCAAGCTCTCTTCTTACCCCTTTTCTTTACATACATAGACAGGAAAGAGACATCTACTACACAAGATCATTATAAAAATTCCAATATGATCGTGTAGCTTATGACAAACTATATTTTTCAGAAACTACCACAAAAAATTAATATCTCATTAATTAACATCTTTATTGGCGACAGGTTGGAAAAAAGTTTAGATTAACTCCTAGAAACTAATTCAACGACTAGACAAAATACAGATAACCTATTTTGTCTTTTGCGAATCGTTAATTTGCGGTTTAAACATGCTAGTTTGACATTTCAAGAAATGTATTTTGAGTAATTTGAAAATACAAATTACTTAAAAAATGCATTTTTGATACATTGCCAAAATACTGTAGCTTTTTCAGTTTAAAATACAAAATACAAATTAATTTTTAAAATTTATTTCAAATACATGTATTTCCAATACTGCCCAACTCTGATATGAACATGAGATGTAAATAAGAACAAAAAACATAAGTGGCAGAGAATATACATTCAAAGAAACAGAAAGCTAATTGTGGTTAAGCTATACCTCAGAAAAATGTGGAGTCATTAACTAGATTACTGGAGATTTTAATATGAAAGGATACAAAGAAAACTGAAAATCTCTTATGAATAATGAAGGCAAAAGAAAAATCAAACTAGTGACTAGTCATCCAATAATGATTAAGTAATTGATTTATTAATTTAGTGTTTTTTTTTACACACTGTTGATGTTATTTTAAGCAGTATTTTAAGGCACATTTAATTTGGCCTGTGTACGATAATCCTCATTCACAAGGAATTTGATAAATTTCAATTATTAAATTTTCAGTAGGATCCTTAAGTGAAGAAAATTTAATTTTATTTAGGAAAGAACTTTTACTTTTAGTAATATTGTATGCCTTCCTTTCTATACTAAAGTTTTAACAGGAATGTCCTTGCTTTGAGGATGCTTTGAAAATTTGGAAAAAGCATTATCAACAATATTCGGTGAGAATCCACGATCTAAGGCAACAGTTTTTAAATAATGCAGCTTAGACTTCAATAAGTCAGAAGTAGAGCATAATTTAATAGCATCATAGACATAAATATTGAATATGGTAATCTTTTGATTAGGAGGATGTAAAGAATTATTATAAGGGGATAATTCTTGTCATCTCTCTAATCAAGATTGCCACATTTAATACTTGTGTCTACGGTGCTATTAAATTGTGATCTACTTTTGACTTATTGAAGCCTAAGCTGGATTATCTAAAAGCTGTCGCCTTAGATCGTGGATTCTCACTGAATATTGTTGATCATGCTTTTTCTAAATTTTCCAAGCCTCCTCAGAGGAAGGAAGTTCCTATTAAAACTTATTAACTTAACAATATTGTATGCCTTCCTTTTTATATTAAAATGAATCGTAAAATTACTAGAATTCTAAATAAGTTTGACTTCAAAGTGGTATTCTTCCCTATCAATAAAATTAATTTTCTTTGCTTAAAGATCCTATTGAAAAGTTCCATATAAGGAGCATTTATCAAATTCCTTGTTAATGTGAACTATCGTACATAAGTGAAACTAAACATGCCTTTAAACTATCACTAAAAAGAACATTGAAATTGTGTAAAAAACAAAGAAATTAATTAATCTTCTATCTATAATCATTGTTGGATGTCTAATCACCAGTTTGATTTTTCTTCTGCGTCTATTATTCAAAAGTGCTTTTCAGTTTTTGATTTAGATTTCCTTTAATCTTTTCATATAAATAAAAACTCCAGTAATCTAGTTAATGATTTGTCAATGACTCCATATTCTTAGGTATAGTTTGACTGTCTAACTTTTTGTTTCTTTGAGTTCATATTGTCTTATTTTTTTATTTTGTTTATGCCTCATGTTCATATTTCCATGTTTTCTATTTTCATTGTTAAATGTTTCTTTCGTACCACTATATTGTGATGTTGTTTCGCCATTTCAGTTTGGCCAACATTGCCTTGTGTTTATTTGGGCATTTAGGATTAGACTTTATGCACTGATGAAAGAGATCCAGTTAATTTCTGAATGTATGTATGCATATTTATCTTGATGTGAACTGCATTTTACATTTATTATATTTTGCACCAGTTTGATATTCAAAACATGTTTACAGACTGGAAGAAAGATAGGTAACAAGAGTTCAATTTACATTAACAAGTCTATGTCCATAATCAACATTCATTTCAAATATTTATGAATTTACAATTGTAGAAATACTAGCATAATTACTTTGTTTTTCAATCTATAAAAAAAAAAAAAAAAAACTGGCTGATATACTCTGCATTGATCATGATTTAAAATGTGCACAAATTCTAATATTCTTCACTGGTCTTCAAAACATAAAGGCAAACTGCCCTTAGATTTTGAACACAAAAATTTTGTTATAAATTTCATACCAATTGAATTGCAATATGGTTTTATTTCAAAAGTTACAAATCTTGTAAGAATGTAGTTGGAAAATTTATGTACACCTGTCCCCCGATTTACACAGAAGATAGCTTCTGCACAAAACCGTGTAAATTGAAATCTTGGATTTTGCTAAGTAAAATCGTGTAAAACGAAAATAACCCCAAAATGTGCATGATTCAGTCATTTATTTAAGTAAAACAAAAGTAAGACATCTTAGAAAACTTAAAATTATACTTAGTTTATAAAACAACAAACATGAATGTAGAAATATAACATATTTAATTTATTTTACATTAGGAACAAAAAGACCCTTAAAAATTAATTATAAGTTTAATCACTTTCATCACTTTCATGTACTATCAGTCTTTTCTTTCTGATAGGTATGATGTCACTTTCATCACTTGAGCTTTCTTGATGCGATTCTGGCTCAATGGTTGACGAATTAGGCAAGATCTCAGGTTGACAAGACTTTGTCATGAAATCGGTAATTAACAATTGCGTAGTTTTTTTTTACTAAATCTTTATAGACCTCTTCATATTGATTTAAGCATTTACGAAGGTCTCGCTGGAACCGGAGAGCTCGATCAACATTTGTGTCATATTGTAAGAAATGGTTGCCCAATTTTCTTCCCAAATCAATTCCTACGTTTATGATTCTTGCTGTGAACGCAACGGGTTCAGATTGCTCTTCATCAGAATCATTGTCTTCATCATGTTTGTTTGTTTCACGAATCATGTTAATTAAATCATCTTCATTCAATTCATCAGCCATTATTTCTTCAATATCTGCCCGAGCTAAATCTTCAAAACCTTCTCCTATAGTATGGGCCAACTCGGTGATCTGAGAATATTCATGCTCTATTGGTGATTTATCATTTCCACTTTCAACAACATCCGGCCATATTGCTTTCCAGCAGACGTTGATTGTTTGATCTGAGTGTATGACAGTCCAACATGCTTAACACAATCTAAAATTGTAAATTTTTTCCAAGCATCCATCAGAGTAAGAGATTCATCATTCTCCATTTGTTCTAAGATATACCTGAAAGTTTGCTTGATGTACAGTGCTTTAAAAGTCGAAATTATCCCTTGATCTAACGGCTGTAATAAGGAAGTTGTATTCTTTGGTAAAAAAAACAACTTTTACATTTTCGTGTTGTAAATCTGGAGGATGACCTGGTGCATTATCAATTAATAGAAGAGCCTTAAAAGGCAATCCCTTTTTAGTTAAATAATTTTTGATATCTGGAACAAAGAAGTTATGGAACCATTCATTGAAAGCTATGGCAGTGACCCATGCTTTTCTATTAGCCATCCAATAGACTGGAAGGTTTTTGATATTTATTCCTTTGAATGATCGTGGTGATTTTGATGTGTTAATCACCAATGGTTTCATCATATAATCGCCAGAAGCATTGCAACAGAAAAGAACTGTTATACGACTTTTCGCTACTTTATGACCACTAGCTGATTTGTGAGCTTTGGCTATAAAGGTTCTTTTCGGCATTCTTTTCTGGAATAATCTGAACTCGTCAGCATTGAAAATCTGATCAGAAGTGTAGGAGTTAGCAGCAATGATTTCAGCAAGTTTTGCTGGATATTGTTGTGCCGCATCCAAATCAGCAGATGCACTTTCACCTTTCATTCTCAGATTATGTAAAGAATGTCTTTGTTTGAATCTCTCGAACCACCCATGGCTTGCGGAAAAAGATACCTTCTTTTCATCGGACTAAGTCGGCGACTGATTCTTAAGTGATTGATAAATCTTCAAAGCTTTATTTGTAACAGCATTGGTATCGATCGGGATTCGCTTTTGAGTTTGGTCTTCTATCCATATCACTAAGGCTTTTTCCATATTTTCCATTGTAACATCTCTAATATATGAAGTCGTACTTATACTGCTGCAGGTTCCAGCTGCTACACTTTTTCTAATGGAGTCTTCATTTTTTCTTATTGTCCTTATTGTGGCTTCATTCATGGAGTAAAATTTAGCAACATCCATTACTCTTTCTCTATTACGTAGACGGTCTTAATATTTGAATTTTAGTTTCTAAAGAAATAACTTTTCTTTTCATTTGATTTTTCTTCAAATCCTTTGACATTATAGAAATTTTCTAAAATGCAAAAATATCATCAGCACTGAATTCGCTTCTAAGAACTCAGAACCAATCTTCCATATTTTATTTTGTACAGAAAATACATTTTCTTTTATCTCATAATGATAAAAAAAAAGGTAAACATCTAATATTTTATATAAGCTGCCATATTATATTTCCACTGAACATTCGCTATATATATATATATATATATGTCTTGCATTATATCACAGCCAGATAGCATTTTGAGATTTATTCTCTCTGTGAGATACACCACAATAAAGAATTTTTTTTAAAAATAAGGTATGGAGAGGAATTCTGAGGGCAAATGATTCCCCACATCTTAGTGAGACAAACAGGGTATGATAATCTTAATTTCATCAGTTCACAAATAATTCCAAATTTGGAAAGAAACCAATTAAAAAATTAGCTTCAGACTTTTGAATAATTTATTAAGACATCTTTGAATCACCATAAATAATCACCAAGGGGGTGCATAACCAGACTGGTTCAATCATGCTAGGAAGATTAGGAGGTGTGCCAAGACAATAATAGCAATTTAAATTGCATATAAAAAACATTTATTTTAGTTAACATATGTAGCCAAGAAATATATTCTACTTTATCAATAAGTTGCAACTAATTATTTTTATATATATCAAATTTTATGCTTAAAATCATTTTGTATAAATATCTTTGACCAATTATCAATTTCAAATAATTCATTATCAATTTTTGAATATCTCCATTTTAAATTCAAATTCAATCTTAATCAATTGTGAGATTCCATTATAAATTCAACACATTATACTATCAAATTAAATACTATTCCTTTAATTTCACAAAACCATAATTCATTATCACTTCATACAATCAGTTTCACTAATACTTTTGTGGACATAGATATAAATTAATTTAATTAATCACGTTCATTAGGTAGTTAGACTTTGTAAGGAGGTATTCATAAATACCCCTTAAGTAATATTAAATTTTACTTAATCTGTATTTTAAGAAGAGTATCACTTATGCGAGACTTTTAATCATCATGTCAGTACCATAAAGTGTATTTTACTCAGCACAATTTCAGAGTCACCTTTCAGTTATAGTTTACTGCACATAGAAATGTAAGTCTATGAGAGATGAGTTTTTCACTACACAGAATGTTTTTATCACCGATGTAAATTCTCAGCATTTTGATCCCTGCATTTTATGAAATATGGAATACCTCTTACTTCTATCAACGAACCTATATCAAAGACCATATAGAACTGCATTTTGCTGCACTAGCCTCCTTAGAAAATGGAGGGGCTGCCGTTGCATATTAATTTCCAATCAGCAGATTGAGCTATTGTTGTGAAGTCTTTTGTCAACTGCATACATGTTATATCAGGCGTGTTGATTCCTTTTATAAAATGCATAAGAGCTTAAGTGTGTTACTTTCCTATTGTAAATGCTTACAAGTTCTCGTAAATGCTGTAAATTGATGGGTGGTTCAGCTCGATTGCAGAGCTCTCCATTTGCGCATCTGTTCTGTACCAAGTCAGGATGGCAAGACATGAAGAATCGCATGCCTTTAAAATTTCCAAGATGTGGCTGCACGACCACACCACCCTAGTGTTACTTTGCATCTGAGAAAGTTCCTAGTACCAGTACTGTACCATATGCTATTTTTGCCCACTAATACAGGCGTGATAGAGTTCGTGTTCTTATCCCCTGTATCCTTGCACTGGGCATCTGTGTGTTACGTGGTCCAATGCAGCACTCCCTGGGATTCTGTGTGATCTGTGTTTCTTGAAGAAAATAAAGAAATAAAACTGCTATACTTTACTTGCTCAGCCTTGACCTTGTGCATCAGGGGAGAAATATAGGCTTTACTGGCAGCATTAAATATTGTAAGTTGACAGTTTAAACTGCTCTTAATTGGTACTTTTGCAGTATTGGTCTGGATTCCCTATTATATTCAGGGCAACTGAATTCGACATCTTTTGTGTGTATATTGGCACTGGTTCTTTTAACTGTTGGAATACATGTAGCATCTCCTTGATTTCTCTGTGAAAGATTCCCAGTTTGTAAAAAACATGGGAGGTCTTGCCTTTCTCTTTCAAATGTGCATTATTCTAGAGACATAAAATAGGGTATAAAAGGTTTGAGGGAGTGAGAATTGAAGGTTTTATGACTTTTTATAGCTTTTCACTTCTGCTCAGATTCTGGGAAAGTTCCTTTCCCTTAACCACCTGAAAGTTGAGGGGAAATGTCCTTGTTGTAAAAAGATAGTTTTTTGTGCATGATTAAAAGTGTTATAGGGAGTTTGAAATTCTAAACTCATCACAACACAATGATTGGATGTGGAACGTTATGTTTCATCAATAGTAGGTGAGGGTGGGTAGTGCAAGGCTAATGGATCCTCCATTTCGGGCCAAATGTGATTCTATTAATAATTCTATTAATAAATGTGATTCGCAGAAAATATTCATTATTTGTAATACTAAAGAATTTGAGATAACCTAACATTTACCTAACTTTAAACAAAATCAAAACGAAGAAATATACTAAGAATGACTTACTTCCATTAAACTTAAGTAGTTTGCAAAGTAGACTTAGCTCTTTGTATCGGCATCAATATGGCGAAGCATCCATTTGCGTATTTGGAATTTTAGAAAGAATAGATATGATTTCCCTTTAAAAATTCCATGTTACACGAGAATCTCAGTTAGATGAAAATAAGTGGTTGATAATGTTCTAGCAAATTCTTGGCATATTGTAGTTATAAGATATGTTAAAGTTTTCATAGTACAGTATATGTAAATAATTAATACACAATATTGCTTAAGGACATTGTTAACTACACTGATTTTCAACTAAGCTTATGTTCCAGATTTCTGACCAATTTTCAGGCCACTTTTCATACATGAGTGCCTATATAATGTTTTCCGATGGGGAGTGACCATGACTTTATATTTAATAAATTGGTTGTAAAAGTTCAACTAGTTTAGAATTAAGGAAACATTTAAAATGTTATATTTTGTACGTATTTATCTTACATAGGTAATATATTTTAAAATATTGTGCATTTCATTCACTCTTAGCATTTTTATGTTAAATTATTTTATTTTACTCACCAAAGAAATAAAACCTCTTCAAAGTGTGAATTTTTATATAAATTTCACTTATAATACAGAACTTTTTCCAAGTTTAAATGCCAATCACTCAGCCTCCCCAGTCAAAAATATCACACTACTGGTGTGTTAGCTAATTTTTATGGATATGACACCACTGAAAACATACTCTGAGCTTTCAATAAAGAGGTGTAGACTGCAGGATTTTCTTGGCAATTTCAATAGTTTTTACCAATTGTAAATCATTCAAATAGTTTTCCTGAGATCAAAGATGCTGTATAAATTAGGATATGACCACCATGCATGCATTACAATATTATCTTAAATCCCAAATATAAGAAGGAATTCTAAGGGCATTTGATGTAATTATCTGCTTTGTTATGATGTATAACTTTATCTGATATTTTAAGTTGAGGTTCTAGAGTTTGCAAGCCTCGCTGGATGTGATGTTATATAATTTTAAATGATAGTTTAGTTTTGACTTGGTTTTCATCCTTTTTTTTTGTTTTGTTTTCCTTATTTGCAAACTCATTACCAAGATGGCCATGAGTTTCTTTTAATTACTGTGCACTTTGTTAGGAATAATGTACATAAAAGTACTCCAGCAGTTTGGATGTGTAGTCCTATTTGTCGCAGGTGTTTTGCTACAGTTTATTACTCTCTGTATACCTATGTTTGATTAAGGCCAATTTGCAAGCTAACCTGCCATGGTGCTTGGATTATGTTTAGCTATTGTAACCAATATAGTCTTTATTTTTTGCAGTAGGGAGCAACCTTCTAGCAAGAGTCTATGAACGCTCCCCTGTGTGTGAGACTCAAATTTGCATATCTATCCACCTTCTACTTGAAATCATCAGTTATGCAAATTGTCACAAGCTGATTTGTCTGAATTTGCGGTTGTGATCTTAGTTTGGGCCACCATTGTAAATCATAGTTTCCCCAAAAGTTTCCTTAAAATATTTAATTCTCCTATAAAAAGTATAAGTTCTCACTGCAGAAAATTAACTTCAAGCAAATCTGAATTTCTTGAATTTCTGTTCTTGTATTTTTTTCTTACTTAAAAATAAAATTGTAGAATGTTTTTTGGGCATATAATATAAAAGAAACTTTAATTCTACAGTTCTGGAAATTAAATTATCTTTCTGTTAGAAATGATTTTAAATTTTTATATCTTTTAGTATCCAAAGCATAATCAACTTCTTGACATAAAAGCTCATTCTGAAGATGTTGATGATATGGATATTTGTCCTCTGGGGAAAAGGGTAAGATTCTGAGTGTTGAATGTTGTTATAAATAAATGCTAATATAACATTGTTTCTCCAGAAAAGTCCTAGAATTTGAAAAGTCTTAGCATGTTAGGATGAAAAAAAAAATCGAAGTTTGGAAATTTTATTTATCATAATATTGATATGTTTGTCATATAATTTGCATAAAACTTATCACTACAAATCGGTCACCCCCTGCTTAGCATTGATAGTTTCTGAAATATAGAGTACTCCATGCTTTATTACAGTTAAACCTTCTTGTAATTAAAATTTTGTTTTATCCCACTCCGCATTTTCCCAATAGCAGTTCTCAAATAGTAATAAGCTTTCTGGAATTGTGAATGACTCCAGATGTCTATTTATCTTCTTTTTGGTTTATGAAATGAAGCTTTGTCCCATAATAGTACTGCTGCAATGGTGTCCATACTTCTAGTATTACTTGGTACATATATTTTGCAATCAGCAGCATTAAATGGAAATATTTCAATGCATCTAAATCAGCATTAAATTGTAATAGGAGTGTATATGTGCCAACTCTACTGAATTTGGAGGGAGACTCCCGATTTTTGAGTGTTTCTCCCGATTTCCCGCTTTTGAAGACACATCTCCCGATTTTAACGATTTTTTGAAAAAATCCCTACGTTTAGGGATAATATCCCAAAAAATGTCCTATAAAAGGGGTTTTTTTAGCTGAGTGGGAAAATTTTTCTCTATTTGATCAAAAGTATGTCCATAAGATTACAGATGCAGATGTGCCAACTCTCCGGATTTGGGCCGGAGACTCCGGATTTTTTATTACTTCTCCGACCTCCGGATTACTAACAAAATTCTCAGTTTTTTTTTTTTGTTTGAAATTTATCAATTAACCAGACATGGTATAATTCCTCGGAAACACCACTTTTTTAACATTGATTTCTACCATTTCTGGGATCGTAGTAAATCCATAATAAAATGCAGGGTAATGCTAATCAAATTAATGGAGATTTACGGCTGAGTGTAATGTATGAGTAAATTAAGATCTCGATTGCTTATTTTATGAAAGTAATAAATATACTTCTTCAAAGGTTGTCTAATTCAGCATAAATCGCTAAAATGTTATTTTGTTCATTAATTTCGCATAAACACTGCGATTGCACAATTCAATTTGTTCTCATGAATCGCCGAGAGTGCAATAGTATCTTTAACCATCCATCTCAATCTTCTACATATTGCATTTTTGATTGACTAAACTAGCTTATTTTCATATTGATTAATTATTAGGGTTATTTTCTTATTTATTTTCGCATAAACCGTGCGATTGTGCAATTCAGTTACTTCGCGTGAAATACCGAGAGTACGTTAGTATCTTTTCTCATCCATCTCCATCATTTAAATGTTGCATATTAAATCGACTAAACTAGTGTATTTTCATATTCTGATTAATTATTACTGTTAATTTCTTAATTATTTTCGCATAAAAGTGCGATTGCACAATTCAGTTACATCGCGTGAATTGCTGAGAGTATGTTAGTATCTTTTTCCATCCATCTCCATCATTTAAATGTTGCATATTAGATCGACTAAACTAGCTTATTTTCTTTTATGGCTAATTATTAAGGTTAATTTTTTAATTATATTTGCATAATACAAATTTTTCTATTTTGAAAAATGGGTAGTATGAACTCTGTGAAGAGATATTTTCCAAAAAGTGGTATTAAAGTTATGATTTAAGCAAATAAAAAGGAAACCATTTTGGCAGTAATATAATTCAGTGCTATGCATGTATATATATATATATATATATATATATATATATATATTTTTTTTTTTTTTTATTGAAGATCAATATTTATTACTTTCTTTAGTGAAAATTTGTGTTTTATCAAACATAAATATGTTTTCATTATCAAGTAATTTTCACTGGATAAAACCTTTATATATATTTTGTTTTATAATTTATTGTCCTGAAATTTTATAAAATTGGCATCCTGAATTTTCATATTCTACCAGTACTATGCCTGATATTTAATACAGTATTTTTTTGGGGGTGGGGGGGATTAAGATTTAATAAATAATCAAGAATTAATATTGTCAAGTTATTTTTTTTATAATTTGTTACTAACACTGTTTTAATTCAAAAGATAGTTCATGAATTTTTTTTTTCTGATAAGTTTGAAACATAATGTACTTAAATGGTATACAATATTTTAATGTTTTAAGCAAATATTAAGTATCATAAGTAAACAATATATTTGAAACAAAATAGTCTGCTTTTTCTGTTTGGAAAGTTGGTATGTCTGGTGTATTTATAAATATGTATATAATTCAAATTTAGGGGGGAGGGGATGGAGATGAGAAAAATCCCTATTTTTCCCTAAATGTGTTATTTTTATACTGCAACGTTTGATATGACATTGAAACATGCGCTTTAAGAAATCTACTGAATTTTCTTCATTGAGGGTTGGCAGGTATGGGAGTGACTGCTGCTGCAGCATTTTTAAACAGTATTGCAAAGTTTGTTTTGTTGATTGATGTTCAGTTCTCTATTTCTGCACGACACTTTTTCAAAACAATTTTATAGATCGAAGAATACTTGTGTCACAAGTATTTCACTAGGCATGAAAGAGATTTACTAGGTGTGCCATGAAACTTCAGAGACTTTGATATTGCTGGTAAAAATAATTAAAATAATTTAATTCTATTAATTTTGAAAAAAGGGATGGAATAAATATTGGAGAGCTTAAACATATTAATTTTAAAGAGGAGTTATTAGGGCTTACAATAAAAATTTCAGTTATCATTGAGAAAGTTAGTTGAGGAATTTAAGTTATTGTTGTTTTAATTCATGGTGGAATTGAAGGCAAACACATGCATTTCCTGTTCAACAGAGAGATCTGTCTCTTGCACTTGCTTTTTATGTTGGTGCCAAAAACTCCAGCACAAAAGTAGGTGATTCAAAAGTGTAACAGACTATTAACTGCTCCTACTGCTATTTCTGGATACTTTCTTTGCCAATATCCAAAACTTAAGAAGTGGTAGTTTGCCATATTTCAGCTGAAGTGTTCGGTCTGACTGAAGTTCCAAAAGTTGTTTTTTTTCCAGAGGGAAGTTACTGGTGGGTTTAAAGGACACAGTACAAGGATTGCACACCCAGACATACTTGGCAAAAATGATGATATGGGGGGGGGGGGGGGGAGGATACTGTACAATACTATACTCAAGATATCGGAGGCAATTTAAAATCAGTTTGGATGTTGCATCCCTGTTTGAATCTATCTTGAAAGTCATAGGAGGATATATCTGAAGATTTTTTTTTCTTGTAATTTCCATATTCAAAGTTTTCTTAAGAATCTGGTGAGTTTATTACTTGAAGTCAGCCCATTTTCTTGTATTCTTTGTATACTCTCACTTAGGTAATTTAAATGGCTGAAAGTATCAGCCAAGTAGGCTACCTTTGCATGTCATTCCTCGTCATTTAACTGAGCAGCAAAGTTTGGGTTTTTGATGCTAAGCATACTTAATAGCTCATTTTTTATATTCCAAAAATCTCACGAGGACTTTATCCTTTGACAATCCGTGGATATCTGTATGAATAACCAAAGTATCATGATGAAATCCTACATAATGGCACATTTATTTAAAGAGTCTTGTCTGAACCCTTTATGAATGGCAGATGCACCTATGTATAAACTGCCAAACTGTGTTCAAAGATGCTACTTATTCATTCGCATTGAGGAAATATTTACCCTAAAGGATGATCAACACAAATGAGCATTTTCATATGCAATGTTTTTATTTGAATTTATTGTTGCTAAGCCCCTTGACCTAGAAAATGCTAGATTAAGTCCAAAAAAACACTCATCATAAAGCCCTCTCCTGGTCCTCTACAAGAAGATTTAAAGATGCTCCAATACAGTCGAGAAAATGAGAGGGAGTAGCCAAGGAGGAAGAACAGGTACAAAGGAGGTAAACTGGATTTGAATAGATTCTCCTTATGGATTTGAATTTATTTGAATACTAGATGGTGCTAAATGTCCATTCTAACATTTCTAATGATTTTTATCAATACTTGACATTGGTATAAGGGGGTCACAATGAATCGCTTTATGTAGAGTGGTGAAACATGTTTTAGTAATATAAACAAATGGATCATTTCTCACAGAATCTGTTATAATTCAATATGGGTTCTTGTTTTGATTTTAGCTTAATGATTGCGTGAGTGAATTATTGGAATGTAAGAGTAGTTTCTTTCAAGTTTGGGTTTTAGAGTGATGTGGTGGTAGTGAATTTATTAGGTTATTTTGGTTAAAAGAATACCTGGGACAGGACACTTTCTTTCTGTGGAAGAATATACTTAAATAGTAATCAAACCGGACAATAATGAAAGTAGTGAAGATTTGTGGAACTTTTGTATTTCTGAACGCACAGACAGTTTTTATGAATGGAAAGATTGCAATGTTGGTCTGTGCATGTATCCATATTTTGAATTATATCATATATAAAATGTGTATTAATTAGTGAAATAAGAAATACTATTTTCTTATAAAAAATTTTGCATAACTATTGTACCCAAAACTTTATATAGCTAATAATCATTTGGATATTTTCCCTGCATAACAGGTAACTGTTTTAATTAAGTAAAGTAATCAGTTTTAATCATTTAAATTTTTAAAATTTCAATAAAAGATAATTTGTGTGGAACATATACATTAAATGGAAAATAAGTATTTTGTTTGTTTCTAAAAAAAGTAGAATGCTGTGTTGAATGGGTGATTTTTAGTGAATTTTTCTGGAGAGTTGGGTTTAGTGCAAAAAATGCACTGTCCTTTGGGCCATATAAGTTCCAGAATGCTACCTACCACCCACAATGGGTTAAAAGCCCTTGACTTTATGAAATTGACCATCTTAATACCTGAGTCTAAAATGCTTTTATATTTTGCTGGAGTAATCTCGTCATCAAAGCCTCATGATGTATGAAGCAGTATGTTGAACTTACACCCAGGAAATCTTGTTTCAGTCTTTAAACAAATCGATTGAACCTTTTACACATTGCAGTTACACTGTCAGTGCAAACAGAAAGACAATTTTTCTAGGACAGACCATTTAGTTCCAAGGTCTGATATGGTTGATGTTTAAGGCAATTTAGTACATGAAAAGAATTGCTCAGTTATCGAATTCTGATCAGCAAATCTAATGCAACTCAGTAATTAACATTTTTTACTTAGTTAACTTATCAAGCCATCGTGAAAATACTCAGCAGTTACTTAGCTTCTCATGTACATGGCTCTGAATATCAGAAGACATGCTATCAATCCACTGGGAAATAGTATAGTTTGGCAAGGGGACTAGAGATATTTCTTTTTTGGTGCAGTCACCTAACATCAATTTCATTATTTTTTTGCAGGTAGGTAAAATTACATCTGCAGCAATGGTGTGGGACAGCATTTTTTTTTTTTTACTACTATATCGACAGCTTTATAACTTGCCACTTGTGCTTTTTCAGAAATAGTTACTCTATCATAGCTTTTGCTTGCTTTACTTCCAGTGACAACAATCATTTTAAGTAGTTCATATCTTTTCCAGATAGTGACTATGTTTGTTATTCAAATGCCTTTCCAATTAAGAACCATACATTTGTTGCTTGGTTTTTCTTCACAGACAACACCTTCTGGTATGTTTTTTTAAGTCCACTGAACTTAAATCTAAAGTTTAGATAACTATCTTGGTACTTAGACTGTTTCAGTAGATTCCACACTCCTCCGTACTGCTTTCACGATACTTACACTTAAAATTGGTTTATTTTCACTTTTGTTACTGTTACATTCTTTCATTGATTCATCTTCAAATTTTCTCCTTTTTATCAGAAACTTGTCCATACTGAACTTAAATTTTTATAAAAGCAAAATTAGCATAATATTGCATATGATACATGTCAGTTTAACTAAGAACCAACCTCAAAATATGCCAAAACACTTAAGTGTACACACTACTCGTACGTTAGTATGCCACAGGGGACTTATTATAAAGGATAGTGTCGTGAACAGATGTAGAGAACCACTACTATAGATTTTGCAATTTTTTTTATTATGTAATAATTGCATCTTGAAGGTTTATTTTTATGTAGTATTTTAAATCACGAAATTTAACCTATTTTTACCAGATAGTGTCTGTTTCAAGAGATGGTCATGGTAGAATCTGGAATGCTGAAAATGGATCTTTAATAACTGAATTAGAATATGTACTACCAACAAATACGGATGGACGTTATATTTTTCGAAGTTGTAGGTAATAGATTTTAATGTATGTTTCTCCTTATTTTTTAAAACTTGGCTATTTCAGTATGTATGTATATAGTTTTTTTATGCATATTTGTACGTTTATACAAATATGTGTAAAACAACTTCTAAAAGATTAAGTGCAGGTTTATATGAAAAAAGCACAGCAGAATTGCCATTTTTAAATTAAAATTCCAAATGTTAAAAAGTAGCAAAAAATTACTTGCACATTTGAAAGTTTGGCTCATACTTTAAAGGTGACAATTTGACTTGCAATTTTACAAGCTAAGAGCAAGCTCTGTAATTATATTAAATAGTTCATTCACTAGCAGAAGCATTGCATATCACAAGACTGTGGAGTCGATACCTCATATCTTTGATTCAGACTTTTCACTTTTTTGTTACTGTCTGACTGAGACTCTTTGTTTTCTAATATCTGATTCCTATACTGGCATAAATAATTCATTTTTTTTATTTTTTATGACAACAGTTGTCTTAGAAATTGTCTAAAAACTATTCAAAAATTCAATATTTAAAAATAGAATTATTTTTAAATAGCTTTTTAGACATCTCAGTTAGTATATTTTTACGAACTCTACCCTAAACTGCTACTGACTCAGTCTGCATATTCTTTCATTTCAGGGATTCTGTAATGGGATTTATTTATGGGAATATATAAGGTTTGTAGAGGACCATAGAAACTATGGACTCTATAAAAACCTCTCTAAAAAAAAAAAAATATGTGGTTGGTCTGGGCCTTTTCTAAAATCCCCCTTCCCCCTTCGAGTGGTTTCCATTGATTCCTTCTTATCGGCGGCTCTGTAAGCATTTTAATTAAATCTCTTTTTATTTACTGTTCAATTTATATTTTAATGCATTTAAAGCTTAAAGTTTTGAATAATAAAAATGATATTGGTTTTAACTGTTGATATTTTTTCTGCGGGAGGGGGGTAAAGGATCTTGTGGAGTAATGTTTGGCTCATCTAGAAAACACAAAATTTGTATTTAACAAATGAAAAAGACAGAATTTAATAAAAATTACTACAAAAACTATGAGCATCAAGGCTGCATATACAAATAAAGAGCCTCTACAAACCTTTTTCACGGACCCCCTCCATATTTGATTTTTTGCATTTTGTAAAGTTTCATATTTTGATTTCTTAATATATATATATACTCATTGGCATAAAAATTTGCGCACCAAAAAAGAGTTGTCAGAATCGAACAAAATTTTATATACGAGAGTGCAACGTTGATATAAGTAGGTGATTACAAAATCAAAGCACAAGGATGTTACAGGAAAAACTACACTGCTGGCCATTAAAATTGCTACTCCAGGAAAGAAAGCAAATAGCAGAATCTTATTTATTGTACATAAACAGTATAATGGGAGGAAGACATGATTAAATTTGCAGGTGGTTTGGGTTACACAGCATGCAGAATTCAGTACACAGAGCTGCCACCTCTGGCAGCAACGATGGCTGTAATCCGGCTGGGCATTGAGCCGAATTGAGCCTGGATGACATATACAAGTACGTCATTCCATGCGGCTTCAACTCTATGACAGAGTTCATTAATCGAAGTGGCTGGCGAGTGGTGGTGTGCCAGTCTCTCTGCCAGAGCAACATTCGAACACCCTCTGTATCGAGGAAGGTCAGGACAGCACAGGCAACATGTGGTCTTGCATTATCTTGTTGAAAGATGTCATACAGGCCTTGAAGATGGGGTACAACCACGGGCCTTAACACTTCAGAAATGTAACGGCAGCTGTCCACATTACTGGCTATACGAACAAGGTGACTGGAATGTGTACCCAATGGCATCCCATACCATGACGACAGGTCCTGGACCCATATGATGATGACGAATGTAAGCTGGCAACATTCATTCTCTTCTGTGTCTCCACACACAGATACGTCAATCATGATGCTGTACGCCGAATTGGGATTTGTCTGAAAAGACTATGTGGTGCCACTCCTGTGTCCAGTGTCATCATTCGTCACACTACTGTAGGTGCACCTGTCTCTGCTGCAGCATCAAGGTAACCCACAACAATGGTCACCGTGCTGACAGTCTGTGGTGCTGCAGACATCGTTGCACTGTTTTTGCGAACACTTGTCATCCTGCAAATGAGCCAAGTTCCTGACTCAGGGTATGTGAAGTGGCTGCAAGGCCGAGAGGACAACATGTCTCTCTTCTTGGGTGTTAGTGGCCCGGGGCCGCTAAGATCCTGCATGGCATTCAGTATGGTTCTCTTGGACCCATTTATTCCATATTTGCCTGACAGTCATGGGATCCTGACCAACGGGTGCAGCAATGTCACGGAACGATAAGCCGCAGTCCCAATAGGCCATGATCCTGCCGTGGTTGAATTTCGATATGTGCTAGGAGTTTCGCCTCCTTACACGAGGCATAGCATGACCTTCACAACAACCAACGTTCAAATGCGATTTCCAAATGAGAAACCTACTGTGCAAGCTTCCCTTTTATACAGAATGTAGATGGCGTTACTCATACATGCTTTGTGCACATGTGCTGCAATGCTAATCATTTGCATATCCCAGCATGTAGCACCTTTCATGCAAATTTGATGTTTGTTGCATGCTGAGCCCTGAACTGATTATTAATAGCAAGACCTTGAATTTCTGTTGGCATGTTCCTACATAGTTAAATTTTTAGAGGATGGAGCCTTTTTTTAAATTTTTATTTAATTCATGACTAATTCAATTTTTTATGCACTTTTGAATTTAAAATTTTTCTTCTCTACGGGTGAAGATTTAATTGGTCAAGCCAATTGTCAGCTTACCTCTGATTGGTTTTTGGCAGAAATGTTACAAAATGGTCAAGGATTGAATTATGGTGTATTTTGACCATGAAGTATTCAAATACTTGTGGGAGCAATTTTAAATTCATTTTTTTCCCATAACACTTTAAAGCTGAAAAATTTTTGAATAAGTAATTTTTTGCTAAAATTATAATTATTTCTGAATATGCCTGTTTCTTAAGTTTTTAAGTTCTCTCATTTTGATCTTTTTTTTTTTACAGCTGATGAAGCATTTACTATTAATATTTGTTATTTATTCTTAAAAAGCAGGGGTGTAGTCATAAATTAAGCCGTGCTGGAACGCTCTGACCTGATGGTATAAT
This sequence comes from Amaurobius ferox, assembly GCA_951213105.1. Lineage (NCBI taxonomy): Eukaryota > Metazoa > Arthropoda > Arachnida > Araneae > Amaurobiidae > Amaurobius > Amaurobius ferox. The sequence goes on from OX578142.1 coordinate 126,217,751, forward strand.
ACTACCCAGGTCCCCTCACCCCTCTCAAAACAGTACCACTGGTATTGTTGGGAGGGGGTTGAGGAACAGAATGGACGTAAAATCATGACATGGGCAAGTAATATAGAAAGTATGGGTTTTCAGAATCAAAACGTAAAATACATTTAAATGTTTGTAAATTTAAATATTACTTACAAAATCTTTGCAAAAATATTGTTCTTAACACTCTTTTGGTTGTGCTTCACATGCTCTTGTGTTATGAGCAGAATGATGTTTTCTTAACCAGGTTTTGATGCATGGTTCTGCATTCCAATGTCTCAGGTCGGATTCGTGGAGTTTTACAAATATAAGTGATGAAACATGTGCCGTTGTTAATCTTGTTCTTGTTGGAGATATTATAAGGTTCATCTGACTGAATCCCCTCTCACACTCAGATGAACTACAAGGAATAAGTTTTGTGCAATTCAGCAAATTGTTTAAATCTTTTGGAACACGTGAGCTATCATCCAAATAATCGCAATATACATTTTTTGTTTTGGAGACTTCAAGTTTGAATCTCCAGAAAAGACTTTTAATTTCACTCTCCAAAACCAGGGGGGTTCCTGAAGGCCACAGATCACTTTCAAGCACTTTTAGTTCATCTGTCAGTAAGTTATACTCCTGTTTTTTTGTTGGTCTCCACTGGCGTAGATTTTTTTTGTTGTTGCTTGAAATTGTGGTTAACAGCCTCTTTTTGAGATTGTTAGTTACATTTGGCAACAGTTGTTGCTGGTTGATTACTGAAGTCTTATTGTTTTCAATTAGCGCAATTCTGCAAAAATTACCCTCTAATAGCATTTCAGCTTCAAGACGCTTAGTTCCGAGTTTTTCTTTAAGATTTTCTAAGAATCTGACACTTCTTCGGATTAATTTGTCAGCATAAAAAACTGTCATGTTTCTGCTCTGCATGCTTTGAGAGCATTGAAAGTTCTGCTAAAATATCATACATAATGGCCAAGTCCTTTAAAATTTGAGGGGATGAGAACCACTTAATCCACTGTACCTAGCTCGATCAGTTGAATTTCTACTTTTATCATGTTCAGATGATGTCAAATGGTTAACTAATGAGTTGTATCCATGCCAAACTGCTGAGACAGTTCTGAATGAGCTAGCGACATATCTTATGCTTAGTATTCTTTTAATTTTATTCATTTGTTGGTCTAACTCTAAAGCACACACTGCCAGTTCATGTTGGTTCTTAGGTGATTTACTGTAGACAATGTATAACTTATCCATAAATATCTGAAAATGGTTCACACCACCTACCTCAACTGTCACTCAATGCTAGCTCCAACCTGTGATTCATACAGTGTCACACAATAACGTTCAGATATTTGAGTTTTTTGCAACCCCGGAATTTTTACCCAATATTACACTTGCACCATCACTTGCAAATAAAATTAAATGCTCTTTTAAGTAATCATCATGAAGACCATGCATGTCCAAGCAATTTAACAAAAGTTCAAACACTATCTCAGATTTTTGATTGGGTAATTCAATTAGGTCTAAAAACAGAAAATGTGTGGGGGAGTTCTTTGCTAACTTCACACTTTAGATACACAAAGTAGATTTGTCCCCTAAGGTTATGGATTTGTCAATAATGAGGGAAATGTTCCCCGAAATTTCCAAAACCTGTTGTATTATTTTATTCTTCATTTCTTTGGAAATATGATCAATAATTTCTACAGCACTATATTTTGAATGTAGTCTGACACCAATGTTTACACCATTTAATTTTTGCAGTTCCAAAAGTCCAAAATGGGCAGACTAAGGTCTATCACTTTTAGCGATATAGATATAGTATGCGATCCTAAATACTGATTTTGTTGAGGCCCGATAGGATGCATTCATTAAATTGCACACTTTTTCAAGAGTTTGTAATTTTGCTTCAGAAATCATTTTTTCTGCAGTTAAGTGGCAGTAGACTGTTTATGCTCTAAATTTATTTTTCTAACAGAAATGAGCTGGGTGGGCCTTGATGATCCAAAAAATGTAACAGTGTATGAAAGTCACTCTTTTGAAATAGCAATTCGCTCTTTTTTAAAAGCGCGTAGATAGGAAGCGTCACTACATATTTTGCAACCAAATTTCCAATTTTTACAGTCTATCCATATAAAAGTTACTTTTTTTCGATTCCACATTTCTTTAGTCCATACAGAAGGCCATTGTGTCTCGGAATCCCTTTCTAAGGAGCACTAATTTGAAATAGGTAAACACTCCAAACCACTATTTAAATCCTCCATACCATGATTTTTTACATTTCTGTAGTCTTTCAAATCTGGCAATGAACAGTTTTTGGTAATTTTAGTTTCACTTATATGAGCTGTTGCAATATCAAGCTTTCCATGATTGTTATATTTTGTAGCTGGAATTGTCGCATGTGAAAAGGAGGACAAAGTTTTTTGCCTTTTATTAAGTTCCATGACTTTGTAAAGAGCCACAAACAGACAGAACTGTTTAATAAAATAAATTACTTTGAGTATTAAAATGAAAGCGCAATACAAATCCTTTGCAGAAGTAAACGGCATAAAAAAACTGGCTAGGAACTATATCTAACTAGTCGGGAACCACAAGCTCAACTGAGGACCGAGGCGTCACCGGGTTGGGAGGGAAAATAGCCTACAGCAGTGTTTCCTAAACTGGGGTCCCTGGACCCCTGGGGGTTCACGACGAGGCTTTAGGGGGTCGGCGAACAACACACAATATTTAACTAATAAAAAAAATTTAAATTAAAAAAAATAAAAATCATTATTTTTTGCCACTTTTTTTTATTTTATTTTTTTAAACGGTGACGATACTCTGTAGCTCGGACGTCAAAGCACTTGTAACTTCGAACATTAATACTACTAGAGGCGGATGATACTACCGGATGACGTCAGCTTTGAATAGAGGGGGGCGTAGCGAACATCTCCCGCCTCTCCTGCGCTATTTTACGCGGGTGCTCCCGCGAAAAGTCACGTGACATAGCTACTAGCTATGTCACGTGATGTACTTCACTAACGTACTTTCGACCCTGCAGATATTTGTTAATTATTTGATAAAATGGATCGTTGGCTAAAATTAGGTGCTTCAAAGTGTCCTTTGGAAACTGAAAATGTTGTTGGTTCTAGTCGTATCGCGAATAATGAAGTGACGAGTTCGAAAGTAGATAGTTCCAGTGCCAAAATTGTAAATGCTAACGTAAAAAAGGTTCGTAAATATTGATTCATATATAAACTTCGGGTTTATTTCTATTGAAAAGGGAGAAGTTTTATCTCCGCAATGTGTTATTTGTTACCAAGTTTTATCTAATGAAAGCATGAAACCTGTAAAACTCTCTCGACATTTACAAACAAGACACCCCGAGTTTGTTAAAAAATCTGTTGATTTTTTTCAATTAAAAGCTGACGAGTTGCGTGGAAACCAAGCAATGTTGTATAAAGCCAGTGGTGGCCATAATGAAACTGCTGTTCGTGCGTCATATGAGGTCTCTCTACTCATCTCTGAAAAGGGAAAGCCACATACCATTGGTGAAGAAATTATAAAACCAGCAGCTCAATTGATGGTCTCAGCAGTTCTGGATGAAAAAGCTAGTAAGTCTTTGAATTTAATTTCCTTGTCTAACAATACAGTAAAAAGACGGATAGATGAAATGGCCCAAAATGTGAAAGAAGAACTTCTCAACAGAATTAAAAAGCATTGCATATTATTTGCAATCCAGTTAAACGAAAGCACTGACATTGTCAATAATGCAAATTTGATTGCTTTTATCCGCTATGATTATGAAAAAAAATTACATGAGGATTTTCTTTTTTGTGTAAATCTACCATCACGCACAACTTCAGAAGAACTGTTTAACATTATGAACAAGTTTATGGTTGAGAATGACATTGATTGGAATAAATGTGTAGGTGTCAGCACTGATGGAGCAGGAGCGATGTGTGGAAGGAAGAGTGGATTGGTAACTAAATTAAAAGCTATAGCAACATCTATTGAGTGGGTTCATTGCTGTATCTACAGAGAAGCGTTAGCAACAAAAAAAATGCCACAAGAATTGAAGGAATGTTTTGATGAGGTAGTTAGAATTGTAAATTATATTAAAGCACATCCTTTAAATGCTCGATTGTTTGCTATATTATGTGCGGAAATGGGCAGCGATCAGAAACAATTGTTAATGCACTGTGATGTACGGTGGCTTTCTCGTGGAAAAGTATTAACCAGAATATTTGAATTGAGGGAAGAAGTAAAATTATTTTTATTTGAATCTAACTTTGACCTTAAAGATAGGTTCCATGAAACTAATTGGATTTTGAAGTTGTCATATCTGGCTGACATCTTTAACTATCTAAGTGGACTTAATTTAAGCCTGCAGGGATCTAGCGTCACTATTTTTCAAGTTCAGGACAAAATCAAGGGGATGAAAAAAAAATTAAAGATGTGGATTCAGAGATTGGACACCGAGATCTTCGAACAATTTCCGTCCATGGCAGAATATATCCAGAGTTCAGAAGAAAATGTTCCACAGGAAATAATTAATATTATTAAATTACACTTGGAACAATTGCATTTACAGCTAGATGAATATTTTCCCGAAACCAATGACGGTGACTTGTGGATATTGAATCCATTTGCTAGTGAACTACCAACCAACCACTCTCTTACACCACAAGAAGATTTTTTGGTGGATCTTTCATCAGATTGTTCTCTAAAATTAATGTTCTCATAAGTACAATTAGCTGACTTTTGGTTATCAGTAATGGCTGACTATTCTCAACTCGCAAGAAAGGCTCTTAAGTGCTTAACTCCCTTTCCCACAACTTGTGCGAAACAGCTTTCTCCCACCTGACATATTTAAAATCTAAGTTGAGAAATAGATTTGAAGTTGAAAGTGATTTAAGACTGAAATTATCAGACATTAAATCAAATATTACTGAGCTAATTACAAGAAAGCAGCATCACTGTTCACACTAAATTATGCTTGTTCTACATATCCAATAGAAACACGCCCTTACAATATTGTTTTAAGGGGTCCGCGAAATTTTTATTTTCTCTGAGGGGGTCCGCGGACCAGAAAGTTTGGGAACCACTGGCCTACAGTATCACCACTCACCCTGAATGAGAGTGGGGCCCGCTCATGGCCTTGATAGGATTTCGTGAGCAAAGCTATCTCCTTTATCCCTTCCTGCCATTCAAACCCACCCAATACATTACTTGAATCAACGTATTGAGAATAGAGGTATTATTGTGGTAAGGAAGTAACTTACTTCCTTATCACCATCACCTTTCCACAATGTGTTCCAACCTGATGACTCAATTATTTCTTAGAGAGAATGTAGCTATGTATTATTTAATGACATAATCATTCTCGTAATAAACACATTCTACAGAAACCACAGTGTCTTGTTACTTCTATTAATTTGAAATACCAATCATATTTTCAAGGGTAAGGATAAGATCTCTCAGTTTTAAGGAAGTATTTTACTGTTTTTTCTTATTTATTTCCCATAAAAAAAAAAAAAGCAGTGCCGGGGCGGTGTTCCAGCTCCACTACACCTCTGTTAAAAAGGCTGGCCACTAATTTTTCCTTAATTTTAAGTTTTACCAATGATTTTCGGAAATTTTTACATAATTTATATTCTTGTTTCTATCTCTTGATCACTTACACTGTAACTTTAAATCATCACAATCCCGATATTTCGGTCATTTTCCCTGTTATATTATTGGACATTATGAACTTAGCAATCATTTTTATTGTAAAATTTCCCCAATGTTTATTTTATAACAACTAAATTCTTTATCCTTTTATTAATTATTTAATATTTTGATGTGTCTGAAATTAACTCATTTTGAATCTCTAAAAATATAGCAGCGTGGCCACTCAACCTGGAAACCGGGAGAACCGGGAAAAGTCAGGGAACTTTAGAATGGTCAGGGAAAACCGGGAAAAGTAAGGGAATTTTGTGAAAATTCTGGAAATTTTTTTTTCTTACTAGTTGTCCATATAAAAACAGAACTACCCAGTTTGTATGCCATTTTTGAAAAATTTCGCCAAGTATTACGCCGTACTCGTAACCGCTAAATAAAGGTTACCATGTGTCCATTTGATTCCGTATAAAAGCAAAAATGCGGAGTTTGTGCGCCATTTTGGACAAATGTCGCAAAGTACAGAGATGCTAACCTTTACGGATTTTCCGTAGTTTGTACGGATTTTTACTTAATCTTACGGTTTTACGGACATTACTCCCAAAACTACGGAAAATCCCGTGAAATCCATGCATCCTACCATTCAATTCATATTTCCTGCTTTGTTGAGAGTCCAAAATTATCACTTTGCATCCATTTTCCTCTTCTAATGATTTCATATCAGAACAATAGACCTAATTTATTTTTATAGTGCGCGTAAAAATAAAGAAATATTTTTCTAAACAAATTATATTTCGCTTAAATTATAAGATTGCGCAATTCAGTCCTTCTTTTCGGGCTTTGCTGAGAGTACACCATTGTCTTTTTCCATCCATCTCCATCCCCTTATTATTGCACATTAACTGGACTAAACAAGATTATTTTCATATTTTGGTTGATTATAAAGGTTAATTTTTTAATTATTTCCACATAAATAGTACAATCGTGAAATTCAGTATTTTTTTCACGGGTGTTCCGAGAGTAAGCAATTATCCTTTTCCATCGATCTCCATCTCCCTATTTTTGCACATTAATTTGACTAAACTAGCTTATTTTCATATTTTGGTTGATTTATAAAGTCTAATCTTTTAATTATTTTCATATAAATAGTACGATCGTGAAATACAGTCCGCCCTCCCCCTCGGGCGTTGCCGAGAGTACGATATTATCCTTTTCCATCGATCTCCATTTCCCTATTGTTGGACATTAACTTGACTAAACTAGCTTATTTTCATATTTTGGTTAAGTAAACAGGTTAATTTCTTAATTATTTTCACATAGAGTGCCATTCAGTTGTAATTAACTCTGTTAGCAAGACTACATTTTGAACTTATTCTAAGGTTTTAAAATATATATTGTCAATATACGTAAAATCTTCTTACTTATAGTCGATGTGGTGTTACTGAAAACACTGAAAACTCCTGATTTTTCTACCGATGACCCCTTTCAGAGGTTGGCATTTCTGTACATTATATACATTTTACTATATTTTTTTCTATTTTAATGACTTTCTTTTGACATTGCTGAATTGACATTAATTATTTAATGGCTGTGGCTTGTTATAGTGTAGTGTTATAGTGTATTGTTATTGCATATCTTTAATGATCTCTGTCATTGCGAGCAATTTGCAACGCCCATTTTAAGGACATCAGTTTAGATTATTTCTTTTTATTGCCTTCAATGAAAACCATTAAATTCTTTTAAAGATTTCAGTAGTCCAATTTTACTGCATTTACATGTATTTTTATTAAAAATGTCAAAATTTATTTGTAAAAACAAAAAAAATATGTGTATTTTTTTCTCCTGATTTAATATAACTTTTTTTGTATAGTGCAGTTCATTTGAATTGTTAATATTCTTTAATCAAATTTGTAACTAAATAGGGGCGTGCACGCGTTTTATGTTAAAATTACTGGTCTGGAATTTCTTTTCAATTCACCTGGAAAACCTGGAAAAGTCAGGGAATTTCAATGTCCGAAGAGTGGCCACCCTGTATAGGTCATTTTTATACTTAACTCGAATTTTCTTATCAACGGAATGAGACATGAACCAACTTTGGCTGCAGTTAAATTGAAAATCGAGCCGATTTAGCTCTGAATTGGTAATAATTGTTTGCAGTTAGCACTACTGAAAACACAATTAAGCGGTAAACAGTTTAGGAATACAAACTTTTTTAGTTTTTTAATCTTAACAGGGTATTATCTATAACAGGAAGTCTGAAATTTTTCTGATTGAGAAATTATTGTACACTGAAACTTTAACAAATGCAAAATTCTTGCGATCTATGTCTAGGCAGCATAGTAGCCTTCAAATGCTCTGTTTTTGCCACCCTCATTCATATTTATTGTAGGATCATTTATGGACTGTATATATGTAAGTTGAAATAGAACAATAGATAATGTCACAGTATCGGCAATTTAGCTCTGAAAATCATCCTCCCATCCCCAAGGTTGATACTCTTTATTAACATCTGGCACCAAGGTTGATGCTCTTTATTAGCACAATATAACTGTTGCTTGTTAAAATACTTTAAAAAAATAGTGTGCATTTATTTCCCCTTTTATCTAAATTTAAATTTGTTTATAGGTTTGGTACTATTGCTGATGATAGAAATGACTTGGCTTTGTTTGGTACATTAAATCCAGTTGGTCTCTGTAATAAAACACTCTTAAAATGTTATCTGTGCAAATTTGAACCCAATTCCCAATTTCGTTTGGCAAAAATTGTTTCCACAGGTACTGATATGCTCTCAGTCATGGCTATTAGGTAAGACATTTTTTATGCAATTTTTATTAAGTTTCTTCTAAATACATCATATTTAAGTATATTCTTCATAAACATGATTACAGTGCTCTTTATAAAAATAACCAAAATAAACTTCATATTCAATCCAAAATGTATAAACAGATATGTTTTCAATTTTCTATGTAATGTCGAACAAAGCTGATTGTCAACAGCAATTTAAGTTGTCTTATTTTTATTTCTTTTACTGTATGTTTAAGTATATAGATATTTATTATTTAATTACTATAAGCAAAAATGCTCCAAGTTTTGTAATGGGCAATAAACTTTAAATTTGTTATTTTTTAAAATTAATTTCTGTAAATCTTTCTGTTAAGAAGAAAGTGAGGATAGTGAACTTTTCACACGTACAATAAAACTGATAGAAACAAGGGTTTTCTGTGAGCATTTATTTTAGGTGCAGTATTGATTCTCAGGATTGATTGTAGGCCTGGTCTTCCCCAAGATTCTGGTTTTTTTTTTTTCAATTGAATCACCTCTGAAAATGTAGGATTTTTAATTTTGCTGTCAAAAGTCATAAAATTGGTAACGAATGTCCTGAAAATATCACTAAATTGGAAACAAAGACATGAATTTTAAGATCAGAGTTTACCTGTTCATGTATCAGGAAATCCGTTTCCCCACAATTGCTAAATCAGCACTCATAAGCAGCAATTCCCACTTCATTAAGAGAGAAATAATCAATAATTATCTTTCTTACCCCTTTTGTAATGTATTACACATTGACTAAAATTTTGATAATTATTGCATGTTGTATATAAAATAACTATTTTCCAAACATTAATGAAATAAAGGGCTTTTTTACAATAGTATCACTATAAACTGCCTTTGTACGAGATCTTTGGTATATTTTGTAAAATTGTGAAAATAATTTTCACTTAACAAATTTAGTCGATGCAAACAGATTGTATAATAATTATGTGTATTATACATAAAAACTGATTTTCAAATGTATAAATGAAATGGACTATTTTCCGAATAATGGTATAAAATAACAATTTGGGTACTTATGAATGCAGCCATTTCAAAATGATAAATTCGAATTTTGGTTTGATCCATTCTTCTATTGCAATATAGTTTGTACTCTGTTAAGATACTGATACTAAATTTTTATTGGATGCCAAACTAAAATGGGGTAAAAAAAATAATGGACAATAAATGTGATATTTTTTGCCTAAAGCATTATATAGGCTGTATTGCATGTGGAAGACCCAGACAACTCGACTCACCCTAAGGCTTGAATAGCAATTTGAGTATCACATATGAAAAAACATCTAAATTTTAAAATTATAAGTTAAACTTCAGTGAACATAAATCTGCTTATAAAAGTATTTAGTCTCTTACAGTAAATGTACCCCAGTATAACTTAACAGTGCCTCTACCAAATTTTCAGGCCCCTTTGCAACAAATACGCACGCCCTACTACCCCCTATTTTACAAATCATTGACCTTTTTCTTAAACTATTTGTGATATAGGGGCCCTTATACAAAGCATCCTTTTGTACCTAACTGTGGTTCTGGACCTGAATGCAGTTAGAGAGGTGTGCTGAGCTATCAGACATTCAGAAACATTGGATGCCGGATAAGCCACTGTTTATCCAGTAAGTTTACTGTAATAACTGAATTACAATGAAAATAGATTGACATTTGGCAATTTTATTACAGTGAAATCCTAGTTTTTCATTTCCCTGTGGAATCGATTATAAAACATATGTGAGAAAACACAATACATAAGAAACATCATTTTAATTCGAATATAAAAAACAAGGAAAACATTCAATAAAGTAGACCACTCATCAAGCTTTACTTTTAAAAATTTAATATATGTTTCCTATAGAAAAATTCCAAACGAATTAATGTGTATTTGCTTGTTGCATTCACGATTGATTTAGTTTTCATGAGAATTTTTTTCCATGCCCTTAATACATACTCGTAAATTTCTTTATTACAGCTATGCCACTTCTAATTTATGTATAAAAAAATGTAAATAAATTAAAATCAAAATACAAAGTGAAATAAATCTGCTAAATTTAAAACATCTGGTTATTTCAGATGAATGTTTGATATTTTTGAAAAATATCAGTTCCATACATTGCTGAAAAAATATCAAAACCCCTATAATTTTGAGATTTTTTTTAAAAATCAAATGTCCTAATAACTTTGAACATTACATTCGAAATGACTCTGACAATAAACTCTATTCTTGTCAGAAAAAAAATAGAGAGAAATTATAAAGAAAAACAGCCCCTCTTATTTAGCTTAGGCATGTCTATAAAAAAAACTGTTATAACCTGGGTAGGAGTTGCACATGCATTTTCTTTCAGGTCCATTTCCAGTGGATCTGACATGAATAGACAAGAGATTTCTCTTTCCTGAAAATCCCATCTGGTGCTTAGTAGAAACAAGAAAGGTGCTGGTATTGAACTCTGCACCAGACAAAATAGAAATACTTTGTTTATTTACATAGAAAATATTGATTTTATATATTTATTTTGGATAATATATATATATATAATTAAAATAAAAGTTACTTGATCATAAATTATTTGATTAGATGTTTCCTTTGTCCCCTTGCTTTTCAATGACTCTTGTGGGGAGGGAGTAGAGGAATTAGGGGCAGCCCCCCTAGTAGCATTTAATATTGTATATCTTCGTATTACATTAGAAATATTTCCAATGTAATCTCAATATTGGGCAAATATGAAGTTACACTGGTCTCCAATATTGGTTAAATATTTTCATTATAATATGCCAATATAGGTGTTACATTGGAAATATTTCTAATGAAACGCCAATATTGGCATAATATAAGCCAATATTAGACCAATTCCGTCAAAATGTCCAGTTTTTCGTATTGGTCCAATATTTCTAATATTGGATTGCTACAAAGGCCATTACTTAATTCTACACTTTTATCTATCTTAGCAACTCTTGCTTTGATTTTGATGCAATTTTCATTTTGTATTACATGTTTAGTATGAAATGGACCCCCTTGATCTGCTCACAATATACCCATTTTTGTTGCTTTGTGATTTTTGCTCTTGAACACGGGTGCAGAACTTACTAAAAATCCAGGAATGTTGTACCTGCATCAAATAAATCTAGTACCCTGATATAAATTTTTTCTGTATATTTTACATCAATCTGTGCCAATTTTAAAATTCAACAGAAAAAGGAAACACAAGTATCTAACACACATTATAAATTCTCTGCAAAATTTCCCTCAATTGCCATGTGTACCTCAGATTTTTGGGTAACATTTTCTAGTGCCAACTTTTATGATTATTTTTGTAAAATATGTGAATTCACAGGGAAGAACTTACACCATTCACTTCATTTTCTAGTGCATTGCAGAGTGCGCAAAAGTATCAGTTTGCACCCAGTTTCATCTTCTAATGATTCTATGTCAGAGCAGTAAAACTTTTATTTTTATAGAGCAAGTAAAAATAAACAAATATTTTACTAAAATTTTTTGTTGCTTAGATTGCGATTGTGCAATTCAGCTTTTATTCTCGGGTGTTGCCAAGAATACACAATTATATTTTTTCATCCATCTCCATCGTTTTATTAAACATTAGCTTGACTAAACAAGCTTATTTTCATAGTTTAGTTAATAATTTTTCATAAATAGTATAATTGTGCAATTCAATTTTTATTCTCGAGTGTTACCGAGGCTACACAGTTATCTTTTTTAATCCTCTTATTACTGCGCAATACCTTGACTGAACTAGCTTATTTTTATATTTGATTTGATTATAAAGGTTGAATTTTTAATTATATTTGCACAGTTCAGTTTTTATTTTCAGGCATTAATAAATATTTTGTATAATTTACCAAATAGTATGAAAGTTAATTCTCCAGACATTCCCTTGCTGTTCAGTGAATCTAAAGGCATATTTTTCTAATTTTGAAGTGGTAAATTTGTTTTTATTATGTAAATGCTTATTCTAAAGTATATTTTTTTAATTTAATAATGCATTAAACAATGAATAAAATAGTAGTAAATTTAATTGTTGGAAAATTTAAAATTTGAAAAAGCAAGATAAATAGCAAAGTACGCACTGGCATAGAGTCAATAAGTGTTGGCTGGGTCATGAAAGTATGCAGATCCAGTTTTAAAGAAAAACATCGTTCACTTTATTTCGTGAGAAAACATAACTAGGCAAGTTACACATTCCAGGTTTCCATGCCACAAAACATCAAAAAATACTATGTACAAAAAGTTTGCAGTTGTATATAACCAGACAGAAATTCCTTGAAGCATGGGTAGTAAGTAACTATACTACCTCTATCACTTGCGTGTATTTGCAGCCACCATTGAAGGTATCACACTTGGCAAAGGAAAACCAAAGGATAAGACATCCCGCAGTGCTTCTGTCTAAAGCATTTCTGTCTGCCCGCATCAGACCATCAGTGTCTATGTCTTATAAAGCCTTCTCGGCTCCGTTCTGGATCAGACTGAGTGTCAGTTCTCTCTGGCGACTGACTGATTGATGTTTGCTTCAAGAAATCTCTGCCTTATATATCCGAGAATGGACTGTTCCGGAAACACCCCCGGATATGCAAATCAGATGCGTACGCATTGAGAACTGATTTGCATGAAACCTCATGTTGAAAAACGTCACGGTTCACGCCGGTGAACGGGAAGAGTCGTTCATATTAAATTTGCATAAATGCCCGTTCACGGGAACGTGAAATCACGATGTATTGATTTTTTTCCCCAACATTAATAAACAATATATGGTAAGCATTTATTTATTCTTGTACAGAAAAGTAAATTGTACTTTGATAATCGCAGTCATGAGTGAAATGTTAATAGAATATAGTTTTGGTAGAAAGGAATAATTATTGTAAATTATACTTGTACTTATCTTTTTAACTTTGGAAAACTTCTTAACTTATATTTTTTCTAAAATATACATTCAGAAAAAAAAAAAAAAAACTGACATCGATTTTGTATTAAAATAAATATTGATTTAAAAAAACATTTCAGTTTTTAATCATATTTCATTCATATAAATAAAATATAACATAAATTTTGACTTGTATAATCAAAAAATGCACAGGGATAAGTTTCAAATCAATTTTAATAAAGTACCTGCTCTGTTTTTCCCCCACATGTTTTTTATATTTAAAAGAAGTTAAATATGTTCAGCAAGACATCCATGCTATAGAGAGCTCATGAAGTAGCTGGACTCTTGTTGAACATTGTTCTACTTTTTGTTCATTGCTCTAACTTTATGACATATGGGGTTAATAGATATATTTGTCTAAGCACCTTTGCAAAAAAAAAAAAAAGTATTATGTAAAAGTATTAGATATATTTGTCTAAGCACCTTTGCAAAAAAAAAAAAGTATTATGTATACATTCAAAATTATATAAAATATGTAGAGGGATTTTTTATTGTTCTCTACCTTCATATACCCATGATAAATATCAAATTTAAAATAATTTTATTTGAAAATGTTTCACTATCTTGAAATTTGTAGGGGAAATCTCTAGGAATTTCATTTTAGAAAATGAGCAGTATGGGCAAACAAACACATTGGTCCCCCCCCCCCCCAATTAAATGTACTTGTAAACATTCATTGTTATACAGTCAACATTGTCATTTCCTTTACTCATATTTTGCTAATGCAATTGAATGTATATAGGCCAGTTAAATTTTTTAAAATACCTTTTCACAGATATTAGGTATAGACACATTTTTACTTTTCATACGTACTATTGAGAAAGTATTGTTTTTGCAAAAAATGTTTAATTCAGGATTTTGATACCAATACATGTTTTAAGACATCCCGAAGAAAGTTTTGACTATTTTTGGAGTGATGTCAGTTTGTATGTCTGTGGTCGATTCCTTATGTTCATGATAGTGGTCACAACTATTAAAGGATTTTCACAAAACTTTATATCCACCTTTATCAAAAAATCTACAACTAGATAATTTTTTTTTTAATTCATGCAAAACCTTGAAATTTATTTGACATTTCTTAACATGGCAGCATGGTACAGAATTTGACATAATTGTGCATTAAAATTTATATATTGCTTAATGATCATGAGACTTTATAATTTCAATCATTGTTGTGAAAAATAGCCATGATACATTCTTTGTTTGTCATTAGCCCCCCTGGGGATACATTGCCAAATATGATACCAATCAAGAGATTTTTATTCAAGCTCTTTAAAGTGAAAGATAACATGATATAATTGTAATCATTTGGACTCATGATACAGATTTTTCAAAATGTTTTTTGTAAAATTTGAAAACAAAACACCTAAAATGTATTCTGGTATAAGGAATTTGAATTGAGCCACACTCCAGTTAATTTACAGCTCTGAAGCATTTCTTACTGCTCCAAAAGTGGGTATAACCTGCTCCAAAAATTGATTCAAAGAGCAAGTAGGTGGGCAACATACCTGAAAAACTTATTACTATAAAAACTGGTTGCTAAATTTAGTGACCACTAGCTCTGGGCACCATAACTAGTTATTATATATGTGTCCAAAATTATCTTTGCATACATAAAAATATGCAGCACAAAGTATGTTTTCCCTGTGAATTCAGAATTTGATTTCAGTATTTATCAAATCAAAACAGTTTTATGGCTTTGAAGTATCATTTGGGAAGAATCTTTGAAGTTGCGAGCTATTAGCTGTTTAGAGGCTATGCAGACATTGATGGAGGTGGCAAATAATTGAATAATTTTGTATCGTATGCATGCATATTCGATTTTTCAATTTGTATTATGATGCTATGTATCACTCCCAAAACAATTCATTAATTATATTGAACACTTGTTGAGAAATCAATATTTTCGTGCATGTAAAGATAATTTTGGACACCAGTGTAAAATTTCACAAAGATTCCATAAAAGTTCACTGTAAATTGTGAATTATAAAAATTATTGGTATTATATATTCTGTGCGAAGAATGAGTATACAGCTAGTCTGAGAAATACATACGAGTTTCATGATTTATTGCTTCAAATAGAACAATGCCTTGTGTATCATAATTTGGTAAATGTACAAAGTATGGACATTTTATATAATTAAAATCTGTTAATGTTATTTTTATGTTTCAGCGATAATGGTCATTTTATTGGACTTGGGTGTCGGGAAGGTGGTGTGAAAATCTATATTGCATTTAGCCTACAACAAATATACAATGTGGATAAAGTTCATGGAATCTTTGTTACTGGTGTACATTTTTTACCGA
The DNA here is from genome assembly GCA_951213105.1 of Amaurobius ferox. Classification (NCBI taxonomy): domain Eukaryota; kingdom Metazoa; phylum Arthropoda; class Arachnida; order Araneae; family Amaurobiidae; genus Amaurobius; species Amaurobius ferox. Next base: position 126,233,452 of record OX578142.1, read on the forward strand.
CAAGTGAGCAATCGCGTAGAATAACAGGAGGACATGAAGCTTCATTAATCAGTGTATCTATTGATAATAGCATTATTATTCACCACATTCACATGAGGACTCCCATGGAGTTTTGGAAGCTTATAACTTTATTTATTTTGACTTTACTCATAGTCTTTGTGATAATGGACTTTTTCAATTTGTAACTTGACATCAAATATAGATTTATTTATAAATATTAAAATATTTTAGACTTTTAATGTGTATTTTATGAATATGTACTTTTATTTGACCGATTTTATGTGTAAAATATTTAAATCCTTATATTTAAATGAAAAAGTTTTTAATATATGCAGTATAGGGGCATGCAATTTGACATTAATTTTTAAATTGAGTTTCTTAATCTAGAGATTATATTCTATATGTTGAAAAACAAAATTATTTTGTGTTATTATATTATGCAAGAAGAATTAATTTTTAAATTGAGTTTCTTAATCTAGAAATTATATTCTATATGCTGAAAAAAAAATGATTTTGTGTTATTATATTGTGCAAGAAGAGTTTTTAATATATTTGTGAATCTAATCTAGCATTCAAAATAATTTAAATATTTACTGCATTTAAGTATAGTATGTATCAATTATTCTATAAAAAAAAAAATGATTTTGTGTTATTATATTGTGCAAAAAGAGTTTTTAATATATTTGTGAATCTAATCTAGCATTTAAAGTAATTTAAATATTTACAACATTTAAGTATAGTATGCATCAATTATTCTATATGTTGAAAAAAAAATGATTTTGTGTTATTATATTGTGCAAAAAGAGTTTTTAATATATTTATGAATCTAATTTAGCATTCAAAGTAATTTAAATATTTACAACATTTAAGTATAGTATGCACCAATTATTTTATATGTTGAAAAAAAAAAAAAAACGATTTTGTGTTATTATATTGTGCAAGAAGAGTTTTTAATATATTTGTGAATCTAATCTAGCATTCAAAATAATTTAAATATACTATGCATCAATTATTCTATATGTTGAAAAAAAAAAGATTTTGTGTTATGCAAGGAGAGTTATTATGCAAGAAGAGTTATTTGTGAATTTAATCTAGCATTCAAAATAATGTAAATTTTTACTACATTTAAGTATAGTATGCATCAATTCCAAACAGTGTATAAGAAAAAAAATGTTAAGAGATTATTTTTATTTTGTTCACATTTCTGCGACAGTTTTCTTTAGTGTAGCACGACTATAAGGTTTATACATCGTTTTGAAATAAATACCTAGGGTTTAAAAAAGGGCCATTTATATCAAAATTGTATCAACAACTTGTACATGCTAATGTTATTGAAAAAATTTATGCTGGTCAGTAATTTCAAAATGGCTCTTTTTTCTATTTAAAAATTTTTATAAATGCTGGTGACAGAAAATATTTAAGATTATTTGTAAAATATGCAGTTTACATGAAAATAGTAAGAAATCAATTATGTATTAAATTGCAGTAGTACATACTACTTATCACAGTTTTAAGAATTAAGAGGCTAAATTTTCAAAAGAGCTAAATTTCATTACATTTAAATTGATACATTACTAATATTTCATTATATCAAGTTATTTTTCTATGTTTGTCTTAATATATAATGTACAGTTCAGCTATTGTAATCGGTATTTCAGTACTTTATTTTACCAAACAATCCTGCTTTTATGCCTAAATTTAAGTATTTCAATATGAAATTTATCCAAAACATATTCAAAAGCATACTAATCAAACTTTATTGAATGAACTTTTATCTTCTAAATGAAAATTGTATAACAATTGTTGTGTATAAATGATTTTATAATTTGTTGTATCAATCTTGATAAAAATGAATTTTCCTTGACTCCAATGAATAAAATAATTTTATTTAATTTGTTCCATTATTATTTAAAGTGTGTCATTTGATTAAAAAAAAAATCCGTATTCAGGGTTTCTGAAGGTATCAATTTTGATGGGGAAAAAATTCGACTTTAATCCTCAATTGAATAGAGTGGAAAGAAAGGATTACTAAGAAAATGAGGAAGTTTATAGCTTAATGGTATGACTGTCAAGTCTTGGGGAAAGGAAACTATATCAATAGTTTGTGGAATTGGTTCCCAAATGGAGAGTAGAGTAAAGTGTAAAAGTAGGTGTGCACTAAAAAATGTGTGCAATGAATTGAACCAGACATGGTAAAACTTTTTTTTTAAAAAGTTTTTTTGGGATGGCCAAAGAGTGAATTTAATCCCAAGTACAAATAAGAAAATGTTTGGTGAGGGAAATTACATTGAAGGTAGAGAAAAAAGGGCGGAAAAAGATATACAATACACTTCCTCTTATGAGAATTGAGAGGATCATTTGCTTGGCCAATTCATACCTGCCAACATTGAAGAATAAAAATCCAGTAGATTGCGGGGTGAGCATTTTTACTGTAGCATATAACCTGTTCAGTATTAAAAAAAAAAGTCCCTATATTCCCTATCGCCCAAAAAATCTGCTTTTTTCAAAAGATAACTCGCTATAATATTGAAAATGCCTACTGCATAAGAAAAATGTTTTACATAGAGAATTAAAAAACATCGGTGACACAAACCAGCAAATTTTTTAGAAAGACTCGCTGAAACATGTTCAGTTCTCAAATTGTAATTTAGTGCTTTTGAGACTATTGCTTAGAATATAAAGGGGGGGGGGGGGCGGGTTTCCATTGTGCAGTCACTCATTTTGAGCATATTTAAAAAAAAATAATCAATTTTTATGTAAACTGCAAAGATGTGAAAGCAGAGATTGAGATAACGCCTCTATACTTAAATGTTGCCGCAGACCAGGCCCCCCCACATCAAATTGTGGGACAGGGTACCAGGTAAAGCCGTGGGCCCCGCCATATCCAGTGCATTTTCGACAAACTTAACTGTAATAAAATACGTTTTGCTTAATCTTTCTAAATAATTTTCAATTGCATTCTCTAGTTACAAAATAGTAAAACACAGCGGTAATAACAATCACTTAAGAAACAAAAAAGTAAATGTATATTCATCAATAAAGTAAAAAAAAAAGAAAAGATCTATCCAAAATATCTTTTGATTTCATTATTTGATCAACTTTTATTCCTATTGTCACTCTTAATAAAAGCAGGATAAGATATTTTGATTTTGTGTATCAATCGATTTTTCGTATCAAAATCTTATGCAAAGTTTCTGGTTTTTGCGATAAAACGATTTTTACTTTCCTTATACACATAGTATAATATATAAGGAGTCGAAAATTTGAATTCACATTTTTAACGGGAGAGCACGTTTCAAGCATCCCTGATCACGAATTTAACATTTTTGAGGTGATGTCTGTATGTGTGTGTCTGGAGATATCTCATGAACGAATGGAGCAATTCGAATGAAATTTAGTACAAAAATTACGATCCCTGAATAATGAGTCTATTGTTTTTAAACACAATCGAATGTTCAGAACCTCCCTAAATTTTCGAGTGAAATTTTGAAAAAAATTATCCATAGATCCAATAACTAAAACATCTGATGTATCTAGCATAAAACATTACCAGCAAATGAATATATTTTGATATCCATAAACAATAAAAAATTAGAACTTCCTTATGATGCGAATTCACTGCAAATAAATGGACACCGATTAAAATGAGTATACCATGACACCGATTAAAATAAGTGTACCTAATCAAGTGGAAATTGTTTAACTCTCTTGAGAGATATTACGCTCTTTGTGAGGAAAGTAAAATTTCTAATATCTCAAAAGTGGTTTGTGATAAATCCTAAATACATTTTAAATTTATTTCCGGTTGAAAGTACTTGAAGTATCCACCCATTTGATAATAAATGTATTTAACTTTTTATAATTTTTTAACACAGATAAAAAAATTTTGTATCTAGACGGCGGTAAATCCCGTAACTTATGTCATTTGCTTTTTAAATTAAAAAATTCAATATTAAATAGCCATTTCTGTACATATATGGGTAACATTATTATTTTGTGTATTTTCAGTTTTAGAATAAATATTTGAAAAAGCCTTTTCTTGGTCTGACCTCACTGAAAATCAATAGGATTGTTATGTTTAGGCGATAAAATAATCGTACGCATTTTGTTTGATTATTTCAATTTGTTCGAGAGATATTATGCTCCCAGATATTATTGAATTTCTGGTTGTTTTTTGGGTGTTTTGAATGACTAAATTCATCCGAGAGTTTTATACAAATTTCAAATACACAAATATTTTACAAGAATAATTTTACAAAACTATATAAAATTCTGATAAAATAAATAACGTTCATTCTAAGATCAAGATATTAAAACAATTAAAAATAATGTTGAATAATTTAAGAATTAATTTAAACATACTTTAATACCAACCTCCTATGCTAAACACTATTTTAATTACAAATAATTAATTTAAGCATTTATATGAGTGATAAAATATTACCGACAAATAAATTTTCACCTCTTTATGCTGAGATCTCATTAACACAAACGGAGCAACTTTATTTTCATAGGACATATTCACATGAGCTTAGAAACATTCTGCTAGATAAAAGGTCTTTCAAAGGTGACCTCAGGATGATATACATTATACAACACTCTGCCTTCAGGCATCTATCCAGAATGTACTCTAGAACTGCAAAAGAGAGTCTGTAGATTGGACACCCTGATGTGTAAATTGCTTTATGACAAGATCTTATCTGTATGGGAGTGGAAAAGCCCCCTCTAGATAAAGAGATGACCATGGCACAGTGCTCACTCTCTGTGATATATCTTTTCTTCTTGTCATCAGTTTAGTACTTGTAAATTTCGGAAGCTAAATAACAAACAATTATTTTTATTGCCTTGGGAACCAAAGAGGATTCTTTGTTGGGAACTGATGCCTTGTAAAGGATTTTAGCCCTCCCTTCAAAGTCGAGCAATTTATGGGAAGTATTTATTGTTTTCTCATGCGGTTTTCAGATCCCTTGTTGATGAGATAATGTACAAGGCATCTTCTTTGTACATTAAGGGTCCCTGTCTTTTTTTCTTTTCACTTTTTTGCAACAAATGTGGAATCAAAGAAATAGAACAAGTTCCCTAACGTATCCCATGTTTAATTTCAACAACTCTTAGGTTTTTTTTTATTGTTTTAAAAACTTGTGTTTACTTTCTATCTATTCTACACTCGTAATTTTATAATTGCACAAAATATGCGATATTGTATCATAAAAGAATTTTTATTATAAATTCATATGCATAAACATTAAAAAAAATTTTCTCCCTGCACTTTTACGGGCCCCTATCATCCGCCGGGCCCCAGTACCATGGTCCCAACTGACCCCCCCCTGTGTGGGGGCCCTGCCGCAGACCACAAATATTATTCTAGGAAAAAGGAATTTTATTGTACTGTTGCACTGTTACAAAGTTGGACAAAAATTATTAAATAGCACAAGACTTCTATTGCCTTTCTTGGCTACCAAATTCCTTGATATTAATCTAAATGTATGAAACATTAAAGTTCTTCAGTGTCTATACTACTTCATGCACATTGAGAGAGTGACAGCAGCTGTGGTGAGACCCAGACCGTCCAACCTACCAGAAGGGTGTAAGCTAATTGTTTAGACGGCTGGGAAGTGCCACCCAATTTAGACCAGAACCCAGTGGGGGAGGCATCCACAGGGACAGTACCCTCCTTCTCCTACCACCAACCTCTTGGAAGGACTTGTGGACCCACATGTTTAACATGATCGTACTCCGCTTGAACACTGTGGCAGTGGCAGGAACCGGGGCCTACCGAATGCAACTCCCACTTGCTAACCACTGGGCTACCGTGCCCTTGAGAGAGTGGTGTAATATTTCAGTAGGAATATGTGCTTATTCATAAGATAAAATCTTATGTAATAAAGGTAGTTATATTTTATTGCAAAAATTTTTATTATTTTTGGCCAGTATATGTATATTACAATTAGGCTTGGGTGATGTATTGATACATCGTGAAATACCAGTATGAAGTCAACATCGACATACCGGTTTTGTAAATTACAAGTAGACGATACATCGCGATTTCCCGATGTTCATAACCAGCGCTAACCGACTATTCCAGTTTTGGAATTTTCTCAGCTTATGCGCAAATTCCTGGAGTCATCATTGCCTGTAAATTGTGATATTCCGATATCACAAACATTGCTATTGCTGATCTTGGGACCGACGATTCTGGTTTTGGGATTTTCTTAGAGCATGTGCAAATTCCCAGCATCATCATCGCCTGTAAATCGTTATATTCTGATATTGCAGATATAGTGCCGATCCTGAGACCAATAATTCCGGTTTCATGATTTTCTTAGAGCATAAATTCTAGAGATGTACAGCGGTACACACAAGGATTGAATGAAACAGTTTCAAACTTCGAGAGAAGAATCTACTGGCTGAATTTATCTCTTAGTTTTATAATTTGTTTTTCTTTAATTAGTAAAGTTCTTTTTTGCTTTAGTTTCTATTTCACTTTTTTTAGATTAGTTAAGTATTTTTAAGGACCGTAAAAACCCCATAACTTATTTCTGTGAAATGTACAAGTTTACGGGGAAACTGCCGTATCTCGTTATGAAATACTGCGATCAGTATGTAAGCTGCGTCAGGAACTACTGAAATATGGTAGTTACTTTATAAATTCTTATATTATTGAATTTGAAATGGACTAATTTTGCAATTATGTTTATATTTCCGTGCATTGCGGACCCAAAAGTATCAGTTTCCATTTTCATCATCTAATGATTCCTTCCATATTAGAGCAATATATATTTTTTATTTTTATAATGCGATTTAAAAATAAACAAATATTTTACTAACCAAATTACTATTTGAATAAATTGTACGATTGCACAATTTAGTTTTTATTCGCGTGCGTTGCCGAGAGTAACACAATTATTTGTTTCCATCCTCTTATTTCACTTTATATTGATAAAATTTTTACATTTTGTTTAAAGTTCCAAGATATTTTTAAAATTATTTTAGCATAAATAATATGATTGCAAAATTCAGTTTGTATTCTGGTGCGTTACCAAGAGTCCAGAAATATTTTGTTTTCATCCATCTTAATAATTATTGCATATTAATTTGACAAAATTAGCATTTTTTATCTTGGCTAAATATTAAGTTTTTTAATAATAAGCTTGCCTATATGTTACCAAACTGTAAAAGGCAATGAAAATATGCATAAATACATATCTAGTCCCTTGAAATAAAGAAACATTTAAAACTGTTAAAATAATTAAAAATCTTGTTGAAAATCTGTTGAAATAATTGCTATTTGTGAGATGTTTAAAAATATGCATTAGGTCCTTATAAAATCCCTAGTTTGTATTGCATTATCATCATATTATAGTTGTCTCATTTTCTCTACTGTATCATTATACAAGTTGGCTAGGGTTAATGGGGATGCAGTATCAATATCAACAGACTGTTGGACATCTGTGGCAAACAACTCATACATTTTATTGACTGCCAATAGGATCTGAATGTTTGAGTTGCGCACATTTTGAAGTAAATCATACGCATGACAACATATGTGATATGTTGACGAGCCTTTTGGCGGATTGGGGCTTTAATATTAAAAATATTACGTGCTGTACCACAGATAATGGTTCAAACATTTTAAAAGCTATGTCACACCTTCAGTTGGCGCATATTTCCTGCTTTGGACATAATATAAATACAGTATGCAACCTCTTATCCGGCGTTCCAATATCCAGACTAACCGGAATGCTGCAAAATAATGCCAAATTCTGCACCAACACTCAATTATTTGCCAAAAATTGAGCCAAATAGCGGTGTTTTGTTTGAATTGAACAGCTATCTGGCAATGCCTAACTTTGGATTAAATATAAAATCCATTAATATGGAAGTTGCATGAAGACTCTTTTCCAGTGTTAAAAACTCTTGTCAGAAAATATTTGGCAATTCAAAGTTCTAGTGTGCCTTTGGAGAGAGCATTTAGCACAGTGGGAAATGTAATTACTAGGCATATAGACAGTATGTTTTACATCAAAAGTTTTGAATATCTACTAATGTGCATACGATGTTATAGGAACAAGATTTAATTTTACTATGTATAAAATGCATGGTTAATATCACAATATATTATTGCGATATGGAAATTGACATATTGCCCAAACTTAATTACAATGTAGAGTGAAAGAGCCAATTTAGAATAATTGCAAGACTATTGTATATTTTAAACATAATGAAAAGCATCAAGTATATTTGGTTACATCTTTATATTTTTCTATTCACACTTCATATATAGCTAATAAATTCATTGGACAATATTTGAAAATCATAGTTCCTGGTGTTTAACCTCATCTGCTGCTGGGTTTTTGATGTTTTGAACAACCCTTTGAGATTTTATTTTTGAGAGTATTTCATAAGCTTGTTGAATTTCTATAAATTTCTCTTGGGCTTCTGTCTTTGCTTCAGGATCTATATGCTTGTCAGGGTGCCACTCACGTGAAAGTTTTCTATAACGAGATGTTATTTCTTGTTGTGTAGCTGTTGCATTCAACCCCAATACCTGAAAGTATAAAGTAATCATGAGTTCCAATATTATAATTAATGCTACTAAATTTATAACATTTAATGTTAATTTTGTTAATTTCTAAAATAAAAATTTGATATTTAACACCTTGGTATAATCACGAGCAGAGTTTGGGCAATGCAGTTTACCATATCAGGGTTATCCCGAGCTCAGCCTGGGTGAGATGGGAATCAATCATTCAACATAGTTTCTTCCAAAATTTTTTGCTTACCAGGTTTTCAGTGAATGTTTAAGTTTATGATCATAGGTGAAATGATATCATGTATTTTTAAAGTGTACTTAATTTAAGTTTCAGATATGAAAATATTTTTGGTTTCAGATAAGTTTTATGTGTACAAATTGGTGATTACATTTCAATAATTAATCTAAAATATGATTTATATGAAGTTTTTTTAATAAGTAATCAGTATTATAAAGAATGGTTTAAATAAGCCTAAAGATATCAAATGCCCTTAATAAATGCTTTAAAGTACTTTTCAATAATACCTTATTACTGGCATAGGTAAAAAGGCAATATACATGGCACAATGTCTTTAACATAAAATATTCATAAAATTGGCACTTTTTCGGATGACATCAAGCAAAAATATTTTGCTTGATGTCAATATTAATAGCATCCGCAATAAGCAATATAGTCCATATATAATATTTTAATAATTCATAAATTAGGCTTAATTTTTGCAAATATAGCATTATTTCTGCAGAGAGAGAGAGAGAATCAGTGCATTGAGAGGCTGTCCAAAAGATAGAAACATCAGTCTCGAAAATTTTTAAACATAATCTTAAGCAATCTCGGTGAAATAAATCGTGCCGAACAGGAAATATGTAAAAGCCTCGTTTATGAATGTAGTGAAATTTTCTAGATTGTTTCAAAAGACATGGGATGTACCGGATTAACTCGACATAGAATCAACACTGGTAACCAGTTCCCAATTAAACAAGCTCCCTGAAAAGCCTCATTTATTAAGAAAGAAGTAGATAAGTTTTTAAAAGACATGAAGGAAAGCAACATGATCAAACTATCATCAAGCCTTTGAGCCTCACCAATCACCTTAGTGAAGAAGAAAGATGGTTCTATGAGATTCAGTGTTGAATAGAAGACTAAACTCCGTAACAAAAACAGCTATCCACTGCCAAGAATTGACGATACTTTAGATAATCTCTCTGGGAGCAAGTGGGCTTTGACTCTAGATCTCAAGAGTGCCCACTGGCAAGTTAAAATATGTCCCGATGATCGAGAAAAGATAGTGTTTACAGCTGGACAAGGAAAGGACTCTGGCAGTTTAAAGTGATGCCTTTGGACTTTATAATGCACCCACAACTTTTGAACATGCAATGGAGACCATGTTGAAAGCACTTACCTGTGAATCCTTTACTCATCGATTTGGACGACATAATTATTGTTGGATATCATTTGAAGAATTGAAGAGCACTAATTTAATGCTAAATCCTTCAAAATACAAACAGTTCCAGAAATGAGCACATACTTGGGACATATCTCTGAAAATGGTGCAAGAACCGATCCTGACAAAATCAATGCTGTCGAAGAATGGCGCAGACTAAAGGATGTTCATCAACTACGGTGTTTCTTTGGCCTGTGTGTACGTATTGCCACTAGTTTGTAAAGAACCTCTTAAACATTGCCAGACACTTGCAGTTACATTTGTTAACGGAAGGAGACAAGAAATTTGAATGGATAGCAGAATGTGAAGACTCCTTCAATTGGCTAAAGGAAATGCTAGTTTCAGCTTCCATTCTGGTATATCCTCAACCTAAGGAAATAGCCCAGTCAAAATACGCTCAAATTTCGCTCGTACTCAAATTAAATCCGATGATTTTGATTATGTTTTACACTTGTTCAGTGGTGTCCAGGGAAGGTAATATCAAAGGTCCTGATGAATAGGAAATGAGCTAGAGTCAGAAACTCGAAAAAACAAGAGAAAAAGGCGTCTTTTTTGGTTTTTTGAAAATATCTCGAAAACGGTCAACCCTAACAAAGAATTTTCTATATATACAAAATGAAAGAACATTAAAAATCCTATAAAAAGGCCCTGTTCACTTTTTCGTACCTCTAATAGTTTCAGAGATAATCGCACTTGAGAAATGGCATATTTTTCAGGTTTTGTCCTATCAAAGTTTTCCCATAGAAATGGGCTTATATGTCGTGAACCATGCCTCGCACGATAAAAATGCTCATAATCAATTTTGTAGGGCATTCAATTCTCTATATTCCCTTGCTGAGTGGTGGACTCTTTTGCGTTCCTACAATGAAACAAAGGAGTCCACTCTCTCCCTACTAACAGGTTTTTTTTTGCTCCTCCCTTTTAATTTCCTTTCACCATTTCCGGTATTTTCAGTGCGCCTTCAGCTCGCTAACGAATGGTTAGTTAGTTTTTATTCGTGCATAGCTAGACGGTATTTTATTTTCGTGAAGTGCTTATGCTATGGCTAATAAGTGCTTCATTTGTGAAAGTGATCTTGGTGAATCAGGGGTTGGTGTATCTAGTGTTTGTGAAAGGGGTATTGCCACTTTGATAGCAGCTAGTGAAGCGAGGAATGACGGAAAAGCCGCCAGCCTTAGAGCAATCCAATCCTTATTGGTTCACACTATCTGCAGGAAAAAGTAGATGGTAAGAGGAAAATCTTAAGATCCTTAGCAACATTAGGTTTCACTTTCAAAACAAAGTGCTTTTCTGTGCTGAAACGATTGACGAACAATACAATGAAAGAGAGAGAACAACAAATCACGGCTAATATCAATGCCGACAGCCAAACTTAGAGAAAGCAGCATAGAATGCTATGAAAGTCCAGGTGACGCAGACATCTTGGTCGTCAAACTGCCATAGATAAATCGTCATCAGGTAGCAATGTGGCAATAGCTGGAGAGGAAGTCGACCTTACGGTTTTTCTAACTGCGTTAACTTCAACAGATCGAGAAATACTGTTCATAAAACCAAGCCATGGTAAAAGTGGGAACTAAGATCTCACGACAGTTACAAGAATCAGGACTAAAGAACACTTCTTTTCTTCCATGCTATCAGTGGTTGTGATACTACTATTTCTTACAGGAAAGGAAAAGCTACATGCTTCAAACTGATCCAGAAGTATCAAGACCTGCTCGATCTTGCTATTGTGTTCAACAGCCCACATTCCACACACAAGGCTGTTGCAGAAGCTGGCTACAGATATTTCTTCGACTGTACAGAGCATCCTCAAAGGAAACCTCCCTTAATTATCACAGGTATAATTCATTTACAAAATCAATGTCCAAAGTAAAGCCTGATGTTTCTGCACTCTCTCCAACAGAGGAGCCGCCAAGCAACACGCTTATCGTGTGTACCACCAGGCTTGGAAATAAATTACCACCTAAACAATGGGGTTGGGAATTCAAACAGACTCGCTTGAAACCCATTCAGATTAAAGAGCCCGTTGCCCCTGAGAAAATTTTGCGCCTAGTTTTATGCAGATGCACCGCAGGATGTGGATGCAGAAAAGTCGTAATGCACTGCACTTCTGTCATAATTGCCATGGTGACTGCATAAATGGGATTCCTCTTGCAGGTGAAGAAGAGGACGAAGAAAAGGAGTAACTACTCGTCCCCTCAATTGAATATCAACCGCTGATAGAGGAAGATGAGTGATTGAGGGAGAATTCTTAACAATAACATTTTTGTCCGTCTCATTCATGTCATGATTATTTCACAAATTTTTATTATCCAATTTATAAAAATAATTATTAATTTTATTATTATTATTAATTATTTAATTTTATTCTTATGTCTTTTTTGTCCTAAATAAATTATTTAAAAAGTTAAAAATGTTTGAATTATTACTTGCTAATTTGTCCTGATATTTAAGAGTGCTGGCATACAGACTATAGCTATTTAACGGACTAAGTCCATTTTAAAAAAAAATCGCAAGGTACACATTTTATAGAGAATTCAATTCTCTATAAAGTGTGTAGAGCATTCAAATGCTCTACACATTTTATTATGAGCATTTTTATCGTGCGAGGCAAGGTTCACGACATATCAGCCCGTTTTTGAGAAAAAACTTTGATAGGACAAAATCTGAAAAATATGCCATTTTTCAAGTGCGATTATCTCGAAAACTAGAGGTACGAAAAAGTGAAGAGCAAGCACATTTTTTATAGGATTTTTAATGCTCTTTCATTTTGTATATAGAAAGTTCTTTGCTGGGGTTGGCCGTTTTCGAGATATTTAAAAAAAAAAACGCATTTTTTTCTTGTTTTTTCGAGTTTCTGACTTTAGCTCACTTCCTATTCATCAGGACTTTTAATATCGCCTTCCCTGGACACCACTGAACAAGCGTAAAACAATCAATAACATCGGATTTAATTTCAGTACATACTATACTTTGACTGGGCGAAAACTTTATACTAGATACCGATGCTAGTAAGGAAGTCTCTCCCAGGACATAGGATGACAGGAACGTGTCATTGTATATTTTAGCAAATGCTTGTCGAAACCCAAAAGAAATTATTACGTAACAAAGAAAGAACTGTTAGCAATTATTAAATCTGTAGATCATTTCCATCATTATCTCTATGGAAGAAATTTCTGTCGCAAACTGATCACGTTGCTTTGAGCTGGCTCCTCAGTCTTAAGAACCCGGAAGGGTATGTTGAATGATGGACTCGGCAACAGCAGGTTCAAGAATATGACAAAGATTTGATACCAAGAGGGATTGTCTCATGCAAGCACTAATGTGTTCTTGAGAACACCTTGTCCTTTGAACTCTTGTGCTGAAATAAAGTTTGAAAGCCAGATTTCAGTGACTATCCGCTAAGTTGTCACCGATTCGAGTTCAAACTTACTACCTGATCCTTCTTCGAACGTCCAACCTACACGAAGCTGTAAGGGCAAGAAATTTCCTGTTTCTCGCCTGTTGTTGTTACTGATGACCTGCTGTTTCGGCGGAGCCGATTCAGGACCAGTGACGCAGGAAGCAGGAAAGAACGAAGAAAGACACAAGACGAGAGAACAAAGTTTATTACAAGAACGCATCACCGACGAAGGTCGGAGGGGATGCAGATTCACATTTTGACGAGGACCCAGAAGGCGGAAGACTGACTTTATCCTTAAGAAACATCCATGCCTTATTCTGGATTCGAACCCGAGCCCTCAAGACAGCGGCCGAAGACGCTATCCACTTCACCGCCTGGGCGGCTAGAATTCTCACCTGAAATGAAACAGTACCGAACACTGTGGGATTCTCACACTGAGGAATGGAATAGTAGTAGGCTTGCCATAATTTTGGAAACCCAACCCAGGATACTTTCTTAAAAAGTAAAAATATACAGAGGCGTGACCATGGGGGGGGGGGGGTAGCACTCCCCTACAGGGATATTACATTGTAACATTCCTTTTTGCTAGCAATTTCCCCTTATTCTAACTATGCATACAGCACCCCCCCCCCCTCCCCTATAGTGAAACCCTAGTCTCAGAAGCGGATCCAGTGAGGAATTTTGGGTGGGAACTTGTATTGCCAAATCAACAACGGCGATGATGATGATGATAGTTGCTGCCACTACCAACGTAATGTTAATTGACTGATTTTGGGGGGAGAAATTTCCCATCCATAGATCCGCCCCTGCTAGCTTCGCTTAAAGAATGTATAAATAATATTTAGAATACAGAATAGGTTACTAGTCACAAGGTAAACTTATTCTTTTAAAAAAAAAATTTTTTTTTTTGCTTGCTTGATTGCTTATCCCAGACCGGACACACCTTCAAAAACCGGACTGTCCGGTGAAATCCTGGACGTATGGCTGTATACATAAGTAGTATACCGTAAGTGGGAGAGAGATGATAGAAGGAGCATCAGATGGCAGTTATTGCTCCCTTGTTCTAGAGTGCCCAGCATACTAAATAAGAGACACATGACAGACCCACTAGAGCAGTGGTTCACCTTTTTAGTGATCGGCACTCCCTTGAATCTAAAAATAAGTTCTCGCACCCCCTCGAAAAATGTAATTTCCTAAATAAATAAATAAAAGCACATCTATTGCAAGATAATTTATTTATTGAAAAATAAACACATACATATACAAACAAAACACTATCTCAATTCTTAATGGTTACGTTGTTTATTCATAATAATACTTTTGAAGCGAGGCTCTTTCTTTGAAAGAGCTACGAGTAAGTCATCATTTGCATTTAAGCGATTTCTGGCTTTTGTTTTCATGTGCAAAGTGATGAAAAAGTCATTCCACACAGGTAGGTGGTGGCAAATGGCAAAAGTGATATGGCAATGCTGCTTTTGGCAGCTGTGGATGAGGTTCTAACTGTGAACACCAGAATTGCTCTACGTCGTTTTCCAAATTCCATTTGAATACGTGCATTGGCTCGTATTTCAATAAGATCGTCTTTTGATGGCCAGAATCGCTGTCGTCCATCGAATTTGGGTCAAATGGAAATGGATCCAGTATTCATCTCTGAGCTTTGCTAATATTTCCCATGGAAAGTATCCATGAGAAATATTATATTCACTCAATTGTTGGAGGTGTATTGCAATTTCCGGTATAATTTTTATTTTCTCATTTTTCCGAACAATTGAATCAAGCAAAGGAAAGTTTGCAAAATTCCCATTTTCAACTCGACGTTTGCAAATTTTTAGTTTTTCAATAAGCGAAGATAATTTTTCACTAGCTGTTATTATGTTCTTACCAAATCCTTGCAGTGATGTGTTTAATTCATTCAGGTAGCTAAATATATCTACTAAGTAGGCTAGTCAAAGTATTGCTTCTCTTTTTTCAGAAGCTTTAACTAAATCACAATTTTGGCAGGGGTGTAGTCGAGGGGGGACGCGGGCGGACGCAGACCCCCCACCTTTTCTCCTGATCTCAAGCGTACCCCTACTTTTTATTTTGTAAGGGGACACTTTTTTTTTAAATTTATATATACATATATATCCCCTCTGCAGCTTGGCATAGATGGAATGCTTGGCCGATGACCTCAGATTATTATTCTTTGGTCACTCTTCCTCTGAAAAAATATATGGATAGGGGTGGCGGTTATTACAAAAATAACTGGTTTTCGTTTTTTTTTTTTAGAAAAAAAAAACGTTTGTAGACAAAAAAAAATGTTATTTACATTCGGATTTTAGAAATTTTCTAAAGCTTCCTCTAATGAGCTTTAAAAAAATCATTAGAGAAGTCAATGACAAGTATCAATGTAATCAATGAATCAATGTATTCAATGAGTAATCAATGTAATCAATGAAAAAGTATCTCTATGGAAAGTTCTTTGAGATAATTTCATTTCAAAATGCAAGAATCTTAATTAATTTTTCTTTCTTGAGCTGAGAATCATATGCTTTGGAGCACAATTTTTGGTTTTTAATAAATAACTAAATAAAATTAAAATAATTATTCTTTTGATTTTATCAACATGTTAAGAGTTCGAGTTGGAAAGTAAAAAAAAAAAAAAAAAACTGGATATAATTGAAAAAGTATCTCAATACAAGATCCACGATACATTTAGAGACTAGGGTCGTTACTCAAGACATTTTATATGGGTGATACTACTTGTAACGCGATACTTCCCAGCCCTATGTCAATCACAGAAATTATACAGTATTGGCTAAAATTCTTCAAAAAAAGAGTGTCCCCCACCTTTTTTTTTACGACTACACCACTGAATTTTGGTTAGTAAAAAACAGTATAATTTCCTCGCGTAATTCAAAAACCCTGCTTAGAATGCGGTCCTTGGAGAGCCATCGTACTTCAGTGTGATAAAGAAGCACAGTATGAATAACACCGATTTCCTTGCACAAAGCACGAAAGATAAGATGATTAAGCACTCGTCCTTGGATATACTTAACTACATTTACTGCAGTAGTTAAATGTTGTATTAAATTCTCTGGCAAAGCTTTCGATGCAAGCGCATGGCGGTGCAACATACAATGAGTTATTGTTACCTGCGGTATTTTTGTCTTGATGTATGAAAAGAAAATCCAGAATTTTTACCTAACATTGCAGGGGCACTATCAGTGCAAATTGGGCCTATCACATTCATGGTTATTTGATGTTTCAAAGTTTTTGATATGATTGAAAGTGGAAGAAATAATTAATACAACCTAAAAATGTGATTATTTATTCAAAAGAGAAGTTTTTATTACTGCAGAGTAAAATATTTCTCGGTAAATAGGATTTTCTAGCCTGGTGCATTTTGGTGTCGTTTGAGGCAAAGGTAGAGAGGGTAGGAGTGGCGGTCCCAAAAGTCGACGTATCGTTCGTTCACTAGTTTCTCACAGGCGGTAGTTTCCATTGAAAATTTAGAAACTTCTTTCGCACCCCTTAAAATGCTTTTTCGCACCCCAAGGGGTGCATGCACCCCTGGTTAAGAACCACTGCACTAGAGGAAATTTTGGCATTATCAAGACACTTAACAACGTTCATGAATGTTTCTTTTTCTTCGACCCTGACGGTCTAACTTACCCGAAGGTGTAAGGTATTTGTTTGGATGGCTGGAAAATGCCATCATTATTATCATCGTGCCAATTAACATTTTTGAATGGCCGACATATTTTCTGGGACTACAGCTGACAAAGGTCTTCCTGTGTGTTCTTCATCCAGGAGAGAATTTCGACCTTTTCTAAACTTTTTAAACCATCTGAATACAGTGGCACGAGATGAAGCATCATTTCCATATGCTAATTGTAGACGTTGAAGAAATTCTTCTTGATTTAGCCCCACTTTAAAATCATAGAAAATCATACTTCGATAATACTCTCGCGTCAACTACATTTTCTTTTCTTTCAAAATTTATTCTACGATAGCTAAATTGTAATTGTTGCCACAAATAATCGTCTGCGGAGATAAGAGTTCAAATTTAAATATCCGACCAATAATTTTTTTTTCTAGCGTATATCATCTGCCTCTGTCTCAAAAATTTCAGTGTGACCATCGTATTGTATTCTAAACATCTTGCACTTTTATTTTAAAATTATTAAATTTTAAAAGTATACACAACTATGTCATCTTATTGAAATGCTTTTTTAAAAAAACACTAGAAATTATATGACATGAAATGTGATATATGACATGATTGTTTTGCTACCACTGCAGTCAAGAATATTTGGTGTTGCTGAATTTTAATAAGAGGGGCATTGCATTATTAACTGATGCATAACTTAATGGATGAAGAGCAGTGACAAAGCATGAAGAAAATTTGGGGAAACGGATGGGGGGGGGGGGGGGGGGGGTACTTAAAGGACCCGCTAGTAAGCAACTCTCACTTTAATTATACATTACAGGAAATACTGTATGCACTTATATTGAGTTTGGTGGATTAATAGAAAGAAAGTAGCGGGTTGTTTCAAATAATACAAATAATTTCAAATATTTTCAGAATTTAAATAATTTCTTTTTTATATAACATGTGTGCTAGTTCTGCTTTGCAACCCATGCTTCCAACATATATATTCATGGGTGTATTTAGAGAGGGGGGGTCAGAACCCCCCTGTAAAATTGTTACTTTAATTAATACTATTCCTTACAGAATATTTGAATAGTATTACAAGTGGAGTTTTATAGAATAATTACGGTTTGAACACAATTTCGACAAATTAATAAATTTTTGCAATGTTAAAATAATATGAATCACAAAGAATGTTACGAATGTCATGTAATACAAGTAAAATTAACTGGAATGTGGCTCAGCTGAACTTTTTCATACCCGAATTCATTGTTTTTTTTTTCAAATTTTACAAGAAAAAATTTGAAAAATCTGTAACGTGGATCCAAATGATTACAACTATAGCGTGTTAATCTTCATTTTAAAGGGTTTGAAAAAACTTCCGATTAATACCATACTTGACAATGTACCCCCAGAGGAGGGGGGGGGGGAGCAATGACATCACAAACAAAAAATTGCATCAGGGCAATTTTTTACAATGATTGAAACTATAAAGTTTTGTGATCATTGAGCCATAAATAAATCCTTTTATGTCTGATTATGTCAAAATTTGCCCTATGCTGCCATGTTAAAAAATATAAAATTTAAAAAAAATTGATCTAGTTCTAGATCTTTTGATATGAAGTTTCGTGGCTGCTATCGTGTCCTTAAGAAATCGACCACATTAGACATCACTCCAAAAATGTTACATGCTAACCGAAGATAAGCACTTACTGTCCTACTAAACCGCCCCTCTTTATTGCACTATCTTCCAAAAAATTTAAAGACTGAAAATAACAGTACTTCATTTCGTCACGATGTGGCATTGATGGTTTCATTCCGTACTGCCACTTCAGGTGTTGTTATACCTTAAAAGTTTCTTTTGATTTAAAAAAAATTAAAGTTCAGTCTTAAAAAATCATTAGTTCTTCATCTAATTGCTATGTGGCACTGACTCCACACCACCACTGCTTGTGCTACCATCCCTTAAAATTTTTTTTGGATCTTTGAAAAAAAATCCAAGGTAGTCTTTAAAAAGTAACCTGGTGGTTCCTTTCGACTGCTATGTGGCACTGATGGTTTCATTTCATAATGCCACTTCAGGTGTTGCCACCCCTTAAAATGTTTCTTTGAATCTTTAAAAAAAATGTATTAGCTAAAAAAATTAGATGGGAAAATTTTAAAGTACCCTAAATAATGCCCGCAGTCTTCTACGAAAACAATACCATTGTCACCTAAAAAAAGTTTATACATAACCCCTCCTAGAAAATTACGAAATCAATATAGTTGCCACCTCAAAAAAAAGTTAAAAAAAAAAAATGAAAACTCAAAACATTCTCTCATTTTGCAAAAATACAAAGATTTCCAAACAACAATACAAAGACGTCCAAGATCACGAAAATAAAAGATGGCTACTGGTGGCGGTATGCATACCGCCACTGGTGTAGAACCGACTATTCTTGTCTGCTGAGGGATAAATAGAAAAACCAGTTTTTGCTTTTATCTTAGCTGTGAGAAAAGTAATGAACTAAAACATCTGATAAACTTTTCCGATATAAGTACGAACCACCCCAAACATAGGAAAATAATGCAGACGTTTAGGCTGATAGAGAAAGGCATTAATAAAATGTTGTGGTAGAAGTTAAAAATATTTGGGTGGGGTATGAAAAGGAAAGGGCTTTGTTTTAAAACCAATTTTAGTTTTATAAACTATAATAAAAATTTCAATTGCGGCGCTCCTATGAAATGGCACCTGAGGCTGTGGCCATGGTTCTACCCCAAATTCGCCCATAATGACTTTCACCCTAATTCATCATTCAATGACACCTCGTGTCTTCGAATTTCATCCCCGGGTTCAGAGGAAGACGAAAACACAGGAGGAATTTTCCCCCCATGTTTTTGCTCCCCCTGGTCAGTTTGTCCCTAAACATTTTACTGTTAAGCTTTTGTTTGGACAAAGGATTTAGAATATTGGACGAAGAAAATAAATAATTGCAACAACGTCGTCTCAAATTAGCATACATAAAATCGAGTAGTGGAGAAAATTTCTTGACGTTAAATAGATTTCTCTACAGGATTTACCACAAGCGAAATGATATACTATTATGTCAAAAATATGAGTTTTTTTTAAGAATTTTAGCTTAAAATAAGAAAAGGCTTTGAATAGGAAATTCAAATATTTTAGGGAACCTATCTCACTTACACTATTTGTGAACATCTCTGGAAATTTCGTCAAACTCAGATGAATTTTTCATATAGATATGCATGCTGTTTGAATAAAAAGAAGAAAACTGTAAATTTGCTATTTTTCTGAAGTTCAAAATTTTCTCGCTTTTGAAGGTACAACCATACGACTTTAGAAAACATTCTAGACTATCGTAGACCACCCCAACGTGCCATCTCAATTTCGTTTAACCATTGTAGTTTTTGAGATACAGTCATAGCAGGTATGCAGCTTGAAATCATTTCTGTAATATAATGTCTTGCAGTGAAGTTGTTCTATGTCTGTGCCGTAACACTTAATAAACTAATTATTCTTTTAAACTGTATTTTCATATTATTGCTTTAATATGGCAGATTACATAAACTATAACTTTCATAAATGTAACTTCTAATTGATAAGATAACTTAACTTATAGTCTAATAAGACTGACATCAACGCTTTCTTTTG
This sequence comes from Amaurobius ferox, assembly GCA_951213105.1. Lineage (NCBI taxonomy): Eukaryota > Metazoa > Arthropoda > Arachnida > Araneae > Amaurobiidae > Amaurobius > Amaurobius ferox. Next base: position 126,254,113 of record OX578142.1, read on the forward strand.
TAAGATGGATAACATTTAAGCTTTCGTCAACTGAAACATCAGTATCAGAATTGGGATATAATCTAATATTAATATAGTCATGTTCACTACTATTTTTAACAATAACAGAACTATTAAGGGACATGTTACTGTGGAAAAAATATTAGAATGTTATTCATGTAATGTACTCAGAGGAAAAATTGAAGAAACAAATATGAATTTATACTATAGTAAAGTATAAGTTATCAAAAGGACATTTTTGTTAAATTATTTGCTTATTGGACTAAAATATCTTTGTTTCTAATGGTTATAAATATCTAACAGCTATGTATAATTTGTTGACAAAATTCTGTTGTTACAGATATTCTAAGAACTGTAATTATTCAATAAATGCATAATTTACATCATTTACTTGGAGTAAAAAACACCACCAAAATTTTTTCTATTAAGACGAGTACATCGGCAGGGCCTGATCAACGCACGGGGCCGTGCCACCCCCCCCAACATCATCTGACTTTGATTTGAATTCTTAGACTTTGCTATATTATTTTTACTTTCCCTATAAGGTACATAGGAAAAGTATTGAAATCGTACCGAAAATCGCAATTCGAGTTTTCGACGGATCTACACATTTCAAGCACTCTAGAACCCGAAAAAACTAATTTTAGAGTGACGTCTGTGTGTGCAAAGTATGTATCCATTCTAACTGAAAAACTACTTGACCCAATTTCACTAACTTTGATAGATAAATTACCCTAGTGCTGATTAAATCTTGATACGGTTAGCATTTTTCACAGGATAAAATAAATGAAATGAATAAAAACTTGAAATTTTAGTATATATACGAATATATATATATATTTCGCATAACTTTATATGATTTTATCTATATTTTTATGAAAAGTATTTATGCCTAAATTAACTGAAACATTTGAAATACATGACACATGAATACACATTTGAAATATATTAAAAATATATTTATAAATTTTCACAAAATTTCAAGGAAAAATATCATAATTCGGGTATTCTAAAAATTTACTTTTACACTCGTTAAGACGGACAGTCAAGGGTTAACATTTATTGTACGTATTAGCGAGAGTTTATTATAGCAGAAGTCCATAAACCTGGCGTAAAATAGTAACATATTTTTATGTAACATGCTAGGTACATTTAAAAATACAACCGTAAAACCAAAAAGACAAAATGTTAATCAAAACATTTTAATATGTATAATGAGGCAAATATGAAAAAATATTAACAGTCAAGGCATAAACAAAATGTAGTAACGTATCGCTATTTTTAAAATGAAGTAATATTTATTTGTTTCTTCTGGGTAAGCAGTCTTCTTTTTATGACAATCTCAATTTTAGTCAATTGCTCAAAAACATGTTCTGGAACATCTACTGATAAAAAAATTAAATTAACTGTATCTATCTTAAGGAATGAACGAACGTATTAAGCGATGTTTATAACATGCAACGTCTATAGACTTTAACCGGGGAATCGGTATTTGTACGTAATAACCAGAAATCCATCTTAAACGTGTGCCGTCTTAACGAGAGTCCACTGTATTTCATCTTGCTTTTATTTTTGTTCTAAGAGAACGAGTGTTTGGTTTTCGAGATTTCCTTGTATGTGCTGGTATAATCCCTATTAAAAATCCCTATATCTGAGCCCAAAGGAGATGGCACTCCCCAACTGAGTGGTAATGTTTCATGTCATTCTGGGACAAAGGAATGGTGGGGTGGGCGAATCGTTTGCGGGGCGAATAGGTAGGGACACCGTGACCACGCCGCCCCACTCCTAGTCAAGGCCATGGACGCAAGAACCGGGGGAGGGGGGGTGGGGGCGGATAGCTCGAGTAGCGAGCTAATAATCTTGGCAGCGTTTCTCTACAATAACTTCCCATCATAATTAATGCTTATGATCATATTTTAAAACTATTGCAAGTTAAGGGCTTTTTCAAAATGACACAAAGAGACGGCTAGTCCCTTTATGACCCCAGCTGTTAAAAAACTAAAAATCTGATGTGGCTAGCACATGACTTTCGTACCAGATTCAAATTAATTTCCTCTCATAATTCATTAAATTGAGTGAAACTGCACAAAATAATCAGGTTAATTATTTGAAATTACTCTCAATTTGCAGTTTTAATTCAATATTTGTTTTCATTTGGCGACTGGACGTATTTTCAAATGCGACGTAGCGAAACTGCGAGAGAAAAAAAAAATCTCGAGAACTGTTAGTTCTAGAGTTATGGGGTTGGTCTTATTCTTCTCGGCATCAATAATTGCATGCAAAACAAGCATTTAATCGATACATTTGAGCTTATGTAGTCTTATTTTAGATTTAGACGATTCTTGCGGCGGGTCATTTCACAAAAAACTTTTTTTCCAAATCGTATCAAAAACTAATCAGCAGCAGGGTGACCTACAAGTGACCTATTTACCACATTTTGTGAAATTTGATTCATTAGTTTTTCAGCTAGAGATGATACATAAGTTGCACAGACAGACAGACACACACAGACGCTACGCTAAAAATAGTCTTTTCAGGTTCAAGAGCAGTGTTTCTTAACCTTTGTGAGACCACGGCCCGGTAAATTCTTTTCTTTATAAGACGAGGGCCCGGTTCCAACAAATTGTCTCGTAAATACCTTTTTAATGTTTTAAAAATTCATACATTAAATAAGTATTAATAATTAGTTATGGCATAATCATAAAGCGTATTAGTACATTTATATATACGGTGTGGTATGCTGACAAATATAAAATTGCATTTAAATAAGTTATCAATCACAGGATTAATGAAATCGTGTAGCATATTGTAATTTCCTCTGGTCAACATCTTTAAATTAATTTGTGCCTATTTTCATTGACATATCCCATTCTGATCATCAAAAATTCATAATATTATTCAGTATAAAATGGATTATTGTATTAATAAATTGATTTTACTGATGTTGGTTTGAAAAATATTTATTCATTGTAATTCACCATAGAAGTCAGCTGAACAGTCTCATTCATATTAAAATGCGGCTTGGTCACTGACATTTGCTACATAGATGTTATTTAGGTGTTTTGGTTCTGAGCTTTTCAGCACATTCACGAATATTATTCTCCTTAGAATATTTTTACTATGAAATATTTATTCATAAAAAAATGCTTAGAAAACTAAAACGACAAATTCCAAGAGAATCTCTCGTAGCCCCGTATAATTGATGTCAAGGCCCGGCGGTTGAGAAACACTGTTCTAGAGTACTCGAAACGTATAGATTCGTCGAAAACTCGAGTTGCGCTTTTCGACACGATTCTAATACTTCTCTATACATCACCATGTAATTGTAGGGAATGTAAAATGCGAAATCTGAATCTAATGGGAATTTTACATTGGTATTTTACAATAATGAATTTAAGGTAATGACACTTATCCATTGTAAGCTCAGCGACACATTTTGTGCGATATTTTGATTAGTAATTTGCAAGTAATTAAAAATATCTGTTAATTTTTGTAGTATTTAAATAACTAAGTCTTAGAAAAAGCTATTTCTTTTACACACCAACAACGATTTTTAGGAGCACGAATTTGCCGAGATAAATGTTTGACGCACATAGTTGCACTACGCGATTTGCAATAATGTAGACGTAAAATAAAAAAGTTTTATAAAAATATGCATTCTTCGCATTTTTTTAGCAATTCAACTAGAAGAGCGAAAGTGTCCCATTACTGCTGCAAACTCCTCCATTTCCCCATACATACAGAGATGGAGATGCCTTTGGGAAAATGTCGGCGAACAAACATGAACTATTCTGGAAAATTACGGGTTAAAAGCCGAATTACCGTGGATATGTATTTTAGCGTGACGATGACAGCAGGTGTCCCCCAAGTCATCTGAGTCAATAAAAGATAAACATTTGGAAGTTCTCATTACTTTTAATGCACCCAGACGATAGATGCGCGTGAGAGTAGTACATGCCGTAAAAAAACACGTGAATAGACAGACTTTCGACGTTGCTATCCAATTGTCGCAATTCACTTGTCGCAAGGTGAAGTCATCAAAGCCACTAGATATATCTCTATCGATTAAAATATTTCCAGATTGTTTCAAAATATTCCATTATATAATCTACAGAAAAACGAACCGAAATTGCGTTAAAGAATAATAACAAGATATCAATACGACGATTCCTTCCGATATAATTACAACTAAGGAATCGCTTATCCGATCATATTTTTGGAAACAAGAAATAAATTTGACAGATAACTTCGAAATGGTAATCCACAGTAGATCGGACAAGGCTAGAGAGCCTAGATACTATCTAGGCTCTCTAGGTAAGGCCGGGCTAGGAGCAGAGTTCGGCTCGACATAGATGTAAAGTTAAAGAAAAATTACATGGATTAATAAAATAACTTATACGCTCTTATTAAGGGCGCATACCGTTTTTTTTTTTTTTTTTGGGGCGCCCTCTCAAAACAATTGTCACCTAACTGACATATGCCTGCTTTCAAGGAAGTTTTGCAAGTTATTTTCTTACAAGCAGCAGTTTTATTTATTGAGATATACATTAATAACTCTATATTTTGTAGGGAAATAACAAAAATGAAGAAGCTAAAATTTGGCATGTAACGTAGCAAAATTATACATGCGATCTTAATACAGGTTGTCAGGAATGGGGACGGAAATATCAGCGCGGTACTATTTTTAATTAAAACACACCAAATTATTTTAGGGCAAAATATCATTTTGAAGAATATGGCATTATTGGGTGGGGGGTTGAAAAGAAAACTGTTTCTATCTATAATAATAAAAAAGATGTTTATCTGTTCGTGTCGTCTGTAGCGGAAAATTTAAGAAACCTACGACCATGAAATTTGGTACACGGATACTTCAGGACCGAGACTATGCGCCTCGGCGAGATATTTTTAAAATTCGAATTCGTGTTTAGTTATTTTATGTTTTAGCACGTGTTTGGGAGATTCTACAAATTGGTCGGTTTCTTAGTGACCGAAAATATTATCACAGAGTTTCCACTTTAACACCATTGGAAAGATCGATTCCCTTTCCAACAAACTTTAAATGGAATCCATAATTAATACGGATATTCGTGAATTTTTACAATATATATTTTGTGTGTTTATATTGCAGAAATGACAACCTCTCAGTTATAGTTTTAGTAATCTAGACAGGAAAATTCCAGTAATCTTTCAATAAAGACGCAAGTGGTTTGATTTGCGATAAAAAAATTGTTTGCAATGATAATCGGAATAATATTTGATTAAACATTTTCAATTTTTTTATATACAGTGGCTCCCAAAAGTGTTCGTACACTTTAAAAATTTGCAGAGAAAGCGCTTTCACCTGGAATTGAATTCGAATATAAAGTTTAATATATTTTTATATCATCTCCATGTGATTCTGAATAAAACCTAATATTTTTTTTTTTATATAAAAATGAAAATGCAAGGAGGCAGAGAAAGAACACGTCACAAAAGTAATCGTACACCGAAACATTTTTCGATAAATTCATAAATAAAATTATTATCTGTCGCTTTTTTTTTAACACTTTACAACAAAGTTGAAAAGTGTTTATGACTTTGTTCATTCATTCTGTCTGTCTGTCCGTTAGCACGATAAATGCCGTAAAAATGACTTCCTTAAACCATTAATAGAAGACTACGGGAGCGGAATCTACACTCGCTGCGCCCATTATGCCGCCTACCACTGACCAATAATATGCACAGTCAACAGCGATTGCAATGGTGCCGGGTCCGATCAACGTGGGATTGTTCGGATTGGGAACGAATTGTCTTCAGTGATGAGTCCCGACGACCAGCGCAGACGTGTCTGGAGACAGCCCGGACATCGTCAGGATCCTGCTCTTATTGTCACACGGCCCGGCAACAGGGAGTTATGTTCTGGGGGTGCCATTTCGTTTGATAGTCCTCCGTGGCACCATTACAGCACAGCGGTACGTTGTCGACATTTTACGACCCGTTGTATTGCCATTCCTTTAGCGACACCCCGGATGAACTTTTCAGCAAGATAATGCCAGGCCACACACTGCACGCCTCTCTATTGATTGTCTACGTGCTTACGACACACTTCCTTGGCCAACCAGGTCCCCAGATCTCTCGCCTGTTGAGCACATTTGGGCTGAGATAGGGCATCGCCTGCGACTATCCCGTAATGTAGACGAATTTGCTCGTCCGTTGGAGGCCATTTGGAACGACATCCCTCAGAACATCATCCAGAAACTTTATGCATCAATGTCACGTCGGGTAGCAGCTTGTATCAAAGCCAAAGGTGGACCAACGCCATATTGACGCGCTCACTTTGTGTTGATCTCATCTTTCAGCGCAATAAATCGTCCAATTGTTCTGAAATTCTAAGTATTTCTTTTTCTGCACATTCCCATTACACGTACCAAATTTTGTCTCATTTGGATAATTCTTTCTTGGTGCGTCGATTTTTTTGTCTTAAGAGTGTATATATAATTGATATTTATAATAGCAAACTATGCATAAACTACAGTAAGTACAAACAAGAAAGATTAATCATGCATAAAGTATTGGTTATGAAATACTTTCCAACTTCAATGCAATCTTATTTGCGATTTAAAATGCGATACATTCCTCGATAATATTTTAAAAATTATCATAATACTACATTAATTTATTATATTTGAAAACTTCATCGAAAAAAATGAACTTCATTCAAATGACGGCATTGAAATATAAATTGCCTGGCTTAAACATCTCTAAAATGCGATACATTCCTTGGTAATATTTTTAAAATTATCATAATACTACAATAATTTATTATATTTGAAAACTTCATCAAAAACAACTGAAATTTATTCAAATGACGCCATCGAAATATAACACGCCTGGCTCTCTCTATAAAAGCAGCATTTCATTCATAAACATTTCTCCATTCATTTCATTCATCACAATACTATAATAATTTATTTTATTAAAAACTTAAGACCATGGAGGTACAAGTAATTAAACTCTATGCTTAAAACTTCATCGAAAAAAGTCGTCCTTCTCTCTGTAAAATCAATGAATATTTCATTCATATCAGCTATATTGCAGACTCCATGAGCTAAATAATTTTGCGGCGTTAAAATTGTTGCAATTAGTGTGTTTATCGTTCATTTCTAGTTTGGATGCCGACTTGTGAAGGCCTCATACTGTTAGTTATTTTCGTGTTTTTGGTAGTTATTCTTGTATATTCCGCGTGATACATATCACCTAAAGTTATAAAAATATATATAAAATTTTTCTAAGTATATAATGTTAATGTGATTTAAAATTCGGAACTTTAAGTAAGTTTGGTACATATTTTCACTCTATGATTTCGAAGCTGAATGAAATAATATAGAAATTTTCTCATGTAGATAACAATTGTATTTACCACAATCTAATGTTGTACGATTCATTAAAAATTATAAGTTCTAATCACTTCATATCTTATGTGATCTGTTTGCACACGACACTCGATTTAGGTTACGTGATTATACTTATGAAGTTGTTTGATAAGTCATTTCAACTTTGGACGTTGTGTGGATAGGTTTGCTTCGCTCATAGCTGTAACAGAATTATAATGTTTTAAGATGTTAGTGTTTTAAAAATAAATCTTATACTGTGAATGTCGTAGTTGGATGTTACTATCTAAAAAGAATGTCTAAAATTCAAAGTATGCCATCACTCGAGCAAATAATTTCTAGTGTAAATAGTGCGGAGTTGACTGTTCCTGCCCTAGAAGAAACAAAATCTGTGGACATTGTCTCAGATGTGATTAATTCACCCTCACAAAAATTTGCTGTGGATTGGTTAGAAACCTATCTTATGTCTTCCAAAACCCCAGCAGAAACATCTACCGTTGTCAATTCACAAGTTCTCACCGAGGTTGAAAACTCAACTCACGATCTGCTTTCTTGTGCTCTAACACATAGTGGACTGTTATCTTCCAATGCAGAATCAGTTTCGACTGAATCTACTTCTTCAGATTTTATGCAAGATGCACTCCGTCGTTGGTATTTCGGTTCTAATGTGTATGTGTATTTGAAACTTCGTCATGGGAAGTTAAAAGTGTATATATGGAAATATCTCTCTAACGATCGAAATGAATTACAGCCTACGCGTGAAGGTGTTACACTGTCACCGGCTACATGGAGTGAATTTTCTCAAAAATTGTGGTCGTTCAATATTCTATATGCAGATACCTCTTTCGTCAGTCGCAATGAGTTGTTCTGTTTCAATGACAACGGAAAATTGCATCTGCAGAAAATAATTCAATTATATGATTCAAAATTTTGTTTAACACAGTGTCATATTACCTTAGATAAAAATCAAATAGCATGTTTACAGAATAGTGTTAACAACATTAGTATACATCTTCGAGAAACTATATTTATAGAGTGGCTTCCTGCTCAAATATTAAAAATAAAGAACACTATAACCTTTCTACCATCACTTATTTGTGACAAAAATTTTGCATTCGAACAATTAATCTCTTGTATTCATGACAACATCATGTGTCATGTAAGAAAACTTTTCAAATGTGTTGGCTGTGTTGGTCAAGTTGAAGATTTAAGTTACCATGAATGTCTTTACAGCACTCCATTACAAATGTTTGACAGAGTGTCTGAACAAGTACTTCTAAATCTTGACATTAATAACATTGCTAAGAAAGTTTTGTTGCGTGGTGAAGAAGTCTTTTACTGCTATGATAGAAATTTTTTCGAGTCATTCAAATCAGAGGACTATGAAAGTGCGATAAGGAAATTATTTTAACTTATTTGTTTAAATGTACAAGTGATAATGGTTAATGTGTATTTCATTAATAATAGATTCATTAAATGGTTTTTATCTTTCAAATTGAATTCCTTATTTATACTCATTAGCTAATTTTTTTTTTTTTTTTTTTTTTTAGCATGTTCCATTTAAGAAATGTTATATTGTTGTGAGTTATGTATCTATGCATTCAAGTGTAACAGGTTTACTAATCTCACTTTTTAAAATAAAATATAAAAAATTAAAAATAGATTTATTCGAATCATATCAAATGTCTACAGTGTGAGTTTCATGACAAAAGATATTTACACTTTACAGTGTTTAAATCATAAATTTATAATCAATGTCAAAATTCTGAATTCATTCAAAATAAATGCTAATTTATGTTCCATTCTCTAAAGTATGAAGATTCATAAACAATGCTGTGTTTCAATCTCTAAGAATCGGTGAAAATTCGACTGTAGTTTCTTAAAAATCTACGAAGTTGGGAGTTATTCTGTAATAGGTGTAAAATTTTGTTGTGGTCCTGTCATTTTCTGTGTGTTGTTAAATATGTACATTCAAATGGGATCATTTATTAAGAGCAGAGGGGTCTTATGGAGCACCTACAACCACAAAATTGTGATATTTCTATGTGCATGTCAATAATGTCTCGTATTAAGATATCAAAACTCATTACATGTTTCTTTTAAGGTGTTAATTGCATATCTTTCATATTTTTTAATGTTATTGCAATGTACTGTACTTGTCTCAGAGGGTCACTCTTTCATTTAAATTCAATGTTAACAATCACCTATCCTTAAAAACAGTAAGTTATATACTATTCTTCTTTTAAAAAAAAATATATATATATATACTCGTTTAATGATCTTAAACGTTGTTGTAACAATAAAACCTAGCTCTTATTTGATAGTCATACACTAAGTATTGTGCAATTTTTGTCAAATTGCATTAAAATTTGATAATTTTAAATGGGGAAAAAAAAAAACCATTCGTGAGTATTCTATAATATTGAAATGCTATGATCTTCCAGCTCTTGTATGTATTGTATAATTTGATAAATTTTTCATTTAAATATGGGAACTGCTTAAAACAATAACATTGCAATTAACTCGCTTTGCGAACATGAACTTTGGGTCACTATCTGTTACACTGATAAGCGCGATAAGCTATAGAGCCGATTTGGAATGTATTTTGGGTGAGTCTTTGGCCTGCATGTTGTGTGTATTGTGGGGGGAGGGGGTATATTTATAGAAAATATGTATTCATATACATATTCTTTCTGAGAGCAGCTTTTTCAAAATAAGATCCACACATTTTAGTGGTGTCTATTGAAATGTAAGGATGCAATCATGCATTTGCAATCGTCGGATTTCCACTTGGACGAATTCAGACGTAAAATACACCTCTAATGCTTTTTTTTTTTTAAATTATAACTTAACATTTAGAAGGTATATGGAATATCTGCTTATATGAAAAAAAAAAATGGATAGCATAAGACAGTAGCAAGTTATTAAAAAGAAAAAAGAAAAAAATGCATAATTTGGAAAGAATAATTGTGTGGTGGCAATACGGCAACATAATGACATCATTATAGATAAGATCTAATTTTTAATAATGTAATAAGAGTGTATCACTCATTTGGAGTGTGGACAGTAAGTTGTCGCTCCGTGAGTTCCAATTTTGTTAACTATTTTCAATGTGAATATAAAAATTATATGAAATGATTCTAAATATTCAAACTTAGAAGCTTCAACTAAGTTCGGTTTCATTGAAATATTTGTCCTGTAAATATTTGCATCGGTAAAACCACCATTGGTAGTTCAAACAGTCGATTCGTATTTAGAAAATTCTAGAACCGTAGTATACAACTGTAGAAATCTATTTTTAAAAGCTGTCGAAACAGATATTTTTTTCATAAAAATGTGTTCCATACAATTTATGTCTACCGATTAAATACAACTATTTCGGACATTTTTAAAAATTTAAAAAGTTTGAAAGTTAGTGTGATAACATCTCACACAATACTTACTCGTTTCATGTTTAGCAGGTTTTAATACCGGGTGTTGAAATCTAGGTACATGTATGTGCAAAATGGTCTATTCCTATTCAATAGATTTTAAAATGTGTTGGTGTCCTGAAAAAAAATAATGTACACTCACTTCTAAGTTCTATAATGGTAGTAAAATTACGATGTTAAAATGGTGATATCATATTCATTGGGTTTTATTTAAACTGAATGCTAAAATTTTTGGGGGTGAAAATTCGTTAGTTTGTTAAATTCTAAACTTCGATATTTCAATTACATCCGCCATTTTAAAAATGGCCGAATCATATTCAATGCGTAATATCATTAAAATGATGTATTTCAGATTACGTGTACCAAATCAGACCCTTGAAGTATCCAACTATTAAAATATATTATTAGAAAAAATAGGTGGCAACACCTCATACTGCTGACGTCATTATAGATAATATCTAATTTTTAATAGCGTAATGAGAGTGTATCACTCATTTGAAGTTTGACCAGCGGGTAGTGAAGACGTCGTTCCGTGAGTTCTAATTTTCATTATTATTTTTATAAAAAGAAAAAAAATCACACACACACTTAGAATGGTCAAATCTTGTTCACTTCATTTTAACTAAATGCGCTATTTTAAAGTTTGTGTATACATTTGTTTTTAGATACACAACACTTGAAAGGGTCGAATCCTGTTCACAAAACATAATTTCAGCTATGTATTACATTCCTGTTTTTAAAGTTTGTGTATAAATTTGTTTTTAGATACACAACACATAAAGGGTTGAATGCTATTCACTTAACACCATTTTGAAAATGCGTAACTATACTTGGGTGTATTCAAATCATTTTTAAAAAAAATTATATTGATAGTTAGATTTATTTAAAAAAAAAGAAAAAAAATCCACATCGCTATATATCACTGAATACAATTTTTGTGTTCACTGAACACAATTTGTGTGTGCACTGGAAATCCGTAATCAATTTGTTTTTAAACATTCGAAATCATTTCGTTGTTATTATAAAAATCGTATTGATAGTTAGATTTATTTAAAAAAAAAATCCACATTGCTATACACACACACTTAGAATTGTGAAATCTTGTTCACTTCATTTTAACTAAATGCGCTATTTTAAAGTTTGTGTATACATTTGTTTTTAGATACACAACATTTAAAAGGGTCGAATCCTATTCACTGAATACAAGTTTCATGTCCACTGAACACAATTTTAGCTAATTATTACATTCGTGTTTTTAAAGTTTGTGTATACATTTGTTTTTAGATATACAACCCTTAAAATGGTCGAATGGTATTCACTGAACACAATTTGTGTGTTCATTGAAAATCCGTAATCAATTTGTTTTTAAACATTCGAAATCATTTCGTTATTATTATAAAAATCGTATTGATAGTTAGATTTATTTAAAAAAAAAAAAATCCACTGAATGCAATTTTAGCTAATTATTACATTCGTGTTTTTAAAGTTTGTGTATACATTTGTTTAAAAAAAAAAATCATTGTGTTATAATATACATATTTATATTCACTCCGTAGCATTCTGTTTTAAAACGCACCCTTGCATCGCTATTCACCGAGCGATTCGAATGAACTTTGAAAAATAATCTAACTTCTGCTGATAAGGTACACTTCGAAGTTAACTTCCTATAAAGCACGGGTGCTTTGGCACAGCGGTAAGACGCACGGCTTCTAATCGGCTGGACCCAAGATCGAATCCAGCTCCTGACCAGTGAAACATTAAATTCTTTTGGGAAAAAAATGCCGATAGATGGCAGCACTTCATCAAAATTCGCCAGAGGGCGCTTTAACTACTTCACGCTGATAAGATCTTTCAGTCTGTCGCTGACCAGCAGAGAGGGAGGACGTGTGTTCTTGTCAAAGGTCACTTCTAAGGTTATCAATCGCTGATTGCCACACGTCATTTCCAGATTGTTCGATTGCGACATCCCTTGAAACTTCTTCCTCAGGTCAAGGGTCGGTCATCGATTGCGAAATCCCTTGAAACCACTTCCTCAGGTCAAGGGTCAGTCAGCGATTGTGACATTCCCTCTCAAGACTCGGAGTGAAACTCACTCCGTATGAGTCATCATGCCTCTGTGAAAGACTTCGCAATTGCCCTCTTCCGAAAGAGGCATCCGGTGCTGCACCGCCTCACCAAACTTCCAAAAGAGGGGAGGGGGGCACTGAGAGGCATCCTCCCTCCTGGGGGTCTAAAGACCCTCCAAGGAGGGTCCACTCCAAAGAGGGAAGACACTCCAAAGAGGCATCCTCCCAAAGAGGGACCCTCCTCCCAAAGAGGGCCTCCTCTGGCACCGCCTCCCCGATCCGCCGCAGAACGCCCCTTTTATAACTACTCATGAGTTAAATAATTTTGCGTTAAAGAAATGCAGCAATTCTTAAACAACTCATTCTATATCTTTTGGTATTTACATTTTCCATAGGTGAAAAGTAGGCTTCGTTGTAAAAATAATCAAAGTTGGATGATCATTTAAACTCAACTATATTGTAATTACGTTGTTTCAATATGTAGATGCACATAATTTAAACAAAAATAAACGGGCTTTAGGACGGATACAACACTAAATATGAATTAAAAAGAACTTTAAAAATCACGATTTTGAGACAAGATGGATGCCGTATTTCATTTTGAAGTGGGTCACGTGATCTCTTCATATAATGGTCACGTGATCTCGCCATATAAAGGGTGCAATTAATATTTTAATTTTTATTTAAAAAACTACTGAATATATTTTGCTGAAATTTTTTTTATATATTTTATGGGATAATTTAAATATTTCATAAAACTTTCGAAGCAATTCGTGAATTTTAAATCGGCTTAAGAAATGTTTGAAAAACTAGGCCCCATAGGGTTCAATGTATTTCATTTTTTCAACCCGGGTTCAATCTAAAACTAATTGGATGATATTATTCATTTATATTCCCATAGGTCCCACAAACCGTCTGAACAACATACTTTAATTTCATTTTGATAAAGTCATTTTTACGGCAGTTATCGTGCTAACGGACAGACAGACAGACAAACAGAATGAACAAAGTCATAAACACTTTTCAACTATGTTGTAAAGTGTTAAAACCCATCTGTAGCATATCTGTTGCAAATATGTAATCGGCGTTGCCCGGAATTTAAAGCAGGTATTAATTGAATTCATTCATTAAGATTTTCGAAAGGCATAGTCGCCCACTGCGCAAGAACATGCTTAAATTACACAAGAAAGATCAATCATGCATAAGCATTGATTATGAAACACTTTCCAACTGAAATGCAATCTCATTTAAAAATTTCTAAAATGTGATTCATTCAGTGGTGATATCTTTTACATTATCACAGTACTACAGTAATTTATTATACTTAAATATTTAAAACTGTATCGCAATATAAATCATCTGATTCTCTATGCAAAATCAATGAATATTTCATTCATATAACTTGTATTCCAGACTCCAGAGCTAAATAATTTTGTGTGAAAAAAATTCAGCAATTCTTATGTAACTCACCTTACAATCGCTTGAGATATTTGCACTCTGCATAAGTTAAAATTAGGCTTCGTTGAAGAAATAATAAAAGTTTAGGGATCATTTAAAATCACAACTATTGTAATTGCATAGGCACGAAATTTAGATACACAGATAATAAGTGTGTGTGTATGTGTATGTATGTATTCAAAGTATTGGAATTGTGCCGAAGATCGGAACTCGAATTTTCGAAGGATCTACACGTTTTGGGACTTCTAGAACACGAAAAAACTATTTTTAGGAAGACTCTGTGTGTGTAGGGGTGTATCTGTGTATGTTTCTGTGAGGATATTACATCCACTCTAATTGAAAAACTAATGGACTGAATTTCATAAAATTTGGTAGGTATGTTTTTTGTGGGAAATCCAGAAGTTCATTAGATTATAGTACGATCCGTAATAAAAGAATCTGCCTTCTTTGCGAAATGGCCGGCAGAAATTGCTTTTATCAACTCTAGCTAAAAACTAATGGAACAAATTTAACAAAATTTGGTGTATAATATTTCAATAACCTACAAGTGATTCATATACCAAATTTAACAAAATTTGGTATATAAATCATTTGTAGGTTATTCTAGTGCAATTCGGAAAAAAGGAACGGGCTATTTTTGCGAAATAGCCCGCAAAAATCGTTAAATATAAAAATAAAAGACTACGTGTGCTCAATTATATCAATTAAATTCCTATTTTATATGTGATTTTTGACAACAAAAACAATAAGACTAACCCCATTACTCTAGGACTAGCCGTTCTTGAGATATTCTAGTTTTTTCGCGTTTTCGCTACGCCACCTTTGACAATAAGTCCAGCTATCAAATGAGAACCAAATTTAAGTTTAACGTGCAAATTCAATGTCATTTAAAATACTTATGGCTGTTATTTTGTGCAGATAAACTCAAATTATTATTGAAGAAATAAAGAGAACGTGAATATGAGTCTGCAGGGAAAGACATGTGCTGCCCACATCAGAATTTTTAACAATATTACAACAGTGATTTATAGAAGTGAACGGGGATTATTTGCAGGCCATTTCGAAAAAAATGTATGATCTATATTTAAAGATCCACTAAATTTTTGTAGAATAAAATTTTCAACAAATTTAAGCTGTGTACCAAATTTTAACTCTCTAGGACGTAGGAAAGTGCATTAAAAATGCCATCAAATAAGTATATCACGAAGAGTTACATAAAATAAAAAATAAAAATTGAAAAATTGTTATCTACCAAATTTATTTTAAAATGTGAAGCCTCCCTCTCTCATATACAAAATGATCAAACTCTTGGAAAGATATTTATTATATAATATATCTCTTTTTAACACTTTACAACAAAGTTGAAAAGTGTTTATGACTTTGTTCATTCTGTCTGTCTGTCTGTCCGTTAGCACAACTGCCGTAAAAATGACTTAATCAAAATGAAATTTTAGTATGTTGTTCAGACGGTCTGTAGAACCCATGGGAATATAAATGAATAATATCACCCAATTAGTTTTGGATTGAACCCGGGTCGAAAAAATGAAATACATTGAGCCCTATGGGACCTAATTTTTCAAACATTTTTTAAGCGGATTTAAAATTCACAAATTGCTTCAAAAATTTTAGGTAATATTTAAATTTATCCATAAAATATATAAAAAAAAAAATTAGCGAAATATATTCAGTAGTTTTTTAAATAAAAATTAAAATAATAATTACACCTCTTATATGAAACGATCACGTGACCATGATATGAAACGATCACGTGACCCACTTCAAAATGATATATGGTATCCATCTTGTTTCAAAATCGTGATTTTTTTAAGTTCTTTTTAATTCATATTGAGTGTTGTATCCGTCCTAAAACTACTTTATTTTTGCTTAAATTCTGTGCATCTACATACTGAAACAACGCAATGACAATATATTTGAGTTTAAATGCTCATCTAAATTTGATTATTTCTACAACTAAGCCTATTTTTAACCTATGTAAAATGTAAACAGCAAAATATATAGAATGAGTTGTATTAGAATTCCTGTATTTTTTTAACACAAAATAATTTAGTCCATGGAGTCTGCATGGCTGATATGAATGAAATATTAATTGATTTCATAAAGAGAAGGACGATTTTTTCGATGAAGTTTCAAGCATAGAGTTTAATTTTTTGTAGCTCCATGTTCTTAAACAAAATGTTTAAATAAAATAAATTATTATAGTATTGTGATGAATGAAATGAATGGGAGAAAGTTATGAATGAAATCCTGTTTTTATAGAGATATCCAGGCGTGTTATTTTTTCTATGACGTCATTTGAATTAATTTCAGTTGTTTTCGATAAAGTTTTCAAATATAATAAATTATCGTAGTATTATGATAATTCTAAAACTATTACCGAGGAATGTATAACATTTTAGAGATGTTTAAACCAGGCAATTTATATTTCAATGCCGTCATTTGAATGAAGTTCATTTTTTTCGATGAAGGTTTAAGTTTTCAAATATAATAAATTAATGCAGTATTGTGATAAGTTTCAAAATATTACCGAGGAATGTATTGCATTTTAGACTTGTTTAAATAAAATTGCATTGAAGTTGGAAAGTGTTTCATAATCAATGCTTTAAACATGATTGATCTTTCTTGTTTTTCTTTCTGGAGGATATACCAAAAGTAAGAATTTAATTGAATTTGTTTTTTCCCCAATATTAAATAATTTTTAATTAAAAAACTACTTAATATATTTCACTGAATTTTTTTTATATATTTTATGGGATAATGTGAATATTTCCTAAAAATTTCGAAGCAATTTGTGAATTTTAAATTTGCTTAGAAAATGTTTGAAAAATTAGGTCCCATAGGGTTCAATGTATTTCATTTTTTCAACCCGGGTTCAATAAAAAACTAATTGGGTGATATTATTTATTTATATTCCCATAGGTCCCACAGACCGTCTGAAAAACATACTAAAATTTCATTTTGATAAAGTCATTTTTATGGCAGTTATCGTGCTAACGGACGGACAGACAGACAAAATGAACAAAATCATAAACACTTTTCAACTTAGTTGTAAAGTGTTAAAAACACATGCGAGCACATACTCGCCCCAAATAAGCTCCTAATCACACCTTGGACCACTGCTTGAGTTCCGGTTCTGTTTTTCATTTCTGGTTAAAAAAAATTATTTCACTTAAAACTTCTATATCTTAAAATTGGTTATGTTATAAATAAAGCTTAGATGATAACTAATATGGCCTAGCCCGATGGGCCAGTCCAACCTTCCTTAATCAACTCTTTCATACGCCATATACAGTTTGTTACAAAAGTATAAGACCTCTAGACTTTTAGTTATTTAGGTAATTAATGAAATACTTTTTTATTCAAAATCAAAACTACTCCATGTCAGAACAAGTTTTAAATAAAATTTAGCAACTTACATGTACAAAATTCATTTAGAAAAAAATATAACAGCAATATAACAACAAGAAAGATCAATCATGCTTAAAGCATTGATTATGAAACATTTTCCAACAGCAATGCAATTTTATTTAAACATGTCTAAAATGCAATACATTCCTCGGTAATATTTTAAAACTTCTCACAATACTACATTGATTTATTATATTTGAAAACTTAAACCTTCATCGAAAAAAATTAACTTCATTCAAATGACGGCATTGAAATATAAATTGCCTGGTTTAAACATCTCTAAAATGTGATATATTACTCGATAATAATTTTAGAATTATCATAATACCACGATAATTTATTATATTTAAAAACTTCATCGAAAACAACTGAAATTCATTCAAATGACGTCATAGAAAAAATAACACGCCTGGCTCTCTCTAAAAAAGCAGCATTTCATTCATAAATAATTTCCCATTCATCACAATACTATAATAATTTATTTTATTTAAAAATTAAGACCATGGAGCTACAAGTAATTTAACTGTATGCTTAAAACTTCATCACAAAAAATCGTCCTTCTCTCG
The DNA here is from genome assembly GCA_951213105.1 of Amaurobius ferox. Taxonomy (NCBI): domain Eukaryota; kingdom Metazoa; phylum Arthropoda; class Arachnida; order Araneae; family Amaurobiidae; genus Amaurobius; species Amaurobius ferox. The sequence goes on from OX578142.1 coordinate 126,272,430, forward strand.
GTAAAGTCAATGAATATTTCTTTCATATCAGCTATGCAGACTCCATGAGCTAAATTCTTTTGCGTTAAAAAAATACAGCAATTTCTATACAACTCATCCTACATATCTTGCTGTTTACATTTTACATAAGTGAAAAATAGGCTTCGTTGTAGAAATAATCAAATTTGGATGAGCATTTAAACTCATATATATTGCAATTGCGTTGATTTAGTATGTAGATGCACAGAATTTAAACCAAAATAAAGTGGTTTTAGGACGGATAGGACACTCAATATGAAATAAAAAGAACTTTAAAAATCACGATTTTGAGACAAGATGGATGCCATATATCCTTTTGAAGTGGACCACGTGATACTTTCATATCATTCACGTGATCGTTTCATATAAGAGGTGTTATTATTATTTTAATTTTTATTTAAAAAACTACTGAATATATTTCGCTGAATTTTTTTTTATATATTTTATGGAACAATTTGAATATTACCTAAAAATTTCGAAGCAATTTGTGAATTTTAAATCCGCTTAAAAAATGTTTGAAAAATTAGGTCCCATAGGGCTCAATGTATTTCATTTTTTCAACCCGGGTTCAATCCAAAACTAATTGGGTGATATTATTCATTTATATTCCCATAGATCCTACAGACCGTCTGAACAACATACTAAAATGTCATTTTGATTAAGTCATTTTTACGGCAGTTATCGTGCTAACGGACAGACAGACAGAATGAACAATGTCATAAACACTTTTCAACTTTTTTGTAAAGTGTTAAAAAGTGGCACAAAATTACAAGACCACATGTGGAAAAAGCAAGTTTTAGCAAATTTAGTAAGTTGTTGCTTCACCATTTTTCTGAATAACTTGAAACATACAATTTGGCATCGATTTAATTAAATTTTTAAAGACAGATTCCGGAATATTGTCCCATTTCCCCATAATGGCGACTTCCAATTCATATGCCGAATGATATTGTTTGTTGTTTTCATATTTCTCGTACTTGGCGAGATAAATAACCCCACAGGTTTTCTATGGGGTTTAGGTTAGGGCTAAGGCTCGGCCAAGATATAACATCAATCTTTTCTCTTTTGAGCAATGCTTTTGTTGATTTAGATGCATGACTGGGAGCATTATCTTGTTGGAACTTCCATTTCGGCCCTCCTAAAAGTAGCCCGAAAGTCAGACTTCCGTATAACATAAGATCAGACTGCCGTATAACATTTGTTGATAACTGTCCGAGTTCATTTTGCCATAAACTCTTTGCAGATCGCATTTTCCTGCATATGAGAAAGCGCTCCACACCGTAACGGAACCGCCTCCCATCTGCCTACTGAAGAACTCACGAGATCCTTGCCTTAAGGGTGAGCGTCAGTAAATTTTCTGCCCTATCCGCGCTTTGTTAACTTTCGCGGCACACATATTTCGCCGAAATTCTGCTCAAACAGTTGCGAAATATTTTCTTATAGATAAAATGCTATGCTTAGATTATATTAAAATTAAATTTAATACCCAATAAAACATAGAATATATGTTTTGTTTTAATTTAAAATATTTTTGGTGCTGCCATCTGTTGTCGTAATTTAATTCAAACCGACAATTTTTATTTTTTAATGAACATTTTTAAATGTCTATTCCTTCTAATACGCTATTAAATACAGCAACAGATCATATATAATACCATAATCACGGAAACGTAACTGAACTTGGACTTAGAAGACAAAGGAACTTGAAGACAAAACTGCAGTCCTTAGTGATGTACATTCAGATCCCTTATCAAATTTATAGAATGATAAATTACCTTTCCGTTGATTGTGGCATTATTATATATCATCTGTTGTTGTATTTAACACTGTATTAGAAGGAATAGATATTTAAAAATGTTCATTAAAAAATAAAAATAATCGGTATGAATTAAATTACGACAACAGATGGCAGCACCAAAAATATTTTGGATTAAAATAAAAAATATATTCTATGTTTTTTGGGGCATTAAATTTAGTTTTAATATAATCTAAGCATTGCATTTTATCTTTCAGAAAATATTTCGCAACTGTTTGAGCAGAATTTCGGCGAAATATGTGGGCCGCGAAAGTTAACAAAGCGCGGACAGGGCAGAAAATTTACTGACGCTCACCCTTAAAGTCATGCCAGTAGTAGTTATTGCTGTCCGGACCGTCTAAGTTAAATTTTTTCTCGTCCGAAAATATTATATTTTTCCATGTAGAGTTCCAGGACATGACATTCTTTGCCCACTTTAGACGTGCTTCTTTATGATGTTTAAGAAGTCGTGGTTTGCTTCTTAGTTTCCGAAGTTCAACATTCGACTTCAAACTTCGCCCCACAGTTACATGAGACACTTGTTTACTTGTCTGCTGTGCTATTTTATAAGTGGACTGGTAGTTTTTCGTTGCAAGCTAGAAAATTTGTCTATTATCACGAGCTGATAACTGCTTTTTGCGGCCAGATCTTTTCTGCTTTTCATACAATTCTTTTTTACTCAAAAAATTGTGAATAGTCGTTTTAGAACGATTAAGAATCTTACTTATTTCACGTTCCGGCTTTCCTTTTCCATTGTAAAACCAAACCTTTCGCACTTCTACTTCAGACAAATCACTTTCATGAGGCATTTTAATAATCCAACGAATCAAACAGTTCAATTATGAATTTCTGCCTTTTTTCCAACCTTTCCAGATGGTTTAGGTTATAATTAAACTCCGAAGTTAAACAAAAATCGTCTGCATTATTAGAAAATCTAAAGTGGTTTTATATTTATGTAACACCGTGTTCGAAAAATCGTTTGGCACAAAAATAATATTCGATCTGTTTTTTTTTTTCTAAGCTAAATCAACACTGCAAAATTGTTTCGTTTCATACACCTTCTTTGAAATTCACATTCAATATTGTCTTTGTTGAGAAAGGGTGGAATTTTGAGTGGTCTTATAATTTTGAAACAGACTGTATAAGCTCGTTTTATTCAACCACAAATACACCTTTCACCCTCTTTGTGGGCGTAATACGCTTTAATTATACTCTTTTGATGCACCCTATATAAGCTCCTGCGATCAGGACCAAACTTAGGCTAACTAGGGCAGGGCTGTAAAAAAACCCGGGTTTTTTTTTTTTTAAACCCAACCCGGGTGGGTTTTATTGGGTTAAATTGGGTTTTTGGGGCTTTATTGGGTTTTTTAATGTGGTTCATTTTCAATGTGTTATTTAAGATTAAGTTAAATATTGATAAGGAAAAAGAATATTAATATTGATAAGTAGACATTGATAAATAGTCTCATATGCTTATGTTGAGTAACCATTTTGTTTCACTATGGTTGCCAGATGCTAAGAGGCAGATGCCAGAATCTAGAAAATCTAAAAATACTCTCAATGAGAGTATTTCTAGATTTTCTAGATTTAATTAAATTTTGACAAATTAAAACTGAAAAATAGCATTATTTGAGCATTTTCAATTTTTGCATTTATTTATTCAAAATAAAAATTACTGGCAACAAAATTGCCAAATGAGTAGAAAAATTGTCAAGTTATGACAAGTATAATATATAGTATATACTGTATCATTAATATTTACTGGATCATTTAACTGCCATACCTAAAAAAAAGGCATTTTTGGCAAAAATATATGGACAAATATAAAATGACATTTAAAAAAATATATTTTATTGGGTATTTTTAAAGGGTATTTTCTACATGTGGTTTAGTTTGGACCAAACTTCGCAACAGCCTGGGACTCGAAACAGCTCAAAAACTTGTTAAAGTGAACCATTTTTTAAAACAAAAGGAAGATGAGGCATAGGTAATAAACTGAAAATCGCCATAGCCATAGAACAATTTCATAAGTGTTCATAGCTTCATACAAAAAATATAATGTTCCATCAAAAATATTCATATTAATAAATCATGATGAAAAGGATTGTATCAAATAGACAAATAGAAATAAAATTTTTGTTATTGAAGAAAAATGTAAATTCTGAAAGTAATTAAATAAAAATTTATGAACCTAACTTTTTTTCAATTATTCATACGTCAACCCGAAGATTTCATAGACAAGATTTGAAACAGAGTATTAAGAAAACGTTTATCCATCAATACCTATTTAATATTTTTTATTCAAAAGGGAAAATAACTGTGTATAATATTAAAACCGAAAGAAAAATCTGTTAAAAAATAATTAAAAAAAAAACCCACTTCGGGATGGTTTTTCTTGGGTAGGTGGGCGGGTCGACAGCCCTGAACTGGGGCCCTCTTTCACCCGACATGAAATGTACAAAAATATTTTTTCAAAAACATAATTGCATTCTAGGAAGGGTATGCAAAACGAAGTTCTTATATATTTTAATAAAATTTAAATTGACAATTTTCTCATCATAGCCAAAAAGACAACGTGCTCTAGATCTTGAATTAGGGCAATAACCCCCAATATGAATCCCTTTATATGCTCAAAATAAATCTCTTCGCTCGGCAAACCTATTACGATGGCATAATTTTTACTTTCCTTGCAATACATGGTACTGTATAGGTAAAGTATTGGAATCATGCCGAAAATCGCAACTCGAGTTTTCAACGGATCTACACGTTTCGAGACCTCTAGAGTACGAAAAAACTATTTTTAGCGTGACGTCTGTGTGTGTGTGTCTGTCTATGCAGATTTTGTATACACTCGAACTAAAAAAACTAATTGACTGAATTTCATAAAATTTAGTAGGTAAGTCACTTGTGGGCGACTCTGGTGCTGATTAGTTTTGGGTATAATTCGGAATAAAAGAACCCGCCTTTTTTTGCGAAATGGCCCGCAACATTTGCCTGTATCCACTCTAGCTGAAAAACTAATGGACCGAATTTTACAAAAATTGGTTGATAAGCCCACTTATGGGTTATCCTGGTGCTGATTAGATTTTGGTACAATTCGTAAAAAAATAACCTGCCTTTTTTTGCGAAATGGCCCGCAAAAATAGTCAAAATATAAAATAAAAAACTGCATATGCTCAAATATATCCATTAAATGCTTGTTTTATACGTAATTTTTAACGATGAAAAGAATAAGACCAGCCTCATTACACTAGGGCTAACCATTCTTGATATTTTAGTTTTTCATATTTTCTCTATGCCATATTTGAAAATAAGTCCAGTTACCAAATGAGAGCGAAGATTGAATTAGAAGTGAATTAAATTTAATTAAAATAAAGAAAACGGGAATATAAGTCTGCAGGGAAAGTCATGTGCTGCCCACATCAAATTTTTACATTCCTTATATACATAGTATAATGTATGTATAAGTAAAGTATTGTGACGGGGTCGAAAATTCGAATACGAGTTTTCAACGAGAGAGCACGTTTCAAGCATCCCTGAACACGAATCGTATGTTTTTGTGTGTTTGTGAAGACGTTATTTCATAAACGAATTGAGCGATTCAAACGAAATTTGGTGCAAAAATTACAATCAGTGAATACTGAAAGCCTGTTGTTTATAAATACAATCGAATATTCAGAAGACCCCAAAATTTTTGAATGAAATTTTGAAAAATTCATCAAAAAATCAAAACCTTCAATAAAATTATGTAAATAATCATTTCTTATGCAATTTTTCATTAGAAAACGATTGATATAAACTTTAGAACTCTAACATGAGCCGTTCTCAAGATATTGCACATTTTTAAAATAAATTTATCAAAAAGGCACATGAAATTAAAAATAAGTAATAACTATTGTGAAATATGTTCACCTTTCCTGTGCAATATTATGCTATAAATTTGTTAACTTCATTCTCTTGCATCTAGCTCGTTCAATTCACGAAAGATACTTTGGGTAATGGTTTTGTATTTCGACGCCATTAGTCATTTATCTACTATAAGAATAACCTATTTATCCATCCATAACGCTTGACGAAATTTTGACGGCGAATTTGGGAGGAATATCGCCGACTCAGCCACTTTTTTGAAATGTTGCTAAATTGACGAAACTGTCATCAAATTGATAAAAAATGACTGTAAATCAATGAAAATGACGACTAATAGTCGATTCTTAAGTTCAATTTTTATCAATATGAATAATCCATTTCTCTGTTCATCCGTAATGCTTGGCAAAAAATTTGGCAGGATGCCGCTAAATGAGAGGTAATGGTTTGCAAATTTTTTTATTTCGTAATTATAAAAGGCATACCTTCTAGTATATAAGAAATGCTTTTCTCTCCGTTTGTTTGTAACACTTGGCGATACATTTGGCGAATAATCTAACTAAATATCGTCAACTTGACGTTATTTCGCTCCATATTGATGAAAATATCGTCAAAATTGCAAAAATGACGCCTAGTTGATGAACTTATTATTAAAATATTTTAATATATGGACTATATTGCTTATTGACAATGCTATCAATATTGATAATTGTTAATTTAGAGTTGTGTGAAATACACACTTGTTTATGAAAATTGCACTACCACGAAGGAATGGTCAAATTAGAATGACATTTATACCACATATTACTAATAGTGATACAAATAAATGATTACCGTTTCAGTCCAATACAGCCACATTGCTGGCACAAAATCAGTATTTTGTGAAGCCGCCCCAGCGGCAATAAGAGCTTCTGAATGTTCTGGCATCGAATCAAAGAGAGTTTGGATGTGTTCCTGGGGTATTGCCTGCCAGGCTTCTTCGATCTGCGTCCACAGTTCATTGGTGGTGACTGCTAGAGAACAGTAATTGCCCAGTCGCCGAGTGATCATATCCTATACATGTTCAATCGGTCGCATGTCTGGTGAACCGGCAAGCCAAGGAAGAATCGGTAGTGCAGTGACGAAGACTTTGACATTCCGGGAAATATGTGGTCGGGCGTTGTCTTGTTGGAATATAGCGCCAAAGGTGTGCCGACGAAAAAGTACGTCGGCCTCCAAAGTAGCGGATGTAACGGTTGCTGTTGAGCGTACCCGCAATGCATAGCAGCCGGGATCGCCTATAATAGCCAATGACACCCCGCACTGTCACACTTAACGTTCGTGCAGTATGACGCTCTAAAACGCATGCAAGAAGATAGCGCTCACCACAATACCGTATGCGAACACCATTGTAGTTCAGGTTGTAGCGGAACTCACCCGAAAACACGATCTGGTGCCAATCCGCACGCAATGGTCTGTATTCCTCCGCCCATTGTAACCCGAGGCTTCAATGATTCAGGATCAACGGTATCCTCCGCAAAGAAATGCTTACATGCAGTCCTCTGCGCAGCAGATGCCTTCGAACCGTATAAGCATACAATGCCACCCACACTTGTAGCAGTGCTCCAGTAATACTCGAGAAGAAGCTGTACGGTTCGTCACCGCCATGCGGATGAGATATCTATCATCCCGTATTATCGTCACATTGCTTGGTCCACAGCCGGTTTTCTTCGGTCCACTGCTTCCACACTCGCATTGCTGTCGTAGCATTATGCCCCATATGAAAATCTTCCTCCCCGCAGGCCAATTATGCATCTCTGTCATTTCGGTGGTCACTTCCTTATTTGTCACACGTTGGATGGTTGATAACTACGAATCTCGTGCTGTCACAGCTCTGTCCTTCGGTGGTCACTTCCTTATTTGTCACACGTTGGATGGTTGATAACTACGAATCTCGTGCTGTCACAGCTCTGTCCTTCGGTGGTCACTTCCTTATTTGTCACACGTTGGATGGTTGATAACTACGAATCTCGTGCTGTCACAGCTCTGTCCTTCGGTGGTCACTTCCTTATTTGTCACACGTTGGATGGTTGATAACTACGAATCTCGTGCTGTCACAGCTCTGTCCTTCGGTGGTCACTTCCTTATTTGTCACACGTTGGATGGTTGATAAATACGAATCTCGTGCTGTCACAGCTCTGTCCTTCGGTGGTCACTTCCTTATTTGTCACACGTTGGATGGTTGATAACTACGAATCTCGTGCTGTCACAGCTCTGTCCTTCGGTGGTCACTTCCTTATTTGTCACACGTTGGATGGTTGATAACTACGAATCTCGTGCTGTCACAGCTCTGTCCTTCGGTGGTCACTTCCTTATTTGTCACACGTTGGATGGTTGATAACTACGAATCTCGTGCTGTCACAGCTCTGTCCTTCGGTGGTCACTTCCTTATTTGTCACACGTTGGATGGTTGATAACTACGAATCTCGTGCTGTCACAGCTGCTCTGACAATCGTCCTATCTTCCCGTTCTGTAGTCGCTCTAGGCTGTCAGCTGAAATCTGCTATTCCAGACCCATTCCTGCCAACGTCGTCTAATTGATGCATCGCTCCTACCCAAATGCAGAGCGATTCGTCGGTGTGCCCATCCAGCTTCATGCAGTCCGACTGCACGCCCTCTTTCAAACTCCTTCATATGCTGGTAGTGGCCGCGAATTCGCTGGCGAGGCATTGTTACAATCAAGGTAGGTAAACTCAATCGAAATCCACTGCACGTTTTGTTCCTGAAAGCGAGATTCGCTCCATATATACACCAACATGGTGTTCAGTTTCAATGCGCTGTAGTTCCGACTATTTATTCATTCATTGACTGCGTATTTTTGATCATTTGCATATTCGGTCGACAGGTGTTTGCATGTACAGTTTCAATACTATCGGGTTATTTGGCGGGGTGCGTCGATTTCTTTTTTTGTCTTAGAGTGTATGTATATATATGTGTGTGTGTGTATATATATATGTATAATTAAAGAATTTTAATTTATTTGTATTACATATACCAGGGTAATATATATATATATAGTTTGTTGATTGTCTTTGTCTTTATGACCTGCATTAGGCTTTATAATTTCCTCTTTATGTCTGAATTTCTTTTATTTCTTTGTATTTTGTAGAAAATTTTGGAATAGTGTATTATGTGTTACTACTTACATTCTAACATTGGATTTACAATTTTATATTTTTATATATATATGTATGTATAAATTAATATTTAAGTTATTAAAGTGACTTTGCAATTTCCTGATTCCAAAAAGCTACCAATAGATATATATATATATATATATTATTTATTAATATTTATGCTAGTAATTAATAAATTTGTTTGCATGCAGTTTGTTATTTCAGTGCTTTTTGTGATTATTAATTATATATATATATATATATATATTATGCACCTTAACAGAACATTGGAAGTTTAATCATTTTGAATACTTACAGTGAGAGTGTAGTAGGCTTTTGGTAATTTAATGTTTGAGAAAAATGAAAATATCAGATTTAATTATATAAAAAACAATATCCAATTTATTTTATTTAAAAAAAAATATGATTTTTTTACATTGATTCTGTCTGGCAGTGTAACTTTTTTGTCAATGAGTGTAATTCTTAATGATAGTTCTCTCAAACTATGAATCCTATTGAACAAGCTTGACTTATACCTACCAGAAGTCCAGAAACAGATTCAATGAGTAGCCTTGATACATACAAAATTAATATATTACCAAATATGTACTCCCCCCCTCCTTCTGTAAAAAAAAAAACAAAAACAAGAAAACTTAACTTGATAGTAAACAATAAACTCAAATCACGTAGTAGCTACAGGGAATCCAATATTAGCCACAGTGATATCCATTATTAACTCCAGACTAATAAGTTGCCACTGTTGCTACAAAATAACACTGCTTTACTAGCCACATTTAAAATTACTAGCTAGTTCAGTAGTGGTTATACTATAATGTAGACTATAAGTTAAAATAACTTACCTTTAATGCATTTACTTCTCCAACTGGATCAAATGCTGCAACAATTTGATTCCAAACTTCTTTCCATCCATGAATTTTGATGCTGTGCATTAGATCTTTCATAACATTAACAAATTCTCGCCACATTGGACTCTTAAAAAAATGCTTAGCTGCATCTCTGCACAGTACTTCTTCTTCATCTTGATAAGTAATCTTACAATTGAAATATAGCCAAGAGCTCCAAAGTAATAAATATACAGTTGCACAAGTTAAGAAGAATGTAATTCTTCGGAATAAGGATCTTCTGGGAGTACGTGTTCTTCTCCACTGTTTACTATATGAATTAAAAGCCCAGCATCCAAGGAATGATGATAAAAATATAGGAGCCTCCATCATAAAATATAAAGGAGAAGTCAAATAAGCACCTATAATTGCAGGAATTAATCTTCCTTCATGTCGACCAATGTTTCCAACTATATAAACACCTAAAAGTAGAAAAATTAAATACGTACATGAGCATACTATTCATAGTACTTAAAGCATGCAATCACACAAGTGTACATATGCAACGCTTAAAATGCAGCTACATAGAAACCTTACTCATAAGTACATTATTCTGTTGTTATATGTAACATGTTCTCTTGCATCAAAGTTATAAGACTAAATCTTAAAACATATACGATTATTGATTCATATACTTTCCTGCATAACAAAAGGAAAACATCATGCATTACTTAAAGAATAAGCATGCTTTCATTAGAAAAAGTAAATTTATATAGATCAGTGACCTTTATACTGTTACCTCTCGACTTGCGTGTGTGTGTGTATATATATGCCACTTTTTGGATATACTCATCCATTAACTAGTGAAAGCTAATTTCACTGTGCATTATTGATTGGCTACCGGTTCGATATTGTATATGCAGATATTAATATAGATTTATGCATTATAGTGTATATATATATTTATGCATTATATATATAATTTTTATTACATATTTCAAATATATATATATATATAAACACACACATATAGAGGGGGTCTGGGAAAGTCCTTTAATGACCTTTATTTCTACAATCATTAGTCATAGATATATACTTATAATTACAAAAATATTTCAAATGAGGTAACAATTTATTGTATAACAGTTTTAAATTGAAAATACACGAAATCTAACTTTTTATATGGTCCCTTTGCCCCCAAAGTTCTAATTAGTACAATTTCCCGGACACCCTGTGTGTGTGTATATATATATATACACACAACCCTCATAACAAAATATCTAGTAAATCTTAATTTTGATACCAAATTGCTTAAGAATCTGGTCCTGCTTGACAGCATTTTTGAGTAGGTGTGTTACAACTAATTACAAAATTTTGGTTCACTAAAAATGTGACATTTATAGTCACCAAATTATGAGTTTCTGTAGGTTCAGGCTTTCTACTTCCAGTCAAGATTGGAATCAGGTTTGCTCTGCATTATCACTGACTCATGATCTCTAGCTCCAAAAAATATTTTAAGTGTTGATTAAAACAAGACATTTATATATACACAATAAACCAGACAGAAAATAGCTTCCATTGATGTTGGTACACATTTGCATTAATTTCTTCTGTTAAATGATACAAATGGTGCCATACACAATTCTTGATATATTATTTTATTTATCTTTACAATTTATGAATTAAATGAAGATTATACAGCATAGTATTTGCATTATAGCGACTTTTCTTACTGCAGGGACGTTATATTAGATTGTCATTACTATATTGAACACTCCACTTGCGATTTTATCCAAGATGGTAGGGGAATAGAATGCAAATTTTCATACCTTATAAGTTCTTACAATTTCAGTAAAAAAATACTCATTCACTCAAGAATCTATCTTTAATGAACAACAGTATCAAATGAAGTAGGGACTATAGTATAGTTAAAAATATAGAACTACTTGCCAAGCAGGGTGTGCCATTCAAAAAGCAATTTAAACCATTAGAATATGTTCAAAAACTGCCGTTAAAAGCAAAATTAATATAAAATCTTCTCATAAATACAGCATACAATAAAATCTTATAAATACAGCATACAATAAAATCTTATAAATACAGCATACAATAAAATCTAGAAGTTAACCTGTTTCGAAGGAAAAAACAGCCTTCTTCAGAACAAGTAAGAAGTACAGAAGAAGTAACTTATTCAAGCGAGTTTGGCAGATCACAAAGGATTCAACAAGCTAACAAATCATCTAACAACTTCCATGGGATGAAGGGAAAGGATACATTCCTGACACAAACAAATCTGTTGTAGCCTAATTTGACATCAATGGTAATTTTCAAGAAATGATCCCTCTTCTTTAAGTTGGGGACTGCAGACAGTATAGTTATATTTGCTATTCAAGTCTACTGATCAATGCTCTATATGACTACTTTAATGAGATGTTTAATTTTTCTAGTCGTTATAGTGATAATAAAGCAACATTACATCTATAGAATTACCGGAACCTTCTTAATCGGTCATTATATCACAAAGAATTGCCAAGTCAAGGGCTGCAATAAGGCAAGTCTACTATAGCAGGATTCCAAATAATATGAAATATATGGGAAGATTGGATTGTAATTTTATCAGTGGAGATACTCATTCTTTTTGATAACTGAGTGGAAGATAAAAAAAAAATAAAATAAAAAAAAAAACCTCTTCCCTCTCCTATATATTTTTTAGATTAATTGCAAAAATTTCCATATAAATTTGCATCTTTTGTATAATTTTCACCTTTAAATTTGCAATAAATATAAATCAAACATGATAGGAAGCAATTCCCTTAGGGCACGTTCTTTAAATGTCCTACTATAAAGTTAAAATATGTATGTATATATAAGTTAACTAAAAGAATCAAAGTAGAAATAGATGAGACATAGTAAAGCACTCGTAACAAATTTCAAGAATTCAATTGATTACTGGATAAAATTCAAGAGAATGCAAGTCATCAAAATGAAAACCTAAAACAATCTATATGAATTAATGAATAACAATGGAATGAAGGTAATGAAATTAAATTGTCAGGACGTGTATACAAAACATTACCTTCAAATAGTATTTTTCATTTAACGACCTTGTTACTTTGAACAAAAAGGCCATTATATACCTAAGTACTATAAATTGGAAAATGTAAGACAAAAATGTAAAAACTAAAATGAACATGTTTACGCATGTGAAGATGGATATTTTCCAAATTCTTACCACATATGAAGTATAAACAGGGGTGTAGTGGAGCCGAAACGCCATTCCGGCACTGCATTTTTTTTTTACGGGAAATAAATAAGAAAAAATTGTAAAATACTTCCTTAAAACAGCGCAATCTTATCTTTACCCTCTCGCAAATGGGATTGGTATTTCAAATTAATAAAAGTAATAAGACACTGTGGTTTCTGTAGAAAGTGTTGATTATGAGAATAATGATTATGTAATTACACAACTACATTTTCACTAAGAAACAATTGAGTCATCATGTTGGAATGTATTGTGAAAGGGTGATGGCGGTGTATCACAATAATACTTCCATGCCCAATATGTTACTTCAAGTAACGTATTGGGTGGGTATGGGTGGCGGGAAGGGGTGAAGGAAATAGTTTCACTTGCAGAATCCTATCAAGGCTATGAGAATCAGTTAGTGGGTTGTCCCCAGTCTCATTCAGGGTGGATGGCGATACTATATGTTATTTCCCCTCCCGACCCTGTAACCCTCCTCGGTTCTCCTCGTGGTTCCCAACTAGTAAGACGTAGTTCCTAGCTAGTATTTTTATGCCATTTATTTCTGCAAAGGACTTTTATTGTGTTTTAATTTTAATATTCAAGTAATTTATTTTATTAAACGATTCTGTTTGTTTCTGGCTCTTTACAAAGTCATGGAACCTAATAAGAGGCAAAAAACTTCGTTTTACGTGCGACAATTTTAGGTACAAAAAATGACAATCATGGAAAGCTGGATATTGCGATAGTTCACCTTATTGAAACAAAAATTACCAAAAACTGTTCATTGCCAGATTTGAAAGACGACGGAAACTTCAAAAATCATGGTATGGAGGTTTTAAATAGTGGTTTGGAGTGTTTACCTAGTTCAAATTAGTGCTCCTTAAAAAGGGATTCCCAGACACAATGGCCTTCTGTGTGGACTGTAGAAATGTGGAATTGAAAAAAAAAGTAACTTTTACATCGATACTGTAAAAATGGGAAACTTGGTTGCAAAATATGTAGTGACGTTTCCCATCTAGGTGCTTTTAAAAAAGAGCGAATTGCTATTTCAAAAGAGTGGCTTTTATACAGTGTTACATTTTATGGATCGTCAAGGCCCACCCAGCTCACTTCTCTTCGAAAAAAATTTTTTGGAGCATAAACAGTCTAATGCTCACTTAACTGAAGAAAAACTAATTTCTGAAGAAAATATTACAAACTCTTGAAAAAATGCGTGATTCAATGAATGCATCCCATCTGGCCTCAACAAAATCAGTATTTAGGACCGAGTACTATATCACTAACAGTGAGAGACCTCATTCTGACCATTTTGGACATTTGGAACTGCAAAAATTAAATGGTGTAGACATTGGTGTCGGGCTACATACAAGATACAGTGCTGTAGAAATTATTGATCATATTTTCAAAGAAATGAACAATAAAATAATACTACAGATTTTGGAAATTTCGGAAAACATTTTTGTCATTATCAATAAATCCACAACATTAGGGGACAAATCTACTTTGATTGTGTATCTAAAGTGTAAAGTCAGCAAAGAACTCCCCCACACTTTGTTTTTGGACCTAATTGAATTCAAAAATCTGAGACAGTGTTTGAACTTTTGTTAAATTGCTTGGACATGCATGGTTTTCAGGATGATTACTTAAAAGAGCATTTGATTTCATTTGCAAGTGATGGTGCAAGTGTAATGTTGGGTAAAAATTCTGGGTTTGCAAAAAAACTTATTAATAAATATCCGAATGTTATTGTATGGCACTGTATGAATCACAGGTTAGAGCTAGCATTAAGCGAAGCAGTTGACGAGGTAGTTGGTGTGAACCATTTTCAGATATTTATGGATAAGTTATACACTGTCTACAGTAAACCACCTAAGAACCAACATGAACTAGCAGCGTGTGCTTTAGAGTTAGACCAACAATTGAATAAAACTGGAAGAATACTAAGCACAAGATGGGTTGCTAGCTCATTCAGAACTGTTTCGGCAGTTTGGCATGAATACAACTCATTATTTAACCATTTTACATCATCTGAACATGATAAAAGTAGAAATTCGATTGATCGAGCTACGTACAGTGGATTAATTAAGCGGTTCGCATCCCCTCAATTTTTAAAGGACTTGGCCATTATGTATGATATTTAAGCAGAATTTTCAATGCTCTCTTAAAGCATGCAGAGCAGAAACATGAGAGTTTTTTATGCTGACAAATTAATCAGAAGAAGTATCAGATTCATAGAAACTCGACAAACAGAAAACAGGAGGAGTATGACTCACTGATGGATGAACTAAAAGTGCTTGAAAGTGATCAGTGGCCTTCGGGAAAGTCCCCTGGTTTTGGAGAGTGTGAAATTGAAAGTCTTTGCTGGAGATTCAAACTTAACGTCTCCAAAACAAAAAGTGCATATTGTGATTACTTGGAGGACAGCTCACGTGTTCCAAAAGACAAACAATTTGCTCAATGGTACAAAACTTATTCCTTGTAGTTCATCTCAGTGTGAGAGGGGATTCAGTCAGATGAACCTCATAATATCTCTGACAAGAACAAGATTAACAATGGCACACGTTTCATCACCTATGTTTTTTTGTTGTTGTTGAGACCCAGACCGTCTGACCTACCAGAAAGGTGTAAGGTAACTGTTTGGACGGCTGGGAAGAGCCACCCAATTTAGACCAGAACTCAGTGGGGGAGGCATCCACAGGACCCGTACCCCCCTTTCTCTACCACCAACCTCTCGGAAGGACTTACAGACCTACATGCTTAAAGTGATCATACTCCGCATGAACACTATGGCAGTTTTGGCAACGGAGGGAATCGAACCCGGGGCCTACCGAGTACAATTCCTGTGCACTAACCACTGGGCTACTGTGCCCACATTATCACTTATGTTTGTAAAACTCCTTGGACCAGGCATGAGACATTGGAATGCAGAACCATATGTCAAAATCTGGTTAAGAAAACATCGTTCTGCTCATGACATAGGAACACATGAAGCACAATCAAAAGAAAGTGATGAGGACAATATTATTGCAAAGTTTTTGTAAGTAATATTTAAATTTACAAACATTTAAATGTATTTTATGTTTTGATTCTGAAAACCAATGATATTTTCTATCTTAAGTGCCCATGTCATGATTTCACATCCATTCTGTTCCTCAACCCCCCTTTCAACAATACTAGTGGTATTGTTGGGAGGGAGGGGGGAGGGGTTGAGGGATCTGGGTGGTATTATAATACCACCTAGGTCAGAGAGTTCCGGCACTACTTAATTTACAACTACAACCCTGAGTATAAAGACAGTATTGCTAATCATTAAAGTAATATAAAAACCAGTATTGCCTGGTTTTTACATTACTTTAATCTTAACAATTAGTTTTAATTCATGCTTATTGTTTTTAGGTTTTCATTTTGATGACTTGCATTGTCTTGAATTTTATTTGTAATAAATTGTATGTATTCTTTGGTATGTTTTGGGTGCTTTACTATGTTTCTTCTATTTCTAATTTAATTCTTTTAGTTAACTTATTAATTTCATCCAATTTCTGTTGCATATAGTGCAATAAATAGATGTAATTTTAACATACCTACAGTTTTTTTATACTTTTGTATTGTTAAACTAATTAGTTATACATGCTTAGTATGTTATATTTAAACTCTTTGATTGTTTTTTAAAATGTTTAAATATATATATCACTAATTGAACATAAAAATAAATATATACAAGAAACTAAAATGCTCAATCATGCATTAACCAAAATAAAGGGAAGAAAAATCAGAATGCAATTACTCATAAGCAAACAATTAACATACACAAGCAGCAGACATCAAAAAGAAAAAGTTGATATGACACAGAAGCTGCATACTTAATATATATAAAAGCAAAAACTCACCAGCTACTCAGCTACAAGGTGAATCAGATGCACATAATGTGAAAAAGGCAAATTCGAGACCACCACCACCAATCAATAATAGATTTCTATGAAGTAAAATGGTATTGAAAGTGCATGTGATGTAAAAAGATTTAGAAAGCTTTGTATAAAACAGCATATAACACAATAAGAGTGCCAACCAGTTTCAGAGGCAAAAACAGCTACCTTCTTCAGTGACATTTTATGTTAGTGTTTAAATGTTACGAAGCATACTTTTAAAATATATATAATGAGGTTTTATTTTGTGAGCTACAACCATTTTATTTTATTAACCATCATCTAACTCATAAGTACAAGAGGGTTAACAATAGTTTTCATACTATTTGTGTTGCCTGATAGATTAGAATATTTTAAATTACAATTATATTTAAATACCCCCCCACCACTGCAATTGTTAATTTAAAAAAATAAGAAATAAAGAACAAACAAATGTTACAGCTGTCATGCCTTTGGGCAATAACTGGGTCGAGAATCAGAAGTAACTTTTAAATAGTTTTTATTCCATAATTTAACACAGTAGATTCAATTAACAAGCAAAATATGATAACAACAAGAAATTGACATGTAATGTAAAGATATACATACAATTCAAAATTAGGCTTACAACTGATCTATTGATTCCATCATCTGATACAACAGTTATCTTTCCAGTCCAAAATATCTGTAATGTAGCCAACAGGCACGTCAGTATAACTGAACTTGCACATTAACTCAATAGGAAGACAGCAGTACATTATGTCGGATCTCATATATTGGATTCTGGTGGAGCCATGACCACTTTCAACTAGCTGACAACTGCTCACTTTCTTACTGCATAAAATCTAGAGTACTATGACCCAGCCACAGTTTTAACAAAACTTACTGACCAGCAGAATTTCGCCACTACAGAAATAAAACAAAGCTCCATTGAAATTCATACCAACTGATATATAACTCATATGATGTGAATCCATATGGAAAACCACTGCATAACGGTCCGAGCAAAAAAAAAAAAAAAAAAAACACTCCCTTCAAAATACTCTTAACAAATACTTGTAACCAGATGTTTGCTAACACTAACAACAACTTTGTCAATTAGCTAACATATTAAACTGCCTTACAGCACACAAACTATAATACTTGCCTGGACTTGGGCAAACTTCATGAGAAATAGGCAAATGCGACTGGTAATCATGGTAACGGAAACATTACACAGCTTAATCAAATTGGCATCATGTCTGTTTCAACTAAATAAATTAAAGACACATCATTAGACAGAAGGTCATTTAATAAAAACATCCTAAAGACGTACAAAGTTTTAAAAACAAGGCCAGAGCACTTTGGGAGTTAGTACACCCTTGATCAGTGGCTACATGAAAAGCAAACATGGATCCTTCATATATAGACCATATACGTAGCAAATTTGCATAAATAAATATAAAATATAATCTGAACTTAGTAAGTTGAATAGGCTAATAATTAATACATACAAATAAACCTAAAAAATATGTACAAAATTCTTTAAAAAAACATATGTTAAAAACATTACCAGAAAAGTACAAATTTGAAAAAACAGTCAAGCATGCATTTCACAAGGATGATGTCATAGATAACTATAAAGAGACTTGAATTGCATAGAGTCTAGAACAAGTCACCAAGCATAACTTATAATTTGAACGGGATCAGAATTATAAATCGACGAATGGTAAGTATAAATAAAAATGGAATGGTAAGTATAAATAAAAATGGATTCATAAAGGAGAATATTACGAAGGTTATTACAACTAATTAAGAGGAAAGTTTCTTCAAAGATGGGCAGGAAATTATCACTAGCCACACATTGAGCAAGAGCAGTAGAAAATTTACCATTCCTGACACTACAAGAGTGTTCCGCTAAAAGGATGCCGACAGTACGTTTAGTGCTGCCAATGTAAAATTTATAGTCACCTTCAGTAGTCAACAGGGGAACCACATACGCCCCAGCATAGCTCTTAAAGTCATCAATCCCCAAATTTATCGGAACGAATACGATTGAATAAAGTAATAACATTAGAATGGGTAGGTTTGAAACCAAAATCATGACAGAATTGAATGAAGGGATGGAAAATCTTTGGTAAGGAAAACTAGATTTATAAGCTAAATGATCATTAATAGCAACAAGTTCAGTATCAAGTTGAGTAAATTTACGGCAAACGTGGGCGAAAATCTTACAAAAAAACTCAAAGGAATAAACAGCCTCATTACCAAGATTAAAAATACAATTAATTTAATCAGTTAAAGCAGGGATAGAAGATCAAACATTAAATGCACGATTAAAATAAGCATTAAAAGAGGGTTTTTTAGAGGATATTGGATAAAAAGAATTAGCAGGGATACAAGAGTTGGTAGAAGTGGGTTTATGGAAAACCGAAGTTTGAAAACCAAAGAAGAAGCGGGTAACCACAACATCAAGAAAATGTAAAGAACAATTGGAATCATGCTCAACAGTAAAATTAATCGAAGGGTAAAAATCATTAACTTTATTCAAGAGATGTGAAGGAGATCATTGATATAGTTAAATAAAGTGGTAATATTAGAGTGAGCAGGCTTGAAACTAAATTCATGACAGAACTGAATAAAGGAACGGAAGATCTTAGGATGGTAAGGAAAAGGTTATTTAGTTCAGTTATGAATTTGGTTTCAAGCCTGCCCACTCTAATATTACCCCTTTATTTAATAGTATTCGTTCTGATAAATTTGGGCATATTGATGACTTTAAAAGCTATGCTGGGGTGTATGTGATTCCCCTGTTGTCTCCCGATAGTGACTATAAATTTTATATTGGCAGTACCAAATGCAATGTTGGCATCCGTTTAGCAGAACACACTTGTGATGTCAAAGGTGGTAAACTTTCTACGGCTCTTGCTCAATATGTTGTTAATGATAATTTTCTGACCCTTTTGAAAAAACTTTCCTTTTAATGCATTGCAATAACCCACGTAATATTCTCCTTTATGAATCCCTTTTTATTTATATTTACCATGCGTCGATTTGTAATTTTGATCCCATTCAAATTTTAAAGTTATGCTTGGCGACTCATTCTCAACTCTGTGTAATTCAAGTCTCTTCATAGTTATCTTTGACGTCATTCTCAAAAGATCGGACTTGACTGTAATTTCGAATTTGCATTTTTTCTGGAATAAAATATTTTATAATTGTACTTTTCTCGTGATATACTTGCATTTTGAATCCGTTTAAAATATATTTTATATTTTTTGTGTATATTTCTTGGATAACCGTCTGTTCATTTACTAATTTTATATTTATTTATGCAAATTTGCTATGTTACTGGTCTATATATGAACAATCCTATTTACTTTCCATGTAGCCACTGATGAAGAGCATATAAAGCTCGAAAGCGTTCTGGCATTTTTTACTTTGTACGTCTTATAAGAAGTTTTAATAAAAGACCTGTGTAAAGTTGAGTCCTTAATTTTATTTGGTTGAAATCAGATGTAATAGCAACTTATTTATACTTTTATTTATTATATTTTTTAATATAACTTTGTGAATATATATGTCTTTTTTAGAAAACTATTACACTTTACTTACTTAAAATAAGATGTTTTAAAGTATTTTTCCTATTAAAACGCATATCTAGAAGCTGAAATCATCTAGTTTTTATGGTTCATTGAAAGAAGCATGGCATTATCCCTGCTTACCTATTAAATTCCACCCTGGCTGATAAGCTAGAACTATAAGCTAGCTTACAGGAAGGTATGGCTATTTTCCCCCTATTTCAACCCTTTATAAACAACGTAATGACAGACAATGATTGAATATGAGACGTGACTTTTCATGAATGAAATTTTTTGGGCAAACCGAATGGATCTACCATTTTAGGTCAAACATGGTCATATTAATTAATCTTTACAGAAAAATGTCATATATAATACTAAAAAATATGAATCATTTTTCATGAATAACATGACATTCGCTCAAATTTATACAATATCAAGACAAGGAAACACACTAATAATGACTATATTAAACTTAATTAGTTTATGAAGTAGACTTAGTTACAGCAACAATATGATGAAACATCCGTTTGCGTATTTGTGAGTTTAAAAAAAAAAATAAATCTGATTCCCCTTTAAAAATCATGTTACAGGAGAATCTCAATTAAACAAAAGCCATTGATAATTTCCTAGCGGAATTCTTTAGCATATTGTTGTTAAGATATTTTTAAGTTTTTTTATTTTTAAAGTATAGTATATATAAATAATTAATTAATATACAAAATTGTTTAAGGACATTGTTGACTACAGTTGTTCTCACCCATTTTCAGTGCACTCATTTGAATTGCTTTATTTCTAGCTGTTTATATTTACAAAACTGATATATTTTTTCTATCAATTGCTAATATTCTAATATATTGCTACTTCATATATAGGCACCTGTGAAACTTTTTCCAAGGGGGGAGGGGAAGAGCAAACTAAAGCCCATGATGTACAACGACAGGCCTGATGCTCGCCTTTGTTATATTAATGTCCAAGGGGGAATGTACACCCTTTTACATCCCCTATGGGTGATCATGACTTCCTATTTAATAAAATGATTGTAAAAGGTCATCTAATTTAGAAATAAGAAAACATTTAAAATGTTATATCTTGTATTCATCTTACATAGATAACATTTTAGTCTCGTGCATTTCATCCACTCTGCATTTTTATTTAAAATTATTTTATTTTAATTATCAATAAATAAAACTTCTTGAAATAAAACTTATGAAAATGTGAAGTCCAATATAAATTTCACTTGTAATACCAAATTTTTTGCCAAATTTTCAGCCTCCCCAGTCAAAAATCTCATGCTACGATACTGCAACCAATCAAACATTTTAGTGTTAAACATGCCGTCCCGGTGGTGAAGTGGATAGTGTCTTCAACTGCTGTCATGAGGGGTTTGGGTACGAATCCTGAATAAGGCATGGATGTTTCTAGAGGATAAAGTCAGACTTCTGCCTTCTGGGTCCTCGTTAAAGTGGAGCTGCACTCTCTCCGACCTTCGTCAGTGATGCTTTCTTGGAATAAACTTTGATCTCTCGTTTTGTGTGTTGTTCTTTCTTCCTGCGTCACATGTCTTGTTTCGGTTCCACCGAACAGGAAGTCATAAGTAACAACAACAACAGTGTGCAACATTTCTAAATTAGCAAATATTAGAATGCTGAAATTATACACTTTATTCCTATTTAGCGATCTATCCTTGCACCAATTTTAAAGTCTCTCTTATTGAAAAGTCTGTTTTACTATTATTTCATATTTCGAGTGGTTTTGTGTGGAGCACCCATTAAATGAACAATTTTGAAAAATATAATATTCTTCTGAGGTTTTATAATTTGATGGACCCGTGTATCATATTTCAAGTCTATCTCTCAATTCACCTCTCAAACGTTTTGGTATGGAGCATCGCCCTCTACAAAACATTTTTAAAAACTCGATTTTTCCAGAGGGTTTTATTGAACGATTGACTTGTGTACCAAATTGCAAGATTCTATCTTGCATAAAACATGTGTTCATTTATTTGGCAAATCGAACATTTTAACGTGCAGCACCCCAAAATGCTACATTATGGAGAACCGAAAATGTACACTTTCTTCCTTTCCAACTATCTACCATTATGTCAAATTTAAAGTCTCCATTTCACTGCGAAGTGTGATTTTCTATCATTTCACTTTTCGGACATTTTTGTATGGTGCTCCCACCGCCTTAAATGAAGTTTTTGAAAAATTCTATTCTTCTCGGCTTTTTTATCAGATAATTTGTTCGTATACCAAATTTCAAGCCTTTATCACATTTTAAAGGAGGCATTTCTCATTTATTCGGAATATTGAACATTTTGGTGTGCGGTATTCCTTAAGTTGAAAATATTGGAAAACTAAAATTGCAGCCTTTCTTTCGAACTATTTACCTGTACACCAAATTTGAATTCTCCATCTCATTTCGAAGCATGTTTTTTTTCATCATTTAACTTTTCGAACGTTTTTCTTTGGAACACCCCCTTAAATGAACATTTTTGAAAAACTATTCGTTTGGTTTTTTTATCAAATGATTAGCCCATATACCAAATTTCAAGCTTCTATCAAATTTTAAAGTAGACGTTTCTCATTTATTCGGCAAATCAAACATTTTGGTGTGCGGCACCCTCTAGAGTAGAAATTATTTTTAAATCTGAAATTGAAGATTTTCTACTTTTCGAACAATTTACCTATACACAAAATCTCTATATCATCGCTAAGCATGCTTTTCTATCATTTCACTTTTCGAACATTTTGGTGTGGAGCATACTATCTACAGAACATTTTTAGGGAATTATCAAATGATCGACACGTGTATCAGCTTGCAAGTCTATCTATCCGGGAAGTGCCTAAAAAAGAGTGACAGATGGACGGACACTTGGCAATTAGTATATATAGATAGTTAATGCAAAATAAAGAACTTCTTCTCAGTATTAAATTTCTTGAAGTTATGTATAAAGAAGCAATTTTAAATTTAATTATTTTATGAAATAAATAAAAGTTCAGAATATTGAAAATGTAAAGTTTTGCTAGAATTTTAATAAAATGCAGTTACAGATATTGACATCACAGTACAAGGTAGTTGTGTTTCAGCACCATTGAGTCTAAAAACTTCAAAAACAACTTTTGCATCACTTTAAAACTTGAAGGATGACAAAATTCTACCACTCTTATGGGAAGCTGTACTTAAGAAAGATAACTACTAGTTACTACGAGTTACTGGTTACATTGGTGTTATAAGATGACATCAAAGAAAAAAATTTTAAAAATGGATTTTCCCACTCTGTCTTACTGTTTGAATCAGCTAGATTCAAGTTATTTTGTTTATATTACTGACTCTTTCTCCAATGAAAATATTTAAGCAATAAAAAATGAAGAGTTTTGTGAAAGTTGGGGTAAAGGTTGGTGTGACTGAAAGGAAAGAAATTGCCTTCAGTGACACATTGAGTCAAATTCATTGTTGTGAGTTCCAGAATCTTCAATTTTCACAAGTATGACGGCAGACCGTAACACGTATTTCTTAACTCTTTGAATACAAATTCTACTCTTTTAACTTTTCATGCAAAATACCAGGTGGCCGGCCAACAACTGTAGCATATGTCCTCCCCCCCCCCCCCCCCCCCAACAAGAGAAGGGATTTTTTGGGGATCAGTGATCCACAAAAGGAGGATCTTTTCACTGAAGTGTTGCCTTCAGAGAGAGAATATACAATACAATTACAACTGATTAATATTTCAGAATGCATAAAAAACTCTTATTTTTAATAATAAAGGAAAAATTAAAATATTGATCAGGAAATATGTTGCATTAGAGAAATATTTTTGAAGTTGAGTATATACAATATTCAATACTGACAATGAATTTAAAATTTTATATCGCCGAACAGGATGGGAGAAGATATCACAGAAAACTGTTTGGGAGCAGAATTAACATCACTGCACTGTGGGAAGCGAAGGAGGAGGGGGACCATACAAATTCTAAAAATAAAATTCCAAGATTATTCCTTATTCTACTAAACAAGGGTTTAATACCACTGAAATACATTTTTTTTATGAGACCATATACATACACAAAATAGCAATGTTAGTGAGTGTACTTAAAAAAAAATTGATTAATAATATCTTCATTCTCTTTCAAATCATAAAATTCAGCAAAATAAAATTTATAAAATCATATGCATATTATGTTTATATAACTTTTAGTTAAGAATAATTATCTTTATTTCTTAACAATTATTTAATTAATTATATTTTAGTGTGAGTTTCCAGCATTTTTCGAATAGCTGCTCATATAACATATATTTATTTAGAATTTTTTTTTTATTGTGAGCCCCTGGTTTTCCCAACTTGAAGTTTTGTATACTACAGGTAAATAGTGTATCAACAAAATATATTTTTAAGAAAAAAATTAAAGACACTCTTTTGCAATCAAAGGTCAAATCCAGTGACTGTGAAATGAAAAATAAAATTTACAGCGTCGTGTGATATACCACAAAAAAGCCATACTTTAAGCCGTAAAATAGGCCTTATTTCAACACAATTGGTAGATTAGGTCAAAATATACAAACGTTCAAATATGCCAAGTATCATTGAAAATTACCAGATTTTCCAAATTCTATAAATAAAAACAAATGAACATCAGGGCTAAAATTTTTGCATAGAGTCTTATATATGAGTGGATAACAAAATAGTCAAGTTTAATCTGTATTGGTTGAGCTAAAAATGTCATTTTTTGTGTTTATTTGATATGGAATTACAGACATGAAACACCCCCAGCCACACATTAAGCTGCCATAAGCCTTAGGGTTGGTCGTGTGGTCTGGGTCTTCTACACATGAAATACCCAGCTGCTCATACCCTAGGGTGAGTCAGGTGGCCTGGGTCTTCCACATATGAAACACCCCCCGGCCATCCCAACGGTTACTCAAGTCCTTGGATGAGTCAGATGGTCTGGGTCTTCAACACATGAAACACCCCGTCAGACCTCCAAGCATTGCTCATGTCCTCAGAGGAGTCGGACGATCTGGGTCTTTAACACATGAAACACCCCGGTCACTCTTCTTCTTCTGGATTCCAATTGGAATCGGGTTTTTTACGGCCGCTCCGCTCAAAAAGGCATATGGCAGCCCCTTTACTAAAAATGTATTTTAAGGATGGGGAAAGTTTATCCAAATAAGCTTCCCTCTAATATTTGAGGGACCAAACTTCAACACAAAAGTATTTAAACAGGTGGTCGCATTCCTCCCGCAGGGGAATGTCAGGACCAAAATATTAAAGTTTCGTAGAATTACTTAAGTCCACTTGTTATTGTACTTTAGTTCATTTAAACACAGTAGTAGAATCAAGGTGAACAGGGAATTATTTAGGTTGTGTATCTTTCTTCTTTCTATGCTCGGCACGCGGATTGGTTTTGACCCTCTCAGCTGCACCTCCCCACTAGAAGGCTTGGACCCTCTCAGCTGCACCTTCCCACCGGAAGGTGGTACGGTTTTTCTTTTTTACAGGTCTTTATGTCGACTGTGCTTTGGTTAGTTATTCTCCCCTTCTTATCACTCACTTCATTAATGTTTGCTGATTCATCTTCACCCGAGCTGTTTTCCTCCATATCACTTTCGATTGTGCTTTGGCTGATTGGTTTTCCATTCTTATCACTTCCATCGCTAATGTTTGCTGATTCATCTCCACTGCTTTCTTCCATATCCCTTTCAGTTTCATTTTTTTATAGCTTTCGCCAAGTCTTCAAGTTTCTCTGCGATTAAGCAGATGTTTTTGTCCAGCACAATAAAGTATTCACGAATCCACCCGTCCCGGACATCTACAGTCTTAGGCTTTTCCAGGTCAGTCACTACTGCATTTATCTTGTCGATGATTTCAGTGTTTCCGTGAGTT
The DNA here is from genome assembly GCA_951213105.1 of Amaurobius ferox. Lineage (NCBI taxonomy): Eukaryota > Metazoa > Arthropoda > Arachnida > Araneae > Amaurobiidae > Amaurobius > Amaurobius ferox. Next base: position 126,298,697 of record OX578142.1, read on the forward strand.
CCAGTTGCTTTTGTCTATTTTCACTTTCTTCCGTCACTGCTTTCTCCGTTTTTTGTTGTATTCTGCACACTGTAGCGTATTCTAATTCTTGATTTATTATTTTTTTTGCTTCACCATAGGAGTTATTTGCTTTTATAGCTGTTTGTATTTCAGTTTGTTTTTTTATTTCCTGACATTGTTTACTCGTAGCTGTGTGTTTTCCCCCGCACCGAAAGCATTTTGGGTGTTCCGCTACGCACTCTGCTGCAACTTCATGTTTTTCTCCACATTTATAGTATATTGTGATTACACTTCCACATTCATGTTTGTAATGGTTAAATTTTAGGCATTTTAGACATATTCTTGGGCTTTCTACATATGGGAGAGTTTTATATCACGAATATCCAATATTCACGTAGTTTTTGCTTGTTTTACCTAGTTCATGTAGTAAAATAATTGGTATTTTCTCTGTACTTTTAGGCTTAGTGAATCGGGTTAATTCACTCCAATTTATCTCTTGTTCCTTGAATTCTTCAGTAATTTCCTCTAGGTTCACTTCTGGGTGTATATCTCGTATTATCCATTTGGTCGTGATAGAATCTTCAATTATTCTCGCACGTATAGGTACTCCACAAAAGTTTTTTTTTCCCAATAGTCGGGCAGCGCTTTCGCTTGATTTGATTACCACAGCCACATTGCCATTCCTTGTTACGAATATATTGCTTATATCTCTATCAATGTCTTCTTTTTGCAGTTCTTTTTTACGAAAGATAGAATGAAATGGGATCTTCTTCACAGTCCCAGTTAAAATAATTTTAGCTTCTGTAGTTCCATTTTGAAATGCAGTTTCGATTTTTTGCCTATCGGATAGGTTGTTACCTCTCCATAAACCAGCGTCATTCAAAATTTTTCGCCGACTTACCTGCGGCACTTCGTTGTTTAGTCCCTTTCGTTTTCCCGCGCTACTAGGAAACTTCTCCATACATTGCTCGTAAAAAATTTGTCAGAGCAAAAACATCCGACCATCCACTTCTGTGGCCATCGAACAAAAATCCTCCACGGTCACTCAAACAGCTGCTACAAACCCTTTGGGTGAGTTGAGTGGTCTGGGTTTGCAACATATGAAATACCATTAATGGGTCATTTTCAGAAAAAAGTACAATTTGATCTCCTGTGCTCCTAAAATTAATACCGTTCAAGATATCTAATTTCTGAGAAAACAAATTTTCTTCATTTATTTTTCTTATAAGGCACATATTAAATGAATAGTTAATGCTTAAAGCAAATTATTTGAAATAGATAATAAAATTTAATTATTGACTATTTTAATGGAAGCCATACTTGTCCTATATCTAGAATTGGATTTTCAGGATGTCATATTTTAGCTGTACAGTCACCATTTTTAAGGCTGTAAGCAATTTTATATCTTTTTCAAATTTAAATTTTGTTTACTTTTTATTAGTATCCCTCTAAAATCAATTTCAAACACAAAAATTTAAGAAATAAAATTGCCCTACATGTTTTGGGTCACCGGTCTAACAACTGCTATTTTTGGCTTTCAGTTTTACAATAATAAACAGATTATGGAAAATTGTACATTTGAGGTTTACAGCACTGTTTTTAAAAAGTTAGTCGTCGAAATAAGTTGCAACATGTGGTCCATTCAGTGAAAAAAGAAAAAGTTGTCTATAGTTCTGGTGAGTTCTCTTACTATGTGTCACTGGTCTAACAGATATTTTATTCAACAAGTACTAATAGTTTCATTTTAGTTAGATGATTTTAATAGTAAATATAGAATATAACATCATGCATCATAACCTAACTTAAAAATAAGGAATAAAACTTGAGAAATGTCACTGGTCTAACAGTCATTGGTATAACAGTAACCTTGTTAGACCAGTGACAAGACTTAGTTTTATATTACTGCAAGTTATAATTATATATTTACTGTAGCTTTAAATAATTTTCACTGTAGCTTTAAATAAACAAATATTTTTGGCCAAAAATAGAGGACTTATTGCCTTATGCGTTAAATGAAATTTTGACTATTATAACAATTCCTAATATGCTAGAAAGCAGACATCTAGAAATACCTGCGATTTATTGGAATGAATTATGTGAAATGTTTAAGTTGTAAGGGATTTTTAATTCTTTTTGATGCTGTTATTTATACAATAATTAGGAATAAGATTATTTTTTTTTTTGTAGCAGCAAGGAAAGGTTTCTTTTTGTTATATCTGTGTACCGTAATTCTTTTCAGCAATATCTATTACTACTACTTTTACTATATTATATTACAAAAATTTGGTTTCCATTCCGTTTGTATTATGACAGAACAAACAAAAAATAAAAAATTTGGATCACAAAATTGTCGTTTACTGTAGACCACTTCCTCAATATCTGTACATACACACCCATTATAGTATTACTATATAGTAGTATACATGTTACCGGCAATGTATGAAATGCCAGCATTCTATAGAATACCTAGGCATTTTATAGAATACCAGTCGTTTTAAGGCAAAGTATGAAATATGAGAATTACTTTCCCTAGGCATTGTATATAATGCCTAGACATTCTATAGAATGACAAATGCTATTTAGGCAAAGTATGAAAAAAGGAATGAATCTGAGAAGTATTTCATATTTTGCCGGTTTGTCATTTGGCATTCTATAATATGCCTAGGAAATGTGCGAAATGTTAATCATTTCATAGATTACTGACCAGTTTTTGGTATTCTATAAAATGCCTAGGTATTCTATAGAATGCCGGCTTTCATGCATTGCCGGTTATGTTACGAGCAATGTATGAAATGCCGGCATTTTATAGAATACCTAGGCATTTTACAGAATACCGGCCTTTTTTAGGCAAAGTATGAAATATGAAAATTATTATATACTTTCTCTAGGCATTGTATATAATACCTAGGCATTCTATAGAATGACAAATGCTATTTAGGCAAAGTATGAATCAGAGATGTAATGAATGAATCAGATGTATTTCATACTTTGCTGGTTTGTCATTTGGCATTCTATAGAATGCCTATGAAATGTGTGAAATATCAATCGTTGCATTGATTGCCGACCAGTTTTTGGTATTCTATAGAATACATTGCAGGTAACATATATATATATATATATATATATACATTAGTTTGTAAATGAATGGAATATATATCTTTACATCAAATTCTTATGTTAAAGAGGTAAATTTGCTACAAATACTGTGTTTATCAATGGTCTAATACAAAGTGTCACCGGTCTAACAAATAATTATTTCAAATATTTATTTTTAAATATTTATGAGTCAATTAAGCTCATCCACTATGATTTTTGAATTCTGCATATTTTTTACAAATTTTAGAAATAAGTAGTTGTGTGAAAAATTAGAATTTAACTTTGTGGGAAAAAATGCTGAAAGTGTGCTTTTCTGAAAATGACCCTAATAATTAAAATTAAACCGATGGTTTACATTTAAATTCACTTATTTTTATAGCTAAAATTACAATTTAAAATTAAACTCATGTTTTATCATTTAAATAAAATATATATCCAAAATTGATTTTCATGATGAATTCTGTTATAGAAACCATCCTCTATTCAATGTGCACATTATGCGTGTACAAAACAAAATTAAGTAATTACCCAATCGTAGTTTACACAGGGTATTCAAGTTAGCCTTGCATTCGGTATAGGCATTTTTGCTGGCACATGCAAGTAACAGCAAGCATTCAAGTAGAAACAGAAAACTCACTCTTTTTAAAGGCTGACCTGAGTTTGTTACCTATAACAAAAGTTAAGCATAGCATATAGCTGAAGACACCGAGAGATTCTATTTTAACTGAGTAAGCTTCTGACGAAGATATCTATCTATTTCATATGCCAGAGTCTTTGTTAGGTCTACACGAAGAGCGAAAGATAGGTGGCACAAAACTTTTTGATATGTGTATCGAAATGCACATATACGAATATAAAATTTTAGAAAATAAAATTCATTCATACCTAAAGCAGAAGCCAGGGGTACAATCAGTGCAGAAATGATAGTAAAATAGTTTTCATTTATTAAATATCTTGGAATAGCTCCAATAACTATATAGCCAAAAGTATCAGCAACTAACATCTGACCAAAATAACGACAAGAACCAGTGGGTGGTTTTACATCTATACGTATTTTTTCCGCCAATTTTGCCATGTACACGGGCTCTTCATTAGCATCTTTAACATAATCTGGAATTCTCCATAGATCTCTGAACCACCCGGCTCCAAAGTAACCACCAAGGAACATCCACCAAACTAAAGCATGGTAATCTCTACCCAAATAAAAGTGATGCATTCCAAAGATTCCACCGAAAAGCCACAGAAGATAAGTCATAAGCAAACTCTTTTGAGCCATATTAGAAATTTAGAGACGCAGGTGACACTGCTTGCAAAAGATTTTCAACTCGATTTAAATTAACTGTTTCAACTACCCGCCATAAGATCGTTACTTGAGAACAGAGAATCAAAGAACTGTAAACAAACTGCTTTACAAGAGCTTACGCATGGATATATATAATAACAGCTGGAAGTTTGGCGAGTTATTTGATTTGGCGTAAATATTATTATGCCAAATTTCCTTCATGACGAGGCTGAAGCGGAAAAAGGAACGTGCGAAAGATTGTTATTTACATATGGCCTTTTTAACCATTCACAGTGTGTGAAATTTCCTTCAAGACGAGTTTGAAGAGGAAAGAGAAATATGCTTATGTTTGATTACCAAAGATCATGGATGAAAGAAAAAGTTTGTGGTATCCTAAGAAGTTATCGTCACGTGATTGTGAACGGTCATCTATCCAGCCAGTGGGCATGAAGATTCTAAATACCTGGCATTCTTGGGGTATGGTTGATGACATACGATGAGATGTGCTGATGGGATGTGTTTATTTTTTAACGGTTTTATACAGGCCCATATTTTTGATGGAAGCTATTAATGTTAGAAGATGCCATTTAAGCGAAATCAGTTGTCAAATTGTAAAATGATAGAATAGTGCTACGACTCAGGTTTGGGATGATACGTCAGTTATGTCTTGCTATTGGAATTAGCGCTGTGTAAGCTTTTTTTTTTATTTTTATTTTTTACGAATATGTGAATTGTAGCTCATTTTTTCATAATACTGTAAGTAGTTGATTTCGATGAATATTAAAAATAATTCAAATTAAAGCCTGAATGGTTTAATTATATGTCTCGTTTCATTCGTAATTCGTTCGAAATTTCGGTGGGTGTGAATAAATTTTACAGTAGTAAACTTTTTGAGTTGTTTGGCATTTTATGGTACTTACATTTTGTCTATAACATTTGATTAATCGTCCGATCTTCAATTTGCGTGGCTGAGTTTCCTAGATTGCTGTCAAACATGCTTTGATTATATCAGTTTACTTGTCAACACGAATTTTCACGTTTGTGATCTATATTGAAATGATTGAAAGTTTTTAAAACTTTGTTTTGATGACATACAGATGTGGAAAACAAAATACTATAATCAAATTTTCATTGAATATCCTGAATGACAAACATTTTTGATGTTAGTGGAGTAAAGTACTCGAAATTGTTTGTCTTATTTATGTATGATAAATTTTTTGTATGTTTTTATAATTTCTGGCGAAGTTCGATACAGTCTATATGTTCATTAATGCAAAGCATGAGAATTCTGACCACTACAATGTTCAATCCAGTCAGTTAGATATTAAATAGTGCATCATATTTTGAAGTTACAGACAGAACAAAAGAAATTTGTTTAATGTACATATTACAAAAATATCGAAACTATCACCAGTAATAAATTATTTGCTCCTCATTATTTCAATTTTTTCAACTTGCAATTTCATTCATTATTATTAAGTTTTGTAAATTCAATTTCTATTCTAACAAATATGTGATTTGCTATCCTTTTTAATATTTTGTAATGTGTAATATTATAGAAATTTCTCTTGTTTTGACTGTGATTGATAAAAGCAGCAGCTTGTGCTATTGCTTTTATCAATCTATTTTAGGAGAAAGAACAGCCTTACATATTTAGAATCAAACTTAAAATTGTTATTTATGCTGACTTTTCGAAGATGTGATATAAATAACCAGAATTAGAGTTTGATTCTGATTATTTTACATTTTTGTGTCAGGAATAAACCCACAAACTTCTACTAAATTAAAGCACTTAACGTTAATTAACCACTTAATGTTAATACCCCATTACATTTGTTTATGCATATTTTTCATCTTTTCGTTAATCAAAGTTAACTTATGCATTTTAAAATAGAGCATTGTTTTGCTCTAGCTTGTATATACATGTTTGTAATGCTTACATATTATGTGCACTCGACCGAGATAATTCAATAAGGATTTTTGTTTGTTTCCTAGTAGATGGAAGCAGTCACTATTGGAATAAATATTTTGTTCATTGTATTCTTGTCTTTAATTTGTTCTGTACTAGTTTGATATATAAATAGAAGATTTTTAGTTTTATTTTAAATAAATATATGTTTAGTGTTAGTTTAATTACATTACTGACTAACTGTTATTATTACTGATTTACTGTTACTATTAATCCAAGTACTGAGTGCATTTTCCATTCTCCAGTATTGACATTTCAGGGCCAAACTGATATTTGCAGAAATGAAAAATCCTGTAACTAGCAGTTTTAGTTTTCTTTTCATTTTTTTAATGTATGGATTGCAGTTTAATTTAAATTTAAACATTTTGTTCTGTATGATACCATTTTTGCTTTTTAAATTCATTTTATAAATGACCAAGTAAAAACAAAAATAAGCACACAAAAGCCTTTGAAGTGAACAATCCATGCTTCATTCACAAGTTTTATTGATCTCAAATACCACTCAATTGTTAGGTTAACAACCAACTAGTTTCTATGATGCTTTGGTATGTTATTGGTAATGCAGATAGTGATAGACAATCATTAGTGCAAGTTAATATCTTTGTTTCGGCAGTTAGGATTTTATGAGATGCCAAAGTAGGAAGGAATATTGGCTGAAATCGCATTTTATCACTTCTTCCCCAAACAACTTTTTCATTATTTAATGTTTCATAAAAACAACAAAAATACTGTGCTATGCAAGGTTTGTTGTTGTTGAAACCCAGACCATCCGACTGTTGTAATTTCTAGGCCTGTTAGACTGAAAACATGTTATATAATTAATTTGTGCTATGCGAAGTTAGCATTTTTTTTAACCAAGTTGGAGTAAAACCATACAGTGTCATAGGAAAGGAGCGGGGAGGGGGTTCAGGGGAACCCCCCCCCCTATTGGATGTCAAGGCACACTTTTCTCATTAACCCCAAATCACATAATCTCTTTTAAAGGTGAATTTTAAAATTTGTTCTTTAAAAATATCAAGGTAAATCTTTAGAAAACTGACTTAAATCTCTTTGTTTCCAACGAAATTACGAACTCACAATGATATGGTAAGGGGGTTGGGGGTAGGGAAATGGGATACACTTGCTCAGACATAGTCAAGGTTCAACTATTAACAAAACTTTCAGGTGGCTACATTAGAATACCATAGCAGGCCTCCGAAGGCAACACAAGTACTTAAGTAAGTGACAACACCTTTCTTTTGTAGATTACTGATCCCCACAATAGTGACCTCTCTTGAAGGCAAAGCATATTCAAAGGGTTAAGGAGTACATGTTGCATCCACTGGTATTAGACCCCCTCACTTGTTAACATTGAAGAATCTGGGACTCGGGACAATTTATTTCACTCCATTGGTATAACTCACGGAAAGCAATCTTCTTTCTTCCAGTCACACCAATCTCTACTTTCACAAAACCCTTTATTTTGTATTCCTATAATATTTCTATTGGAGGAGAACAAGACTATAAGATAAACTGGTTGGTTCAAACACTAGGGCAGAGTGGGTGAATCCACCTTTAAAATATATTTACTGACGTCATGTTGTAATGTCCATGTGACCAGTGACTCTAATGGAATTATATGCCATACATGTATACATATATCACATAGTATGTCGTATTTATCGTTCTCAATATGCATGCATCTATTGCTTAAGAGTGGTTGTTGTTGAGACCTAGACCGTCCGACCTACCAGAAAGGTGTAAGGTTACTGTTTGGACGACCGGGAAGTGCCACCCAATTTAGACCGGAACCCAGTGGGAGAGGCATCCACAGGGACCGTACCCTCCTTCCCCTACCACCAACCTCTCAGAAGGACTTACGGACCCTCATTTTTAACGTGATCGTACTCCGTGTGAACACGGCGGCAGTTTTGGCAGTGGCGGGTATCGAACCCGGGCCTACCGAGTGCAATTCCCGCGCACTAACTACTGGGCTACCACGCCAACTTAAGAGTGGTTGAATTTTGTCGTCCTTAAGGTTATAAAGTGATATAAGAGTTGTTTGCAGAGTTTTTTAACGTAATGGTAGTGAAGAGCAGCTACTTTGAACTGTGATGCCAAGATTTATAAATACATTTTATTAAATTACTAGCAAAACTTTACATTTTCAATATTCTGCACTGTTATTTAGTTCATAAATTAATTATTTTTTTTTATAAATAACTTTGTATTTAACTTTTATAAATAACTTCGAGAATTGAATGTACTGAGAAGAGGTTCTTTATTTTACATTAACCATATTTAATAAATATATAGCCCTTCACATTGGATAAGGTTTTGTATAACAATTTTGTAAATCAAAAATTTAATTATCAATATAATTGTTAATTTATTAATGAATTTATGTAAAATGAATTATTGATAATCATTGTTTGATTTTCCTTGATTACCAATTATTATTGGGTTTGGGAAGGAAACTACTTGAGCCCCCTTTTTCCAACCATAATTTCTGAATTGCTATGCCTCAGAAACCATGTTGTAAAAGTATGTGTTGTGTTTCTTTTATACATATATACATTTTAACAATCTAATGAATTTTTCTTATTTCAGATCTGATTTGTGTAGAATCATGCCAATACAGCACATATGTGAAGATCATGTCTCAAATTTCAAAAATGTGAAATTTGGCCTCAAAATATTTTGGAGAATGGGTATGGACATTTTTCTTTTCTAGAAACTTAATTTATTTAGGGCTGAACAAACTCTTTTTGTATTCAGAAGCCAAGTTAGAAATTTTATCATCAATCTTATATGTAGTCAGCAATATTTTTAAAAGTCATAATTTGTTTTAATTTCTCTATAACAAAAAGGAAAAAGAAGACCTAAAATGTTTTCATCACCACTGTATACTTTAATAAATTAAGAGAAAATTTATTTGAGTGAAAATGTAGCATCATAATGTGATATAATCATTATATTTTGCTTGGTGCCTTGCCACATGCATACTTGTTAAAAATTCTAGGTGCCACGGCCAGATTTCTAGGCACCTTGGATTTGTCCTGTCCTAATGTTATTATAGGTATTGAAAATTTTACTAAAAATGATGATTAGGCTTTGATGTAGAATTGAATTAGGAAGTAAAAGTGAAGGCTAGTATTTAGTGTGAAGTACAATTTTTGGGTACTTACTTATTAACCTAACTACATCCAACTGTGTGATAAGACAGTTGCTTCTAATGATTACAAATTTAATATATGTCATTAAAGTACACGGAACGTACTTTTGTGTAACAGTTGATCCGTGGCAGTTTGAACATGGACCTATGCCCGCTATGTGGGCTTACCATGTTAACGTTCGCCTTCTTAAAAAAACTTCACAGAATCCAGCCATACTGGCTGTTGGAGGCCGCACATAGCAACTGCTGTTTGTGCAAAATGTGATCTGTGGCACATAGAGCATAGGCTTACGTCCACTGTGTGGACGTTGATTTAATTTTCGTTTTAATCTGTGAAGGAATGTTAAATATCAATCATGATATACCCTTTTAATGATTGTTTTATGAAGATATAAGCCAATGCTCTATGTAATGGAATACCTGTTTCACAAACAACTGTCGCTACTTGTGATCTATGACAGCCAGCTGGGCTGGATTCAGTGATGTTTTTTTAGGGGCAACTGCCAGACACGGTCATAGGTCCATGCTTGAATTACCATCGATCAACTGTTGCAAACGCATGTTCTGTGTACTTTAATGACATATATAAGTAAATTAAGGATACAACATCATTAGACAGAAGGCCATTTAATAAAAACATCTTAAAGATGTACAAAGATTTAAAATCAAGGCCAGAGCGCTTTCGGGTATTAGTACACCTTTTATCAGTGGCTACATGAAAAGCAAACATGGATCATTCATATATAGACCATATACGAAGCAAATTTGCATAAATAAATATAATATATAATCTGAACTTAGTAAGTTGAATAGGCTAATAATTAATGCAAATAAACCTAAAAATAGGTACAAAATTCTTTAAAAAACATATGTTAAGAACATTACCAGAAAAGTACAAATTCAAAAGAACAGTCAAGCATACATTTCACAAGGATGATGTCATAGATAACTATGGACTTGAATTGCATAGAGTCGAGGACGAGTCGCCAAGCATAACTTATAATTTGAACGGGATCAGAATTACAAACCGACGAACGGTAAATATAAATAAAAAGGTATTCATAAAGGAGAATATTGCGAGGGTTATTACAACGAATTACAAGAAATTTTTTTTCAAAGATGGACAGGAAATTATCACTAGCCAGACATTGTGCAAGAGCAGTAGAAAATTTACCATTCCTGACATCACTAGCGTGGTCCTCTAAACGGATGCTGACATTACGCCTAGTGCTGCCAATGTAAAATTTATAGTCACCTTCAGGAGTCAACAGGGGAACTAAATACACCCCAGCATAGCTCTTAAAGTCATCAATATCCCCAAATTTATCGGAACAAATATGTAAACGATACGTAAACTGACTAACGATGTTGTGCCCTTAATTTAGTTGAACCAGACGTGATGCCAATTTGATTATTATTAAACCTGTATCCATGTTTGCTTTTCATGTAGCCACTGATGAAGGGTGTACTAATGCCTGAAAGCTCTCTGGTCTTGCTTTTTTAATCTTTGCACGTCTTTAGGATGTTTTTATTAAATGACCTTCTGTCTAACAATGTTGTGTCTTTAATTTATTTAGTTGAAACAAATGTGATGCCAGTTTGATTATGACATATATGAGTTTGATTAATAGAAGTAACTGTCTTGTTTCACAGATGGATGTGCTTTGGTTAATACATTTAAGTACCAATTTTTGTTATATGTACCCAGAGTGTGTATGTATAAGAAATAATGCTAAGATTTCTCTCTCTAGAGAAAAATATTTGATGGTTGAAAATACTTCAAATAAACTGTCAGTAGCATTCTTTATTTGGTAATTCTGACGGAACTTGTAGTAAAAGAGGAAATTATTTTTTTTTATCAAAGAAATATGTCTAATTTAATATTTAATGACAATATTTTTATTATTCTATTCATTTGTTTTAAGCTATGGTATATATATGAATTTATGTTTTGAATTATTTATATGCACATGTTAATATTATAAAAGAAGACAATGATATAAAAATAATGTTTCATAGTATCAGCAATAATAAAATATTTTTTCTCTGTTTGATTACTACTATATATATGCTAATTTAGTATAATGCAAATAAAAGTTCTATTGAAAATTGATTGAATGTGTTAGTTTTGTATTTCACATTTTGGTTTTAATGTAAAGCTATTAATGCCCCATTAATAGCTTTGACCAAGGTACATAGAATATCTTATATGTAAGGTTGTCTCATTTGGGAGATAACTTGTCCCAGGAAGGAAAGAAGAGTGATGTCACTGCCAGCTCCATTCTTTGTCAGAGGAGAGAAAAGCTGTTGAGAGACGTTGATCGGAATCTCTTAGAAAACTATTTAAACATTTACTTAATAGTAAGAATGTGCATGCAATATAATATAAAATAGTATATGTATAGTAATGTGAAGTTTAGAGATACTTAATAAATTCTGTACATATGAAAAGAAATAGCAAATTTTGGATGAGAGTTTAAGTCATGAAAATTTTAATATCATGAGAAGTTAATATAAAGATTACTGAATGCTATGTTCAAACATTATTGCATGATCAGAGAAGAGACACTAACAGTGCATTATTGGAATCTGTTTGAGAAGGATATAAACATATTTCTAATCAAAATGGTGCAAATCAGTCATTATTTAAATGTTAACTGTGTTCTGAAGTTTACAAGCATGAAGAATTCAGAATAAAAATGAAATAGTATTACTAGGCAATGTAATGCATATCTTTTGTCTAGCTAAAAATAGTTACATGTTTTAGAAAAAATATATCGTTCGGATTTGAGAGAAAGTCAGGAAACTTAAAATCTTCTGAAGTAAAAACAATAATTGATTTAAATTTGAAAACACATATTTTACCCAACTATTGTAATAATAATTATTAGTCACATCAAATGTGGTTTGTTAATAAAATTTCTGTCAAGATATTCATATCTCGATTCGTCAAATTGAAGGACTTCATCATGCGTAATCTATGGCAGAGTAGTTTCGATACATAGAAATAGGTTTTGTTTAAGAAAGGGATATTCATATTTTAAAAGAATTATAAACTGCAATTTTATGGATACTTCTGTGAAAAAATTACATATTTACCCCTATTTATATTTAAGCAAACATTGAAAGGAATCTTTTAATTTTAAGCCCCCTTCCCCATAAACATTCGACAAATTTTGGAGGAGAAAAAAATAAATAAAATTCGTTGTCGAATAAAATAAATGTATTAATAAAAATAACCTTTGTTTCTTTTTGCTTAAAATTCTGAGTGATCCTCCCTTTCATTTTCCATAATTTTTCATCGCTTTTCAAAGGGCTGATCGATGGACTTCTATGGTAATATCTGTACCATAAAAGAAAGTAAATGGATTCACAAAGACTCCAAACAAACAAAATTGAACAACACATGTATATCATTAAATATACTGAAACAGGGTTTTCTTTAAGCATATAAAATAAAATTATTAATTACATACATTGAACATACAATGTTAGAATCTAAATAATTTTAAATCAGATCAATGTTTTTTTTCAGAAAATTATTAAAGTTCAAATATTGTTTCGTATAGGAACTAATCGGAACGGAATGGTATCCCCTACTTTTACTGAGCAAAATATGTACCATAAAATTTATATGCAAACAATTTTAAATCAACATATTTTTAAAGAAATATGAATGAAATTGCAAATGGATAAGGATAATATGAAGAGTTTTATGGAAAAAATCTTATTTAATTCTATTTTAACATATTTCACATCAGTTTTATCCTATTTCAGACCTTCATTCCTTTAATAGACAATACATACAGTAGAGTGCACAGTCTCGATTTGACGAATTTGAATGGAATATTTCGTTCAAAACCTTTAGCATGTTGTGAAAGTAATTGTTTAAAAGTATTATATTAAAATCCAAATTTATACAATATATTTTTGAGTAAAAATATTAATAAAGATTATCATTTTATGCAAAAAATATGTAAATTTTGTATAAAGTAGGAAGCTCAGTGTATTTGTTATACAAAATCACTTGGAAAATTCATATCTTTGTCATAATATACAATTTGGCAAACCGCCATTTTTGACTCCTTCATCTCTTAATTACTGCAAATTAGTTCATTTTGAATTCAAATTTGAGTTCATTTGTCATATTTCAGTTTCAGCACATTATTTTACACAACATTTCATTTATCTCATTAATGTTTAAAGCGAGAAATTTTAAAACGAAACTGTGCTTTTTTATGAAGTGCCGTTGGTCCACGTATCGGAAGGGCTAGTAGTGATGTCACAGCTCGCCCAGAAATGTTACCATGGGGACAAGACAACCTTGGTCTTTGCCAGCTTTTCTCTTTAACTAAATTGCTAAGGATTATCAAAATATTTTAGTCACTTTGAAATTATTTTTTGACTGCTTTTGGTGTAAATGTTTATCATGTTTTTTGAACTACTACTTGTATTAAGATTTACAATTTTGTTATAGTTGTTCATTCATTAATATTTTATATCTTATGGGTTTTCTGGGGTACTGCTTCATTATATATTCATCAATTTTTAAATTTTGAGTTGATTCAAGCTACTTTTTTGATAAAAATTTCAATAATCCTCATCTTTTTTTTTTTTAGTTTCTTCATGAAATTTTCAGTTCATGGTTACATTAATTTTTTTGAAAAAATAATTCTGTTAACTTCTTTATAGATTGCTTTAATTAGCATCCTACCATATTTTTGGACATTTTAGGCATTTCACCAATTTTTTTGGAATTTTCATATTTTTTTATGAAATATTCCGCTATTAGTTGCCTTTCTGGTAGTTTATTTTAGGTTTTTCATGTCAGCAATTTAGCTTTGATATAAAATTAAAAATCACATATTATTATTGATTTAATGTGTTTGCTGGTTTGCTCACATTTTTAAACATTAATATCACTTATTTTTTGAAGAACCTTTTTCAGTGAATGAACACAGTCAAGGTTCACATGGTCATTAAAAGCTCTGTAAATCCACATTTTGTTTTTAAGTTTTTAAATCCACATTTTCTTTACAAAGGTAAAAGTTTGCTCAATTATTTTTTGTTTGGTGCCAGATTGAGGGAAAACAGTTTGAAAAATTTGAACTCTATTAGTACTTTTACCAATATTTCCAAATATAATTGTTCGGACAAGGATTTCCTCTGGTACCTCGTTAGCGAGAATGATATTTTCACAAAGTGTATACTGCTTATGAGTCAGTCAAGTCAAAACATGGAAGGAGAGTGGGAACCAATGGGAGTTATGTTTTTGGTTAGTAATCTGATCTAGGAATTAATGGGATTAAAGGGGGTCAAGCATCTTAATGAGTTGAAATATATAAATATTTTTCTAATATAAGTTTCTTTTTCTTTACAAAGGTTAAATTTTGCTCAATTATTTTTTGGTGTCAGTTTGGGGTAAAAAGTTCTGAAAATTTGAACTCTAAGAATTTTTGCTCTAAAATCATTATTTCCAAATATAATTATCCAGACTAGGATTTTCTTATGTTCCTCATTAATGAGAACGATACTTTCACCAAGCATTTAGGGAGTTATGACTTTAGTTAGTGATCTCAGCTAGGAATTAATAGGATAAAAGGGGTCAAGCATCTTAATGAGATTGAAATATATAAATATTTTTTTAATACGAGGGTCACACTGAAACTTTTGAGATATGGCTAAGTGGTACAAGTTACACTTACCAACCCTTAGGAGTGTTCAAAGTACTCCCCTCCAACATCAATGCACTTTCAGGCAAATTTTTTAAAGATTAAATGTAGCAAATTTTTTAAAGTAGCTCAGGAGTTTCCCTCTAAAAACAAATTTTTTTGTCTTTAGGGCTCCTGCTTATGTGCACTATATGCATAAATTAACTTAATATGTTTAAAGTGACTTATTTTAAATATTATCATTAGTTTATTTTTATAGTGAGCCAGTATTCATGAATAAACAAAATAATTTTACTAAATGAAATAATTTTTCGCATAAATGGTGGGATTGTGCAGTTCATTTTGTATCGTGGTGCATTATTGAAAGTCCATAACTATCTTTTTCCATCCATCTCCATCCTTTAATTATTACACAGTAGGCTAACTAAACTTGCTTATTTTAATTTTTTGCCTAATTTTAAAGAATTTTTATGCATAATAATTAATTATCATGAGAATTAATAGTGGTGGAAGTAAGGTGATTCTTAAATTTAAAATTCTCATGTAATCCTTTGAATCTCAAGGCTTTTTTTTTATTATGGTTTTTAAAAGGTTAATATTCTGAGTTTATTTTAAAACTAGCCATTTCATCCGTGCTTTGCCAATTCTTAATGGCAATTCTTAATCCTGTGCCTGCTGAACCCCTTTGGCTGAAAAGGGACACAAGCTTAAAAAAGGTTGCCATTAAGCCTTATAATAAAGAGACTGTTTTATTCATAAATTTTAGCAATTTAAAAGAAAACCTGTTTTTATAAGTCAACCACAGAATAAATCCAGTTTACAAATAAAAAAATGATAAAAAATAAATTTGTAAAACATTTGGAAATCTAGAAGTTCTTGGTAATTATTCATAATGTATATATATTAAATTGATTTGATAATTGTTTAAGGTAATTTGTTATATACTTCTTTAAAGGTTAGTCATATTTGCACATTCATATTATTGTGTTAAGTATCCAAGTATGTATTTGTACATTGCTACCTGGTTGTTTATAATCTTAATGGACCAGTCATGATCACTGTGGCTCAGTGTTTTCTTGTAGACATTGGTTTGTACGACCAGTGACTTATATTGTTAACTTCTATTGCTAATTATCTATCATCAACTGTGGGTACTAAAAGAAGTGCCTGCTAAATAAGTGAGCATTAGCTGTGGGGCACGACAGCTAGTAAATTTTTAGTCTTGAAAGTAGCTTTAAGAGTGCAGATTTTTGTTTGTAAAATGAATGAAAATGAACTATATTTTCATTATTAAATTGTAGATATATTATTTGATTATATTATCCAAATTCTATATTTTAGGATATAAATGCTGTGTCGGAACTTGTGAACCAGTTCAATATGCATCAACATAGACGTCGTAAAAAGCGGCCAAGTTATGGTGTAAGAACTGTAGAAATATCTAGAGGCAAAAATGGATTTGGATTCACAATTTCTGGTCAAGCACCATGCATTTTAAGCTGTATTATTACTGGAAGCCCTGCTGAAAAAGCAGGTTTAAGACCTGGGGACTTTTTAATTGCAGTAAATGGTCAAAATGTTTCTAAAGCACCACATGATGATGTTGTTAGATTGATTGGAAATTCAAGTGGGGTGTTAAAACTCCAAATTGCTGAAAACTATTACTCTGATTCCTCTGAAGAAGAATTTATATCTATTGTAAAGCTTCGTCCAAAGTATCCTAATAAAGTCCGTAATCGACAACATCAAAATAGTGTATCTCGTGCAGAGAAAGTTGTGCAGGATTTGCAAACTGGTGCTTTGTTTGTAGATCACATTCATGGATGCAATGTTGAAGTTCCACAGAAACAAAGAGAACCAAAAGGCCAAACTAATGGTTTAGAAGGCCCAAGTAGATCAAATAAAGTGTTATTAGACTTGATTTTGCAGCAAAGAATCAAAGAAGCAAATAGTAGACACTCTCCACAAAATATTTTATTGCAACAAAATAATGTTATTCCTTCTATTTCATCAACTAAAATCAAACAAACTTGTTTAAAAAAGAAAGAAACTAAGGTTATTAAGAGTCGCAGTCATCCTGAACACTTGAATACATCATCAAGTTCTGCTGGCGAAGTGTTTCATTCCATATTTACAGAACAAGATCTAAACAACATACTATATCCAGCTATTTTTGCATCTCAACGTAATGAGGAACAGAAAGGAAGTCAAGAACATGCTGTTTTAAAAGCTGTTGTTGGTTATCTAGGAACTATAGAAATGCCAAAGGAACCTCAACTTCCTAATTCACGGTTACAAACTATACGTAATTGCATTAGACGTTTGCGTGTTGAAAAGAAAGTTCATACTCTTGTGCTAATGTCTGTTTTTCCAGAAAGTATTATTCTCATTAATCCTCAAGGGGTTACTTTAGCTGAGTTTTCTGCTGATAAAATTACATTTAGTGGTGTATATAGTGATGATAAGAAATTTTTTGGCCTTGTTACTAATCATGGAGTTAGCGGGGATGAACTCAGTGAAGGTAGTCAAGAAGATCCAGGATCTGTTAGTAGTTCCTGTCATGTTTTTATGGTTGATCCAAAATTAACACCCCATCATCAACACATGAAAAGAGCCAAAGCATTTCACATAACTTGCACATCAGATCCTGTTACTAATAAGTGTAAAGAATTCCCTGAATCTGCAGATAGTATATTGCAGGCGGTAGTTGGTCTGTATAGAAGTAAATTATGTCTAAACAATGAAATGGTTCATGGATTTGAATTTCATGTAAATATGTCTCCCCAGCCAAGCAATACAAGTAGTAATAGTAGTAACAGTGACAGTGGCATTGGATTCAGAGATGAAGGTTAGTAATTTAAAGATTTTGTTAATTATCATTTGTGTTTATAGTTATTTAAATTTATAATTTAGAGTTCTTTATTTTGTGCAGGGACTGTGTAAGTTAATTGTGCTAAAAATGTAAGATTTGCATTAATAATTACTAAACTTAAATTTTAATCAATAAATTAAACATTTCTCTTAATCCACATGGCCCATAATTTGAATTTCAAGAATAATGCTGCAAAAAGTTTATAGCAAGCTTGTTGAAATGTTTTTTGATAAAAATAATGATATATTTCAAATATGATTTCTGGTTGGAGAGTTATGGTGTTTGAGTTTAAAAGTTAAACTTTATATTGTATGTGGTGTTCAAATGGCTGCGGCAAATATGTTAAAATTCAGCTTTTCCTCTGCATTTCTGTAAAAAAGGTTTATCATTTTGAATTAAAGTACTTTTAAACCGTTATCTTGATGTGCCGATGTTTAATTTTGAACTATTAATATTTTACAATCAGAGAACATGTTTTGCACTTAGATACATTATAACAGCAAGTGGGCATGACCAACTGAACTGTTTATTTTTAGTGCGTAGTTTCTGTTTATGCTGGTTTATTTTCTTTCCTGCTGTGTTTTTGCCACAGGCCTTTCTCACTGAAATAAAAATATTATAGTATCAAATTAATTGAATAGTATGCTTTTATACAGGAATTAGCATGATAACAGGGTTCGCACAGTCACTAAAACTCCTTAAATTCACATTTTGTTTTTAAGGACCCTTAAAACTCATTATTTTTGCCAAAATCTCCTTAAAAATTTTGCCATTCCAATTCTGAAATTCAAAAGAAAACTAGACATACAAATGATTGAAGGTCTAAAATCGGGACTGTGAGAAATATTTTCAAAATATTAGTTGTTTTGTTTGTTTTTAATTTCTTTTGCCCCAGAATCCGAACTTCATTAGTGGGATCAAAAGTAGAAAAAAAAAGAGACAAAACACCCCCTTTCTTCTCGCCTGAAAAGAAAAAGTGAAAAATGACTGGAGGATTGTTGATTTGTATAGTGTACTTCCCTTTTTACCTGTTAAATTGCTGTAGGTTTCTTTTTCTTTACAAAGGTTACATTTTGCTCAATTATTCTTTGGTGTCAATTTGGGGTATCTGAAAATTTGAACTCTAAGAATTTTTGCTCTAAAACCATTATTTCTAAATATAATTATTCAGATTAGGATTATCTTCCTCATTAATGAGAACAATACTTTCACCAAGCATTTAGTGATCTCGGCTAGGAATTAATAGGATAAAAGGGGTTAAGCATCTTAATGAGATTGAAATATATAAATATTTTTTTAATGTGATGTTTATTTTTAAACATTTGCTTGATATCGTTTAAATTTTAATATACAACTTTTAAACGCTATCTCTTTTCATCCAGTTCAATTTTTCTCTAAGCATGACAGACCCAATAAAAAATGGATTCAAAAACAAGTCTAACTTTAAAGATAGTGTTTGTTTCACAAATAATCTGATTTAGCAGCTCATGACTTGCCCTCTAAAAACAAATTTTTGTCTTCAGGCCTCCTGCTTATGTGCAATATATGCATAAATTACCTTAATATTTTTAAAGTGACTTATTTCAAATATTATTATTAGTTTATTTTTATAGTGAGCCAGTATTAATGCATAAACAAAATAATTTTACTAAACGAAATAATTTTTCGCATGAATGGTGGGATTGTGCAGTTTATTTTGTATTATGGTGCATTTACTGAAAGTTCATAACTATATTTTTCCATCCA
The DNA here is from genome assembly GCA_951213105.1 of Amaurobius ferox. Classification (NCBI taxonomy): domain Eukaryota; kingdom Metazoa; phylum Arthropoda; class Arachnida; order Araneae; family Amaurobiidae; genus Amaurobius; species Amaurobius ferox. Next base: position 126,318,488 of record OX578142.1, read on the forward strand.
TCTCCATCCTTTAATTATTACTCAGTAAGCAGTCTAAACTTTCTTATTTTCATATTTTAGTTAATTTTAAAGAAATATTGTGCATAATTAACCAAATAGTATGAGAGTTAAGTATTTTAAGTAAGATTATTCTTATAGTTAAGGTTCTCATACAGTGCTTTGAATCTAAAGTCATTCTTTTAATGTTTCAAGTTTTTAAATGATTATTATGTTGAGTTTATTTTAAAACTAGTCATTTCACCTGTAGTGGCTATTAAATGTGACATCTACGCACTTCATAAAAACTCTGAATATCAAAAACTGTTTCAATTTAAAAAAAAAAAAAGCACATATTTTGAGAGCCAAAATGATGGAAGTTTTTTTAAAATCCCGTTCTATTGTCACAAGTAATTCAGGGTTTGTGCACCTCCGCTGCATGCGCAAGTGTTATGGCTAATGTTACAGTTCATAAAGTAGCTGTCAATCTATCATCTTTGCTATGTGTGTAAGTAACGGCTAATTGTGTAGTTGATGAAGTAGCTGTTATGTATCTGTCCATTACTCGGGCTCATGGCTAATGATACAGTTGCTGCAAGGACGCATATAATTTGTGCAAATTTTATATATTATAACGATAACCCATTTCTATGCAATAACAATACGCACATTGCACAGATATATGCAATTCACGTTGCAGATTTACAAAATGAATTTTCTTTTATTAGTGGATGTATGTAATTCGTGTATAATACATGAAATAATAATAATTCTACTACATGTAACAACAATATACATGCAGCGCAGGCACTTATAATTCATGTGCAAAACAATTACCAAACTCCATTCATTAACGATATTCCTGCAGGGTGGACACATGCTATCTACATAGCTTTGCAACAGCTTCTGATCACATACCCACCTGCTACTCAGGCTTACAGTTGCTTTGCGGGTACATACAATCCCCGTAAGTTACATACAGTAACTACCAATTTACCAGCTAAACTTTTGCTGTTAACCCTTTCGGGACGGCGGCATTCCGAAACTACCGTGGCCCAAAGGACGAAGCGCTTTGTTTCCGAAATGTGCGTAAAAGACGGCTACTTTTTTGCGCTAAGCCTTACTCTCGAAAAAAATTCACTAAAAATCACCCGTTCAACACAGCATTCTACTTTTTTCAGGAAGAAAGGAAATACTTATTTTCTATTTGATGTATATTTTTTATTCAAATTTTCTTTTATCAAAATATTAAAAATTTTAGTGTATATATGTTTTAGGTACAGATGGATAATTCTTTGGCATGTCCTTCCGATTTTTTAAAACTGTACCACATATATGCGTATTCTTAGACAACAAATACTTTGCAAGTACAGGAGAGGTAAAAAATTTATCCAAATACAAAGTATATCCTTTTCCTGAAAGTTCACTTAGAAGTGTTTTCACAACGCGTTCTCCATACCCACCATCAGAGCTTGATAATCCCGTGTCCTTTCCAGTATACACAAGGAAATTCCATTTATGGCCTCATTCCGATTCTGACGATTTTTATATTTTTATTCCATATCTGGACCTTTTCGATGGGATATATTAACGAAATCCCAGCCTTCCTTTCCATGAGAACATAAATAACCTAATCATTTCATTGCCGCACATTCCTTTACCCCCCCCCCCCCTCCCCCACCCACTCAAAAAAAAAACCTCTCTTATATTCCTCTAATTCAACAACCAAATCAATAAAAGACAAAATCAGAACGAGACCCGGAACTCAATTATAAAATTGTTGATGCTACGAATAAGTGCTATGTTTACTTTACAGAACCATGTGTTTCACCGCTCCAAATGGAGAAATAATTCATTGGATTCTCCTTGTGCCAAGGTCAAACATCTACAAAATACATTTAAGTTGCTTCCACGGGCATTTAGCGCCATCTAGGAGACAAATACATTCAAACTAAAACGTTCCACATAGAAACACCCATACGTGCCAGTCGTCCTTTAGGGTAAAATTTCCTCCGGCCCACGGGAGTGCCGTTCGTCCTTGAATGCAACTTCACAGCTGGCGCGAGGCGTGCCACTCGTCGCGAAAGGGTTAAGGCTGTACTTCAAAATTTTATGTGGTGATATCATGGAGTTCTTTGGAATTTTGTATGGTTGTTTAAATCAAGTTTTTCCTTCTTTTCTGCTTATTGGCAAGTATGAAGTAGTTTGAAATCGAAACTAACATTTTTGTAAATTTATAGCATCAGAAAAGGCTATAGTTAATGTATTACAATACATGAAAAATATTTCTAACATTTAAATGTATTTTGACACTAAAATCATTCAAACCTCATTGACTAATAAGAAAATTTTAGAAAACACAATATTCTCTTTTTTAATTTAATAAATTCAAAAATTCTATAAATTCCATAAGTGTAATTGGTAATGAATAGAACTGCTCATGACTGTAAACATATTTAATGTACAAATAGCTTTCAATGATAACTCTTCAACAATAAGTATGTTTACAGCAAAAAAATCCCATTTATTATCAATGCTCTCTAACTTAGTGCCGTCGATTATTTTACATGCCTGTTTTTAGAGTGTACTTTTTCAGATTATTGTAGCACCTTGCCCTTTTCCAATCCTGGAGGAAATTCTGTTAATAGTTCGTGAAAAATGAAAACACACACACACATATATATTATATAGTCCTTTATTGTATAACACTTGAAATTTGAAGTCAAATGAATAAAATTAATTTAGTCAAGTAAGTGATGATATAATAAATCTTATTATTTTGAATTTTTAATAATCTACATAAAGATCAGTATTCCGGAGTTCTACGTTGTGTATGACATAGATACTGAAAGCAAAGTTGCATATTGGACACATTTTTAATTTACTCATAACAATGGATATTATAATACTCTCTTTTGTGTTCTGGCTACGCAGACAATGATTGAGTGTTGTCCTTTATTATTATAGTAGAATATATCCTATGAATAAACCGATGTTTTAAATTACTTGCACGGAGACTGCTTGTAGTCCTCACTAGTTAGATATAAAGTTTGAAATTATATTATGAAATACAGAATGCATGTAATTAAATTTTTACTTTATAGAAATTGTACGATTTTGTCCAGTACATAATTAATTTTACTTTGATTTTGAATCCTTAAATATTTGGCATTTTACCTTGAAAGGCCTTGTTTTTTTCTTGGTTGTGTTTGTATGAACCCTGCTAATTAGAATTTTCAATTTTTTATCCTTGATCTAGAATCCAAGATGGATCATATGAGACCTAAACCAATATTCTGGCTTAAGTGAAAATATTCAATCAATTTGAAAAGTTGTTTTAAATTGCTTATTTATTACTTTGCATCATCACCTTTTATTCAAATTTTTCAAAATATTGAATTTTTCTGTTGACCTAAAAGATGAGACTAAAACCAAGATTCTAACTAGAATGGAAGTGTTCGATAATTAGGCAAAGAGGTTTGAGGTTTGTTTATTATTTCTTTGCAACATAACCCCTAATTCAAAATTTTGGAATTTTCAAGGTTTTTCCTTTACTCTCAGAGCTGAGATGGATTGGATCACATCAAATCCAAGATTCTAGTTATGCTTGATAATTTTGATATATTATTCACTCACTCTGCTAGTCAGTTCAGTCCATATTATATATATATATATATATATATATATTTAATAACATATTAATCAATAAATGAAAAAGTAAAAATTAGTTAACAAAAATGTGTTTATTATTGTGCAGAATTTATATATATGTAAATTTGTGATAAAAAAACTGAATGAATTTCCACTGCTACAAATCATTCGATTGTGCATTGGTCTGCTATAAAACTGACACTAAACTTAGATTTACCTGCTGCAAAACTGACCGAAATCTTAGTTTTACCTGATACATTTTTGTTATTAAGACGGACGAACAAGGGCCAACATGTATTGTCTGTATTTGCGAGAGTCTATTATAACAAGAGTCCATAAATGGGGAGTAAAATAGTAATGAAATACATAAAATGTTAATGAAAGTTTGTTTTCCTGAACTTTATATAATATGCTATATTGAAAAATACTACTTAAGAGAAAAAACTTACTAGAAAATTTTAATTCAAAAATTTTATTAATAGATGTACAACTGCGGAAAAGAAAAAACGCCCCACCATCTGTTAATCTAGCATCGTCCATCGTAGAGAAAATTTAAAGATACCATTCGATTAGGAATAACATCCTCTACAAATTAATGTGCATAAAATTTGCATAATAGGCCGTCTTCATATCTAAACTCGCACAAATTTTGAAATTTTCAATGGCAACACCCAAGTTTGACGCAATATTTCGAATATAACACTAAAAATTGACCTCGGATATTAAGTTTCAAATTATTTGGATGAAACGTTTCCCAATTATGAGTATGTAAAGTTTTGAGCTCCTAATGTTAAATTAGTTTCCAAGACTTCCATTCATATCTGTAATAATTATCTGCTCACTCTGATTATTTATATGACGTTACTACTAAACAACCCAAACACATTTACGTGATTTTTATTTTTGTGGAAATAATTGTTTGTATGATATATTAATTATGAAATCAATAATAAAAAAATATGAATACTAACCTGGATATGTTTTCATAAAAATCGATTCACAAAGACTTTTTATATGTTTATGTAAAATTCCAGGTGTTTCCTCCCTCTAGTTCTTTCGAAATGCTTAAATATTCAGCATCACAATAATTTTAGGGGTTGTATATTAGTTTTAAAAAATGACTAATTTGAAAAGTTATATTAATTGTAAGTTAATCTTTATTTAAGAAAACGGGCATTTATTTTTACCCAATTTTAATAAAAACTTTGTATAAACAGTGTTGTATAGATGCAACCTAATCAATGTAATTCTGCTACTGTATTGAAGGGTGAACTTGTATTGTTATAAATGGGATCTACTTATGTTACTGTCAATTAATAGTTCCGGAGCTACTGCGAGTTGAAATCACTCACAAAATGTGATAATTTATAATAAAAAATATTTATATAAAACAATAACAAATTACAGGGTTCGTACTCCTCCTGGAAATCCTTGAAAACTCCTGGATTTAAGATTTTTCTTATAAGGGCCCTTGAAAACTCCTTATTTTATTCATTTTAGCGCTAAACTCCTTGAAAATCGGAAAATACTCCTGGAAAATCGACATTGCGATCTTTTATCTCATACTATGATTGATAGGTGGCGCCACCAAACTAATGATATGCACAAATACTGATATTGGAAGTACATAGATGCTAATCGTTACGGATTTTTAATAATTATGGATTTCGGTACAAAATTGCGGATTACGGAAAAGACCCGTAAAATTACGGAAAATATCTATTTTTTTCTTTCCATTCATCCTGTAATTATTGCACATTAAATTGACAAAACTTGCATATTTCTCTATGTTGGTTTATTATTCATGTAAATATTTCAATTATTTTGACACATTTAGTATGAATGCGCAATTCGGGAAATTCTCCCGTAGTCCTGGGCGTCCACAAGTATCCTTTTCCATCCATCCCCATCCTCTAAATATTAGTCATTAAATGAACTGAGTTAGCTTATTTTCACATTTTGGTTAATTATAAAGACTAATTTTTTAATTATTTTCTTATAAATAGAGGGATTGCATAATTCAGATAGTATCGCGTACATTGCCGAGCATTGACTAGTATCTTTTTCCATCCATCTCCATCCTGTAATTATTACACATTAAATTAACAAAACTTGTTTATCTTTATGTTTTGGTTTATTATTCATGTTAATTTTATAATTATTTTGACATATTCTATACGATTACGCAATTCAGGGAGTCCTGTGAGTCCTCAAGTATCTTTTTCTATCCATCTCCATCCTCTATATATGAATCATTAGATTGACAAAACTAGCTTATTTTCACATTTTGGTTATTTATTAAGGTTAATTTTTTAATTATTTTTATATAAATAGTGCGATTGCACAATTCAATTTACCCAGAGAAATTTAACACTTTATCTAGAAGAATTTAATATTATCTGGTGATGAAAGCAACATTATTTGTTCCCCATAATAATGTTGTGTCAAAATGTATATTCTGTATTGTTAGAAAATATGGTGCTGATTTTAGGTTAAATTTAAGTGCAGACACATTACATTTTTTTATTATTTAAAAAAGTAAGGACCATGTCAAATGTTCTTTATTTTTTATGTTAGGAGGAAATTATTGAAGTCTGAGCTAGAGCAGGCTAAAAATAAATAAATAAATAAACAACTACATTTAGTTTAAGCTAAGCATATTCTGTTTTCTATTTATTTTTTAGTTTAAGCTAAGCATTAAACTACAATTAAGGATTTTGAAATTTCTTTTTTGTTTAGTAATGAGGACTAATATATATTCATATTTAGTTTGTTTAGTTTATTTGAACATTTCATATAAAAATATATATAAAAAATTTGAAATGTTTGATCAAATATTTTTCTGATTATCTTTGCAAACAAATTTTTTATCGTAAATTTAACCACTCTAGTCATTATTGAAAATTTCCTGCCTAGATTAGAAACTATAAGCAGCCATTATTCATATAAATATTGCGAAAATACAAAGCAACAATATACAGCAATATAAAGCAAATGTGAGCAGCGATATTGCTGAGGGAGGAGGATTTGGGGGTCATATCCCCCTCCCCAAGAACCCATTGAGTTTTAAAGAAATTATATATGCAAAAATGGAAAACAAAATATTTGGTTACCAACCATGCCGGCCAAGTTGATGTTGGATTCATTTAAAAAATTATAAAAGACTTGGTTATGAAGAAATTTGCTAATGAACCCTGTTTCCTTACTGATATTTAATAAATTATGGAGTGTAAATTGGCAAACTTTTCCTTTATTGGTGCATTATAATGTAATTCAAGACAAATTTTGGTATAGCCGGAATGATGTAGTTGGTATAAAATCAAGTGACGTGGCTGAAAGAGAAACATCTATAGAATCTTGGTTTTGCTTCTACATTTAATATTTAGAAAAACTCCTGGAAAAATGCTCGAACCCTCCTGGAAAACTCCTTAAAAACTCCTGGAAATGGGTTCTTGCAAAAGAGTATGAACCCTGAAATTATAAAATTATGTGATACTAAACACCATAACATGTAGCTTTACATCAAAAGACGAATTTGCATAATTGCGGTTTAGTATGATAGTTATTACAGCAACCTAAGAACCTCTTATTCAAAGGTAAAATGATTCTATAATTTTATTCTCAATTTATTTTCGCTTATTTAACTATATTACAAAGCAGAGTTATCATACCTAATATCATTCTTATTGAAAGTTTTACTGCAGTATATATGTTTGAAAGTCGGGTTTGTTATAAATGCGTATGCTTTGACTATATATTGTGCGTATGCTTCGGCACTTGACGCGAGGATGCCTCGGCAACTTGGCAAGACGACCAAGGGCACAATTATTGGAATGTGCCAATCTGGCAAAAACATGAGGGAAATTGCACACCGTATTGATACTTTTAAATTCATCACCAAGTTCCAACGGAGATGTTTTGTCGAGTGATCTGCAGATATTTGTTAGTCTCATAAATTGTTTTTGAAACAGCATTATAAAATAGCATTTGAAAATAAACATTTCATTCTTCTTTATTTCTTCTTTCTTTTATTGACCCTGGCACGAATGTCCCATTAGTTTTTAGCAACGTACCTAGTACAGCTTTTTACCCCTAATAATCTTGCCCTATTTGAGGCTCACATAATCTTACCCATTACAGGCCCACTGCCTTAGTAACACACACACACACAAGACACCACCACACCCAGCCATGAAAATACTCACCCTCTCATGCAGGAATCGAACCTGCGACTCTGACTGTGAGGTAAGCCATAATGCTGAATGTCAAGAGGATAGTTCAATAATTTACAACAGTGCTGTGGTTAATCAACGAAACATTGCCCTTCAAATTACGGTTTTCAATATGGAGCTGATCCCCGAAAATTGTGCATTTCGGAATATTGAATATCTTCGGATATAAAGATAGAAACGTTGTGAAAATTTGAATTTGGACTAATTTGGGGGTCTAGAACTTGTGGGTGACATCAAAATTGGGTATTTCCATTGCAAATTTCAAAGTTTGTGCACTTTTAGATATGAAGACGGCCCCTTTGCAGATTTTTTGCACATTAATTTGTAGAGGATGTTATTCCTAATCGAATAGTATTTTTCTATTTTCTCAACGATGCTCGATTAACAGAGGGTGGGCCGTTTTTTTTTCCGCAGCTGTACAATGAGAAATAAATATGAACATTCAAAGCATAAATAAATGAAATGTAGTCATACATATTACTATTTTGATAATGGTGTAATCTTCATTTGTTTCTTTTGAGCAAATAATATTTTTTCTATGTGATTCACAATTTTAGTCAATAATTGCTCAAAAGTATTTTCTGGAATATCTACTGATTCATGAAATTAAATAAAATTTGTTTGTTAATAAATAAAAGACTGCATTAAGCAATGTTTATATTATGCAATGTTCATAGACCTTAACAGGGGAATCTGTATTTCTACGTAATAATGAGAAATCCATCTTAAACGGGTGTCATCTTAACGAGAATCCACTCTATTTGATTTTACCAAATGTATTTCTGATAGATATATAGTTTGAGAGATATTGGGTTTCATTAACAACAATATCACTTTGGTTATTGCCATTGTCTGAATTTTATCTGTGAATGTAACAATGTGACAGTGGTTAATCTACTTGAATTTTATAGATCTAACTGCCCAATTTAAAAATTTTCATATATCTTCCATGAGGTGAAATAAATTTAATTTGTACATCAGTGTTTCTTAAACTGGTATGTGGCCAATACTTTATATTTGTGAGAAAAAGAGAAATTATTTTTAAATTATACTATGGAAAGAATAAATTAGAACTAAAATATAAATTATAAAAAAATCAGCTCATAGAATGGTTCTCCGAATACGAATTTTTAGATTTTCAATAGCATTACCAGCAAATTGAGTTATATATGTAATATTTCGTTATACCAGCATTGGCTTATAATTCAATTACATTAGTTTAGTTTCTCTGTAATAAGCATTGATATATGGAATAACTCACCTGAACCAAGTCTGAAATTCAATGTGGAGTTTTCAATGTATTGATCACTTTCAAGAGGATCACTGTATGAAGGCATATCTGTTTAAGATATCTTTTTTGCTGCTAAATGGATCAGAAAAAAAAAAAAAAAAAAATTAGTTATTTGAATATCTTTCGTGCTCATTAAATTTGCCTAAACTGAACTAGGGAAAATCCTTCATTTTATCTGGACAAAAAATTTATAAGTGTACAAAATATTAAGTTACCATTTTATACATATTTTCTTATAACCCAGCCTGGCCCGACAATACCAGTGCTTAAACCTGGTCCAGACCCAATGAAATTTGCAAATGTAGAGCCAAACCCAGCTTGGCCCGAAGACCATTGAGTTTCGGCTCAGTGTGGCCCAAAATAATGTGTATATAATAAATGTGTTAAAAACATGAATTTGTGAAACTTTTGTATGACAAATTGAGATAAAAGTTTGCTTTTTTAAACATTTATCTTTACATAATTACATTTGGCAGCATGTCTAAAATCTAGATATAAAACATTTAAAAAATATATAATGTACAAAGCCCGAGTGCTTTCGGGTGTGAAATGCCAATCGTCAGAGGCATATGACTGAAAAAGATACATTATGCTTTTATACACAGCCAAACAGTGAACAAAATTTGTGTATTATCAATGCTCAAATAGCACAAAGAAATATAGATGAATGAATAAACAAATAATATTAAAATGATACAGCTGGATTAAAATATTATATTAATATTCAGATTTATGTTTAAATATGCAGATAATGATTTAATCTTCCATTAGTTAAAAGGAAAGTTTTATCGAAAATTGGGACATAATTATCATTGATGACAGTTTAGGATAAGGTGGTGAAAAGTTTTTTTATTCAAATTCTATATTGGTAGTTCTAAATGAACAGCTGGTATTAGATTATAGGACAGGGCTCGACAAATTTCTCCACAATCTAGGAGCTAGGTCAAAATGTTAGCAGTTTTTAATTTTATGGTATTTTACACTTTGATGAGCATGTGTTATAAAGAACTTATAGTTACACTGGTATAATTACACATAGTGGTTAATACTGATCCTTAAAATATTTTAAAATTATAAGAAAAGCGATATATATATATATTTAACATAATATAAAAATATTCAAATTTTAATCATTAATTTTACATTTCTGCACATATTGCACTTGATCTGCACTGATCATGTACATTTTGGTATGCAGGTACTTCAGGACCCGGGACGATATGCCTCGGTGTTATTTTTTTAAAATTCAAATTACTTTTTCAGTTTTTCTATGTTTTAGTACAATTTTCATACAAATGCGTTCCTTGGCAGCCAAAAATATTATTTTGGAGTTTCTATCTTAACACCAATGAAAAGATCAAAAAATTCTCTTTCAAATCAACTTTGAATGGAATTCATATGATTAATAGTTGAATTTTCATGAATTTTTAAAAAGTATATACTTGTTTCTTGTTGAAATCAGGTTCCCGGGCCGGGATATTCCAGTAGAGTCTCTATCTAGAGCATAGATTCTCAACCTTTTTTTGCCCACCGCCCACTTTGAGAATATTTTTTTTCCTAATGCCCCCCAATTTTTTTTACTTGCGAATCTGAAACAGCTATTGCCACGATTATATTTAAACGTGTAATATTATATACTATAGTCGTAAGATAGGATATGGCCCTATCCTATTTCTGAGTTTAAAGAAGACTGTTTCAATGAGAACAATTAAGAACGCATACTTAATTATATTGAAAAGTATTTTTATTAACATTCAAAAGACATTGAATTTATAACTTATCTAATGAGAAGGTTGAATTTGATGCATTTTAAGGAGTTTGTTAATATTAGGCTCGATTTGACTTAAAAACAACCGTAAGTCGCCGCGTTCAGTAACATGGAGCCGATTTCTCTTTTTAGTTACCAACGTTGCTACAGCACTAAATCCACGTTCAGCTAAATAGGAAGATGGGAATGCTATCAGAAATCGTTGGAACAATCGACCATAATCCTAGGTACAGTTGCAAAATCGGCTTCTGCAGCCAAAATTCTTGGTAGCCATTCTTGAATTTAATTTTTAATTCCTCATTTGTCATCAGTTCTATTAGTTCTTCTAACTGGGATGATTCTGCTGTGTTGACATTTGAAAAAGGATCCAAAACCCAGTCTGGTATGTCCATGTTTAAAATGTCCTGGAATTGTTCCTTGAAATCACTGTGGAGGTTTTCCAAGTGTTGACAGTAAACAAGCAAGTTGTCGTGCTTGAATGGTACTGCTGATAAATTTGGGAAGTTATTGAATTCGCGTCTGCCGATATTTCTTTTGTATAATAGCAGTTTGGACACGAAAGCAGCAACGCTATTTTTTGTCTTAATCAAGTTTAAGTCGTCGCCTTGAAGTTGGAGATTGACATCATTAAACAATTTATACAGGTCTGTCAAGTACGCAATATCGTTCTTTGATGAGATAAGGTTGTCGTGCAATTCCGTGTCTTTCTTTCCTAGGAACTCTATCACAGACCCAAACAGATTGTAAAATCCAGTCAAACAAGTACCTTTTGACAGACAGCGCACCTCTGTGTGAAGAAGCAATCGGTTGAAATATTCATCATTGGCAATGCAAAGCTGACTAAATAATCTGTCATTCAACGAGTTACTTCTGATTTTATTAACTGCTCTGATAACATATTGCAGTGATGTATGGAGGCGTTCACTCAAATTTTTCGCAACCAAATGCTGGCGATGAATTGCACAATGCACAGCAAGCACGTTAGAAACTTTATTTTTTAAGCACGCTATGAAGCCTTTGTGACGCCCTGTCATAGCCGGTGCGCCATCCGTAGCAACTGACAAAATATTATTAAAAGGAATTTCCCTTTCGTCACTTTTCCAGTGTATTAAATATGGTTTCTCTTTTTGTATCTGTTTCCGGATTCGTAGCAAACAATAGTTCTTGACATATTTTCTCATCTTTGATAAACCTCATGTATGACAATAACAATGCTTCATTGGTTGGTAAAGTGGACTCATCCAGCTGTATTGAAAATTGACAAGTCTGCAGATGATTGCACAATGATTTTTCAATGTTTTCAGCCATCTCATCAATTCGTCTTTGCACAGAACTATTGCTCAAAGGAATTTTTCGGATAATATCTGCAGCTGGTTTATGGAGCTCAGTGGTTATTACTTCATTTACTGCTGGTAAAATTAAATCTTCCCCAATAGTATGTGGTTTGCATGTTTTAGCAATCAACAATTAGATATTGTACGAAGCTCGAAGTCGGTCATCGTCTTGCTTAGAATCTGATGAAAAAAGTTTTGATACAGTTGGCTGAATTTCGTACTTCTTTTTCATGTCTTGAAAATAGGTCACATCTTTGTCTTTCTTATCCGGGTGTATTTTATTAAAATGATCTTGAAGCCTAGAAGCTTTTATCGCTTCATTTGAAAATGTTTTTTGACAATTAAGGCACATTGGCGATGATGGATTTGTGGGATTTTCGATAAATTCGTACTTAATATAATCCACACTATACTGCCGCCTCTTCTTTTTTGCTTCCGACATGGTTTTTACTTTACAGATACGTGAGTAGTATTAGTGTACTTTTAAAACCCTGTCATCAATTGCGCGCGATAATGCTAATGAAAATAAAATGAACAATCACTGACTTTATATAGGTTGGAGACATATAACACGCATCGACAGGAATAAGATAAACATGCAGTGACTCGTTTATAATACCCGGCGCCGAAGTAAAGCGTGGGGGCAAGGGTGATGCGGGAGCAGAGTGCGGGTTAGAACAAACACAGATAATACTGTCAATTCTTGCAGGATTGCAAAAATCACGTTATTTAACAAAAACTTGTTATAACTGAATTGCTACAAGCATATTTTTTGCTATTTTTTATTAACAGGCTTTTGTTAACTTTACCTGTATTTATATATTAGATATTTCACGTGAAATTGGAAGATTTGAAAATTTTTAATTCAAATCTAAAATTAAAAATTTTTATATCATCCAATTTAATGTAGATCTGAATGTAATGGAATCTTTAAGTTCAATTTTCATCCACTTTCCGAACTACCGAAATATGTGAATTTTCGCACATGTGATAAAAATGATTAAAATACATACAATAACCAAAATTAGCCAATATTAAAGTTTACTTTAGTTAGTACGTGATTAGCGTGCTTTTTTTTGTCTCTTTTAAACTATATTTTTTTAATTTGCCCACCACCCTTCCGTACCATCTCAACGCCCCCTAATTTTCTCTGGGTCTTCTACTGCCCCCCTGAAAGTCTCAAACGCCCACAAGGGGGCGTTATCGCCCACGCTGAGAACCTATGAACTAGAGTATGTTTTTTTCACCCCCCCCCCCTGTTATTATAGGTGGGCGTATTGTATGTGTCAAAACATTCTTTTTTCAAGAATTCTTTGTGAGTTCCGGTGTAATTGTAATCAGTTGGCATCTTAAATTCCGGACAATACCGAGTACACTTTCTAGACCATTCCCGCAATTTCAAATGCAAATCTCTGATAAAAACTACACTAGAACTCACAGCCCGGCCACACAAATAACTACTGTAAGCCTTCGGGTCAGTCGTGTGGTCTGGGCCTTCAACACTAGAACTCACAGCGTAACCCAGTGGTTAGAGCTCTATAATTGCACTCGCTAGGCCCGGGTTTGATTCCCTGCCAAAACTGCTGCCGTGTTCATGCGGAGTACGATCACGTTAAACATGTGGGTCCGTAAGTCCTTTCGAGTGGTTGGTGGTAGGGGAAGGAGAGTACGGTCCTTGTAGATGCCTCCTCCACTGGGTTTCAGTCTAAATTGGGTGGTTCTTCTCGGCCGTCCAAACTGTTACCATACACCTTTCTGGTAGATCAGACTGTCTGGGTTTCAACAACAACTAGAACTCGCAGCGATTTCACTAAAATCAAATAACGATTTAACAATCTGCTTATAACAAAAATAAAATAAAACAACTGTAGTGTCCGTGTACCCACAGCCATGCCACGAATGCTTATTTTAAATCTTGGGTACATTCTATAGTTGATAATAATAATCCTATAATATGAAATCGTTTTTCATTGCTCAGAGTTAGAAGTTCGTATAATTAACATTAATTCCATCATTTCTGTCCGATGTACGTAGAACAAAGAAACTTGTTGAATGTAACTACTTCATTGTTTTTTCCATTTTATCTGGTAAATTACGTTTAAATTTAAAACAAATAAATAAACAAAGCACAAATTTATAAGATACTACAATTGGAAAATAGACCCGCTTCAAAATATGCAAACTGGCGATGGTTGTGGTCCTGTTGCGATTGTGAAATATTATCCCCCATATACTTTCTTCGGTACTTGGCGCTTACATAGATCTTCGGGCACTTATGACATGACTCACTCATGGCGCGGGTGAGTGACCGGTCTGAATAAATAAATAATCGCAAGAGAAATAAAATTACTTAAAAAAAAAGAAATTGAAAACTGCAATAGCTCAGTGGCTGCCCTTACAATTTTCAGGTTTCCGTTAAAGCTTCACGGGAGTGCATTGCTGGCAGCCAGGATATGAGGACCCTACCGCTTGCGTTTTATGATATCCCCGTGGGAGTTTGCCTTCGATGTTTGGCCATTCGAACGTTTTGGCTATTGATAGTCTACTAACAAATACTATCATTGCATTAAAAATAATAATAATAAAAAAAGCAAAAACAATCTAAGTAAATTCTACTCAAATTTTCTGTCTGGCAATTTTTTAAAATTTATTTTAAATTCTAGTTCCTCTGTTGTTAATTTTTAGATATTTAATTCAAAATTTCTAGTCGCCACATCTAATTTTTTAGGCACCACGGTGACCTGATGCCTGTGATTTGTCGAGACCTGTTATAGGAACATCCTTGTGATATCAAAAATAAAAATCTTTCTACTGCCTACACAACACTTCCTAGCACAGAACGATTCTATCATGGATCAACGAACCAACCCATTTGCCATGTGTTTAACTTCAAATGAGATTTCATAAACCTGTTAGCATTAATTTTTCAGTAATAAAATAGAATGTGATTATCTTTAATTTCTAAGTTTTATTAAAGCATATTTAATAAATAAAAATAAAAAAGTTTGGAGCCTGAATTGTACTTAGTGCCTTACAGCCCGATTCGTACTTCGGCTTTTGATCTTGGGCTGAGCTCTCTCATCTCTACTGTGGAGAGGGTAGTGAATAAAATAATTCCAATTCAAAGCTTCTTATCTTGTAGTCCTTACTACTGTGGCGAGCATTCCAAACCTTTTATGCACTTACTACCTGACAACAGGTTAACTGGTTCTTGTATCTTGTACTGTTGTTGACATTCCAAACCCTTTATGTACTTACTACCTGACAGAACAGGTTACAACTGGTTCTAACTGTTAAGGTGCAATCTTTCTCCTGGACACTTGGGGACTTCTGGGAAAATATTTTCAGTTTGAAAAGAAACAGTAGTTACTCATTTTGAAAGATGCCTAAATGTAAAACTGTAAAATCTTGCCATTTGCGAAAACTAGTTATGGAATTTGAAGAATATATTTTTTCTATAGAGGTAATAATTCTCTTTTGCAAAATGTGTACAACAGAGAAGAAATTTATTGTCACATAACATGTTGGAAGAGGAAAACACATAATGTGGTTTTAAGGTGACAAAGAAAAAGAAGTCACAGGCATCTCAAGTTTTATTTGTACAATGCAGCTCATCAACACCATCCAAGAAGTCATTTTTAAAGAGAAGTGTGATGTTCTAGTATCTGTAAATATATCATTAGAAAAACTGAATAATCTGAAATTTTGACATTTTTTAGTGAAACACGCGTGACACATTATACCTGGAGAGGCTACACTTAAAAAACCCCCAGAAAACTATCAGCAGGTGTACTATGATGAAGGGGAACAGAAAATTAATTTTAATTTTTGGTGTTATAGGAATTTTTAAATATTCCCCAATACTAGAATATTAACATATTCTTAGATTAAGGTTTTTAGTTATTCCTTATTTCCAGCTCAGAAATTTGAAAATTAATGTCCATTTTGGATTTTTCGGGACCCTCCTAGGTGTGAAACCCCTTTTTTATTTTTATTTTTTATTACCAAGCCATTCAACTCACCCAAAGGGTGTTGAGCAGTTACAACAGGCGGGCATGAAAAGCACAGGAATAACAAAATACAACAGAACAACAATAACAGAACTAATAAAACACACATACACAAACAAGTACAGATACATCCAGTTAGAACATGGGCACATCTCTCCTACATGGGAGAAATAAGGAAATTAGATTCCTTAAGATAATAACAAATATCTTAAATTACCACAGGAACAAAACAAACTTTTTGATCAATGTAAACCATCAGATATTAGTTCAGCTATGATTATATCGTATACAGTCGTGAATCCTGGAAAAAAAAATTGACAATTTCAAGAACTCGAGCCAATGAATTCTTATTTTAAATAAAATGTAGAAGATGCTGCCATTCATCAAGAACTAATTTTTTACAATATTTAGGTATTAAAGAGTAAGGATAAGAAATTTCCAAAATACTGCCATCAGAAAGAGCTAACTTAGTGAAATGTCCACAGTTTCGTTTCTAATGTTATCGGCATGCGCTTTAACCCAATTCAGATTAATTAAATCCGTAATTTTGTTTACAATGATTTTAACCTCCTTTTAAAATTTTGGCTAACAGAATTTAACGGCATTATGGCAGCAATCACTTAAAATATTAACATGACACAGATTGTCTCTTAATCCACATAATAGCCTGCTAAAAAGCTATCAATTCAGATTGCATACAGAATTGCTTTCATTAAGTTTAAACATCAATACCTGAATTTAATCATCATTATTATTAAAGAGACACACAGCAAGACCACCCCACGTATTTTAGAACCATCTGTAAATGAATTTATCAAACATTCATCACTACAAACAGGCAAAGTAATTGAATGTTCATGGGGAAGAACCAAACAGAGAGGACAATTAAAATCAAACATATTGGAAGAATTGACATTTAAATCATCAAAACTATCTATGCTCATTTTCCAAAATAAAATGTTTTTTTTTTTAATATATTGATTATAACATCAATTGGAGCTATTGCTAGGATTGCAATGATGCCATATTTGATGAAGTCCTGCATCCAGTGGATATCTTTAAAAGAAAGATCCTTTGTAAGGAAATAAGTTTACCATATTGATATTTAGTGAGGCTACCTGCCCAAATATCTGCACTAAAATCAAAATTTTATTGATGATAGACATGTACCAAATTTTCAAAAGCTGCTTATTAATACCCCAATTAGTAGCGGGCGATTTACCAAAATTGATAGGTGTATTATTCCCTTGGTAAATTCTTAACGGGGAGACAAAATGTTAATGGAATCTAAATGGAAAATTAATCTTCCATTTAGATATTAAGGCACAAATTCTAATTGTAGGCCATGCCTCTGGGACTTTCCTAGGTTTGGGGGTCCTTAGTAAATTTTTATCGAGGGCCCAAAACTCAGAAAATTAAATTTTCTTTTAGATATTTGGAGCCATTGAAAAATTCTTATATTAAGCATAGGCGCATACCTCAGAAAGTTAATTTTCATTTTTGATGTTAGGGGTTTTTTAAACAATCCATTTAAATTTAAAATAAAAATCAATATTTAAGATTTTTTAATAAAATTTTAAATTGTGTTTGAAAAGAAGTATTTTGTAGAATGAGAATCGCATCTAATACAGAAATGGAAAGAGTAGTTTCAATGATTCCAGAGCTTCTTTTCTGGTATCATTTCTTTCAATTTTACCTTGTAAGAAAATAACTAATGCTCTTTTCTTTAGGGAGATTTATTATAAGGAGCAAGAGATAAAATAGACGCTTTCGTGGTCGTGGGGATGAAGATGCAAGTACATTAAGGGTTGATGTGCACTATGATTATGTGGTAAAATACAAAACAATGAAACTGCCTGATTCCAGTCAAATGAATGTTGGATAAGTCAATTTTTTTTAAGGGTAGATGAATGTCAGGAATGGCTGACAGTGGTAAAAGATTCCAGAACCAATGGGTTTCATTTGTATCCCCTCTGCTGATTCTACGAGACCAAATTTTTGATTCCTTAGCTTGTGTTAAAAATTTTTAAGGATGTTTTCATTGAGAAAAACAGGCTATGCTACCAAAATAATGTCTAATTGAATATATTCATGTAGTTTTGGATTAAGTGTATTTAGTCATGTCAAGGGAAAGTAATAGTTACAGGTCCAAAATGCGATACTCACATTTTTACATAGTTACATGCTTTGAGTATTACTGAATATGACTTGACCATTTATTGAATGATGTTTGTTTTTGAATATTCTTTAAAATGATAAAACATTATATAAAAAAATATTTAAGTGAAACAATGTGAAAGAAATAAGCTATTTTATAATTAACAGGGGTGAGGAATTACTGGACATTCATACCAACCAGAAATATTTTCTCAGTCAAAAAAAATATCTACCAACCAGCTTGTTCACACTGATGAAGGTTCTCAACTTTTATAAGTAAAAAAGAAATAATAACCCAAAATAATTTTTTACATACACTTTAACACTTTGCACAAGTTTAAATACAACACCGAAATAATTAAATTATGCATATTGCCAGACTTTCATAGCTTAATGTACAATGTGCACACAACTTAATTTTTGCTTTAAATAATCATTGAAAATTTGAGTATATACCTAAGTATATTTAGCACTGGCAGTAACATTAATGGAACATACATTAAATGGAAACTATTAGAATAACAAATAAATTTATTTTAAAATTTAGTACTTTATGATGTAAGAATGCCAGTTGTTTAAACAAATTTTAATATAGATGGTTAATTACTATTAGTCGGAGTTTCCTCCAGGATTGAAAAAGGTCCGGATGCTATTTTCCAAAAAGGGCACTTGAAATAATGGAAGGCATTAAGTATAGAGCACTAATAAATGTGATATTTTGCTGTGTATTTATCATTGAAGAAAGCTATTTGTACTTTAAACGAGTTTATAGTCTTGAGCAATTGTGTTCATTTTATAATTACAATCATTGAATTTTAATAATTTTTTAATTTATTAAATTTAAAAAGAATATTAAATCGTGTTTTCATTAGTCAATGAAGTTTAAAAATCTTACGGTGATAAGATACATTTAAATGTTTTTTCAGTTGTTGTCATATATTAATTATATTCCCTTATTAATTATGATTATTAATTATGATCCCTTTCTGATGCTATGAATAAAAAAAAGGTTAGTCTCGCTGTTAGTTTCGATTTCAAACATTCCAATAAACAGAAGAGTAAAAAAATGGGAGTCCATGTAGTGGATGGGTATCTGGTCGACGGGTACTGCAACGCTGCATGAATAGTAGATACCCGTGCAGCATGCATATCATTATTGAATTGAATGGAGTTTGGATATTGTATGCAGGGATGTATCTACAGTGGTCGGTGGTGGTCGGAGTTTCCACCACTCAGAATTGCCGACCACCACTCAATTGCCGACCACCACTCATCCAAAAAAATATACATATTATAATTACATTTAAAAAAAGTTATATTCAATTTTATCAAATGTTTTTCTTTAATATAAAAGTATACAATACTAATACTGTTTATGTGTGCGAATTAACGTGAAGCTCGTTTCGAAATTTTATATTTTCAATTATAATTATTCTGGAAAATCAACCACCACTCACATTTCTCTAGATACATCCCTGTGTATGTATCTCACACGAATTGCATGTGCTCAGGCAGCATGTATATCATTATTACATGTAGCAGAATTATCTTTATTGCATGTATCACACACTGATTGTATACATCCGCTAATAAAAAAAAGGTGTTTCAGTTTGTAAATCTGCTATGTGAATTGCATATACCAGCGTAACATGCTTATCATTATTGCACAGAGACAGGTTTTTGTTATTATATATAAACATGGTGTGCATGTGCCCTTGCAATAGCCTCATTATTCTTGTGCAGTGTGCACATAACGAACGTGTGACCTTGACAGTTACTTTATAAACTACCATCGACCGTGACTTTCACATGTAGCGAAAATGCACGATCAACAGCTACTTCAAGAACTATACCATTAGCCGTGGCTTGCACGTTCAACAAAGGTGCATGATCGACAGCTACTTCATGAACTGTACTGTTTAGCCATGGCTTTTGCACATAGCAGAGGTGTGCAGTCAATACTTATGTTATGAACTGTCCTGTTAGCTGTGACTTGTAAGCATAGCAGAAGTGCACATTTCATAGCTAATTCATGAACTGCACTGTTAGCCATGATTTTTGTATGTAGTGGAGGTGTGCTATCAACACCTACTTTATAAACTGTCCTGTTCGCTGTGACTTGCATGTAGCAGAGGCACACAATTGATAGCTTCTGCAAAAAATCAAGAGTTAATAGCATTTTCAAAAAGCAACAGGGCTAGTCACCGGATGTGGTTAGTAAATAACATAAGGCAAATGCGTTCTTCCATATTTTTTATTAAAGCCGACAAAGATCGAAGCTACTGAAAAGAGCTAATCTACATCACTTTTCCTTCCTTTAAATCATCCTGTGTTTTGACAGACTAAAGATAAATGAATATGCATGTTCTGACAAATTGCCGCAAAAAGAAGTCCAAAAGATATATTTTTAAATATTGGTTTTAGAGTAAAAATGTGTATATAGGTCAAATCTTCAGAACTTATTACATCCAGTGGATGGGAATAATAGAATAATATAAACATGGAATAATTTAACAAAATTTTAAGTTGAAAACAAAATAAATGAAAACAGCTTTGAAAGGTTTCATCAAGAGAGAATGCATTTATTGTACAGTTGAAGATCTTTAATTCACACATCTTGGTACCAGAAGTTGTGAGGATTATAGATTTTTGCAGATTATAGATCATTTCATGTATTTTCATAATGGTTTTAAACCACAAAAATACAATTTGATCCTCCACTTTCATTATTAGACACAGAAATAAACAATATTCAAAGCAATTAGCAACCAAGAATATTCATACACATATTTATTAGCAATATCAAGATTATTTTTAAACATTTCCTCAATAGTTGTTTGTTTCAACAATTTTGTTTTTTCTTTTGAAGGTTTTCTTGAATTCTATAAACAGTTAATATTTCCTGTTTTGTGGCATATTTTTGAGTCTCTAAAAATTTTAAATACTGGTTCCCTAGAGAAACTCCTTAAGCTACTGATATCTTTCTCTCGGTCTCTTCAACATCAGAGTCTGTTTCGGAATAGTTATTTTACTCTGGTTTTAAAAAAGAGGAAACTGTTTCTTTATCTGTCATATGCTTGACAGCTTGTGGTTCAATTCATCATCAGTTGATAAAAACTGGAAGATGCCTTCTTTATTTAAGTCTGCTAACCTCGAAGTTTTTGCATAAATCATCAGTTTAGCAGCTGTGATCTTGCCTAAATCCAGAAAATTCTCTAATGTCACCCTCTGTGTCAAAAATTAAAAACTGGCCACAATTTATGCCATGTATTTACAATAGTTTTTTGCGCTATACTAAATTCCAAGCTTCCCTAAGCATGTAGAGACAATCTTTGATGGTAAAATGTTTTTTTAAAATCTGCAACTGTGTTGGGACTGTGGGATAAATCAAACTTGAGGAGTTTCCCAATAAATGCAGTTTTATAATGGCACTTCATGTTATTTATTATTTCTTGATTGATCTATTGGCTGGATCAGTGATGTGCTGGGGGGGGGGGGGCAGAAATAATATGTTTTTTTGATCTATTGGCTGGATCAGTGATGTGCTGGGTAGGGGTAGAAATATTGTTATAATGTTAGTAGCAACAAATTTAAGGTGTGCAGTACAATTATCCAATAAAAGTAAAATTTTCAGTCTTTAGATAGTCCTGCTTTACTGCAATATTCACAAGCCTCCTGAAGAAAATAATTTTGGAACCATTCAGTTTCAAGTTCTTGTGTTATACAAGCCTTTTTATTGCTTTTGTAAATAACAGGGAGAACTTTTACTCCTTTCAGAGCACAAGGTTGGGCACTCTTTCTCACAACAAGTATTTTGCATTGATAACTACCTGCTGCATTGCTACAAACAAGAACTGTTATCCTTTTTTTGTCATCTTTAATGCCAGATTGCTCAGTTTTCTGTTCACCTACAAAAGTTTTACTTAGTAAATTGCACCAGAAGAGTCCTATTTCGTCCATATTATAAATTTGTTCAGGCGTATGTTTTTCACCATGAATAATTTTTTTGAATTCTTGAATGAATTATTCTGCAGCTAATTTATCAGCTGACACTTTCTTTTTGCATGTTTTCAAATGTTGTATGCCATGACAATTCTTGAATTTTGCAATCCAACCTGTTGTGAAGTCACATGATTCTTCAATATTTAGTTCCTTGTGCAATTCTTTTGCTTTTTGACATAGAATCGGGCCAGTTATCGGTATGCTTTCGCTACACCTCTGCTTGAACATACAGTATGGAATCTAAATCGGCCGATTTTGCCTCCCGCATTCGTTTCTGATTAGTAATTACTTTATTGCTGTCATATTTGCATAAAATTGCAGAAGTTTTCTTTATTATGCCTTATGTCATAAACACTTCGGCATCTGATTCCAAAAATCTTCGATAAGTAGCATGGCGACGAACCCTTGTCTAATTCTTTTATGATTTCTATTTTCTGCAAAATAGTTAAGTTTACATGCTTCCTTTTGGAACCTGTGGCAAGTTCATTTTTTAACGATTTATATAAAATTCATGTGAGATAAGTAGCAAAAACTCAAAAAACCATTAACTTTTACAAAAACTTCAACAAATTTGTACAGTTAAATGAAAGTAATGGTTACAGTTAGCCAGAGTCACTAGCAAAAAACATGATTTACGAAAATTAAATTATAAAATTACACAAAAAGTGTGCTTATTTTGGATGCCACATAGGAAATTATGCAAGGACTGCTCAAACTAATAACATTTACAAAAATAATGCATCATTCAGAAAGCCACGTCCTGCTTGTCTTTTCACTTTGATGAACTCTGTGTTTTGCGAACTCATCCAAAATTTAGCATATTCTTAACTGCGAATTTTACTGTTTATATCTGAAAAATTGTGTGGCTTATAGAGAATTGCGGATTACAGATATGTGGTTTATCGATCTTCGACTGTATTTTGTTTCTTTTGATGGAGGCAACTAGTAGTAGGGGGATGTTGGCACTAGATCACAGTTTAATATTATTATTATTATTATTTTTTAGGGGAGGGGGGAGGTGATAGCAAGCGGTCAAAAACTTGCGCAGGAAGAGCTAGCTCTGCATTCTCCATTACACACAAGACACCAATCCAGGTAGTGTTTGGGGAAACCGATTTTCCCACACACAACAACTGATCACAGCTGATTCCAAACCTTAATTATAGCCAGAATGTGCAGTCTGCCACATGCTTCAAGCCACTTTAAAGTCTCCATTATTTTGTATAATGGGGACCATGTTTGAGGTTTTTGCATTAAAATTTCAAAATTTTAGTGACTCAAATACAATTGAACTCGCCATATAAAAAACTAGACTCGCCAGTGTCTAGTTTTCAAGTGGGATTCCTCACGCCTGATAATTGATATTTTATTTTAAAGTGAATGGATTTATTTATTTCATGCTAGCTTGGGGCATTCTCAAGATATTACGTGATTTTGATATAAAACAAATAGAACATTAAATTGAAATAAATAAATAAATATATTTGCTTACATTTATCAAATGAGTGGGTGCTTTTTGAGTACTTTTAATCAAAAGTAAATGGATACCATCACTTAGTAATTTTCACAATCCGTTTTTAACAAATAGGCAATTTTTACCATATGGAGCTTGATATCTCTCGAACAAATTGAGAAAATGGAAAATTGGATAAGATTATTATAATCGCGAGAACCACTCTCTAATAGAAATGTCATTGTCTGGCTCCCATTTGTTGGTAGACGATCTTGCAAGAGTTATTTATTAAATGACGTGGCCATGAAATCTAAGCTCTCATGCAGAATTGTCCAAATGGTTAGTTATTTTACAAAATTTTTCAAATTTTGCATCTTGGTTGAGGGGTGGGGGGCACAATTCCTTAGATAACTTTGTCATGAAATCTAAGCTTTAATGCTGAATTGTCCAAATGGTGACTCACAAACAAGGATAATGCTTAGATATAACATATTTAAAATTAACTAAATTACTAAAATGTAATAATTGATGATAATTAAATTTATAAATATTACTGAAGTTATTATCAACAGAACCAAAATCAAATCTAACTGATTGAATTAAGCTTAAAACTGCTCAACATAACTGGATCTTAAATACTAAAATGAACGATATGCTGAAGGTAAGAATTTGCACTAAAGGCACTAGTTGTGGAAGCCCGTTCTTTCTAGTACGTTTCTAATAGTCATCGAATTTAACTAATAGATTCATCCAAAACTATGCGACCCAACTGCCAACTCACAGTAGCCAAACAGTTCCTTCCCTTTTAAAAGCACAGTATTTTTCTAAAGATTCAAGTGATTTTTATGAATTGTGACATAATTATTTTAATTATTAATTAAAATAATCCTATTTTTATTGATTTCCAACTAAATCGAGTCATTAGCAACTTCATTCACTTTACTGTTTTTTCTTAAAATAAAATTTGTTAATGTTAAGTGATATATTACTCACATCAATTTGTTTATAGTGTTGAAATAAGAAGTAAAATTATAAACATTTTAAGTACTGATGATCCAATATTCAAAAGCCTAAAGTTTAGTTTCAAAGTGCTTTTAAATCTGCGACTAGAAATGAAAATAAATAATATACCTTAAAAGCCATAAAGGTAAGGTTGGGGTGTATTGATAACAGGGCTTTGGTTGGAGGCATCATTTTAGATTTCGTACAACACACAAGGGTGTCTGGTGAACTTACTATGCAGCAATCCTGTTTCTTTGTAATGCTATTTTAGATGAATTTGCACATTTTCAATCACTTTGGATATTGGGAATCCCCATCATCTGATCTGCCTGTGTGCTGGCTCCACCCATGAACAGACAGTAGACCATGCCAACATTTGCCATGCTGTCATTGATGATGAATGGATAAAATAAGGAACCATATGGAAGAAAAGAAATTGTTTGTGTCAATTAACGAAACAAATGATGTTGAGGGACGTCCTGTTGCCAACATCCTGATAGGGACACTTAAGCTAGATTGTCCTAGAAAAATATTTTTATTGAATTCGGAGGCATTTAAAAAAGTTAATCATGCAACCATCTGTCAGTTATTTGAAAAATCTATAAATATTTTGTGGCCAAATTGAGTAAAATATAATAATGTTCTTATCTTTTTAATGGATGCTGCACCATACATTGTAAAAGCTGCAAAAGAAATTAAAGGTTTTTATTCAAATCTGATGCATGTTACCTGCCTTGTTCATGTATTACATAGGATTACTGAGGAAATTCACGAAAATTTTCCAGATACAGACAGATTTGTTTCAAATGTCAAAATTATTTCCTTTACCACCACCCCAATCTTTATCACCCTAAAACCGCCTTATCTCACAACCTCCTAGTTTAACTCTGCCACAAAAGCCTGTGATAACACTTTGGGGCTGAATGCTTCATTTACAGGGATCACATGATTCCTACTTTTTAGAAATTATTCTTACCTTTATTTCCTTCTTTTTCATACTTTTTACACATTTGGAAGCTCTTTTTTGCTTGTGTGACCAATCATAGCTGTTTCAATAAAAATGTTTAAGGAGTTAATGATACAATGTATGAAACAAAGTGAAGAAAATCGGTCTGACAGTCTGTTTTTAAGCAGCCAAATTCGCGATTCTAAAAGGTGCTGAAATTCATAATTTTTTAAATTGAGCTCAAAAATTCGTAATTTTTGAATAAGTGTGCTAAAATTTGAGACCAGTTTGACAGTTCTTCCTAGTTGTAGTATTTTTAAATAAATTACTGCAGATTCATTTTAGCACTTTTAAATATTGAATTTTAGTGCTTTTAAAATTACATTGTGTATTTCAATGCTTTTAAAATAAAGTCATGATTTTAACATGTTTAAATTAAATCATGTATTTTAGCACTTTTAAATAAAGTTGTGAATTTTAATACTTAAATGAAGTTGCATATTTTAGTACTTTTAATTAAAATTGCAAAATTTAGCGCTTTATCTAAAAAGTTGTGAATTTTAGCACTATTTAAAAGAAATCACACTTTTTAGTGTTCTTTTTCAAAAATCATGCTATTTTAAAAAATCACACTTTTCCTTCAAAAATCGTGATGTTTCAGTGCTCTTTCTAAAAAATTTTGAGTTTTAGCACTCTATCTAAAAATTGGAAATTTCAGTGCACTTTCATAAATTTCATGAATTTTATAAAAAATATTCTTTGGACTATCATGAATTTCATAAAAATGTTTCATAAAAATGCTTTTTCATAAAATGCACCACTTTTTCATAAAAATTGCAAATTTTAGCACTTTTAATCACAATTTTTAGCACTTTACATAATAACTGTAACAATACCAAATCTTGCTATTAATTAGGTAATTTTGATTTTCAATAAGTAAAAACACATAAAAAAATTAAGCAATGTAATTGCGCGCAAATTATTATGCAACACAGCATTTATATATAGCTCATTTAATCTTTTAGACTTAATGTTTGTTGCTATATAGAGGATCTATTCTTGTGTTGTGTAATAATTTGGGCATAATTACGTTACTTAATTTTTCCTTTACTTTCATTTTATTGTAGTGTGTTTATTTAATAAAATTGTAATAAAATGCAGCATTACTGCTTCCAACTTCTGTGCCTTTAATAATATAATTAGTGCTCCATTTCATATTTATTCCTCCTTAGGACCGATTCTTTCGAGATGTTTCAAAATTTGATATATTTTAATCAGATAAAAATGTTAATACTTTATTTCTAGAAAGTTTCAAAATTCTCATTTCCTTGCTTCAAACTGCTACAAAAAGGTTTTATTTCTGTAACTTGGTATTTAATATACCAATTTTCTTGTCACAAATGTAAAAATTTTCTGCTCAAGTATTATTTATTTTTCAGAACTCATACAAAAGAGGATTTTTGCTGTTCCTAAAGCACTGTACGACTGTGCTTTTGGAAGACATTTCAACACTATATTTATGGGAAAAAGCTTTAATCGAGGGGAGTAGGGGTGGAAATTAAAATTCCTACTCTCTTGTTTTACATTAGAATTCCTGTTTTTGTCCCTTTTTTTCTTCAAAAGTTGAGTGCAATCCCCACATTTATTGCAGTGATAATTTTGGGACTGTCACGGCTATTCATGGATGCAATCACGGATTTGTGACACATATTAACATATTTTTAATCTAAACAATTTCCATGTCAATTTGTTTATGATCCCTATTTTCACTGATGAAACAGCTTTTCACATGGTACTGAAAAGTGGCATAAGTCAGATTTTTTCCCTTTATCATAATTCAGTTGATTTTAAAGAGACAGATATGCGGTTTTTTTTAATGATCTTGTTGCATTAAAAATATAAATTTTCTGATTGATCAAATTTGTCTAAGGGGGTCGTATAAAAGTTTAAAAAGTGTAACTTTTTGAGAATTAATGGGAGGACTATTTCATTAACATAGTCTTATTTCCTACCTTACTTTCAACAATTTTGCAATTTACATTGCCCACTTATCTCCAACAGGTAAAGAATTAAAGCTTGTTTCAATCTTTTTGGGACACCCTGTATAGTAAATAATTTTGAACTAGTTGATATAGCATCTATTTAAATTAGACAAGGTGAGTTTTCTCAGGAGAAAATAGAATCAAATGTGGTATATATATAATGTTAAACTTCAGTATTTTACAATTAAATGCTTAGAAACACAAGGTATGGAACTTGTTGATGCAATTGGTCACATCGATAAAATAACAATTCAGTGCTAAAAAACCAAGATTAGGATTGAATATATTATTGTTGCAAAGTTAAACTATGTTCTAGTAAAAACTCAGGATTCCAGATTTTAAAAGAAATTTCCGATATATTAACTGGAGAAGCAGAAACATTGGAATTAGACGAAGAATTATCTATAAGTGAAATAGTTTTCTTCACATCTGTAGATGGTGAGAGAAGGTTCTCAAGGTATAAGAACTTGCTTTCAGACCTTTGACAATGTTAAAAAACATTTAATTATTCAGTGTAATTCTTATGTACTAGCAAGTGATTAGCATACAGATAATTAAAATTCATTTATAACGGGTATTTACTTGTTTTTTTATTTTCTACTAAGGTTTTATTGTGCCTTTTATAAAGAAAAGACAAAATTAATGATCTGAGATTAAAGTTTTTGAATTTCGAAAATGTATAATACATACTGTTTTAGGGAGTCCCTCTTCAAATTTTAAGGCATTTTTTTTTATCTCTAAGGGCATTTTCTAGGAAATTTCAGATTGGCTTGGAGCATGTCTGAAATTCCATCCCTCCAGGTATAACACCAATGTACAGTGTCTAGAACTAATAGTGTGCCGACCGCCTATACCTCCCAATGCTGGGAGATGTTCCTGAAAAGCCGCCTCTGCCAGACGGCGTTGGTCTCGAATAAGCGGTCTAAAACGGAGGAGTTAAAATTGAAACTAATGGGAATTTGTTGCAAATAAAATGACCAATATCTTTCGAAATAAATGAAGAATTTATGTGAAATTTGGTGTGATTATTGTAAGCATCACAAAAGGTACACAAAAAGTCATTTGATTTTCAGAGAGATTGAGCTAGGGATATATTCGTATTTTTAAAATTTTATTTAACTTGATCTGGTGTTCGTTCAAACATTTGAGGTCCAAAATAATCAGGTTCATTTATCACAGTAACGTGGAATTCGTTCTGACGTTTCCCCTTGGGGTACATTTCAATTCTTTCGATTTTGAAGCTTATCGGGCTAGCCCTTCCTGGGTCCGCCATAAGACTTTACCTGGTTTTAGAAAATAACTCGAAAATCAGAGAACGTTGGAAATCTAAATTTAATATATCGTTTTCTTTTGGGGTGTATTTTAATTATTTCAATTTTGAACCGTACCGGGTTAGCCCATCTTAGGCCCGCCTTAGAAACTCACCCGTTTTCGCAGTATAACTCAAGAGCAGGTGTATCTAAAACTTCGACGTTTAGAATATCCTTGCCATTTGCTGTATATTTTAACTCTTTGGATAAAAAATCTTATCGGGCTAGCCCGTCCTGAGCCCAACAAAAGGAATATATCGTTTTTTGAGAATAACTAAAAATTCGAAGCATCTAGAATGTATAAATTTAATATGTCATTGTCCTTTGGGGTATATTACATTTCATCGCATTTCGAACCGTATTGGGCCCGTCATAAAAATTTACTCGCTTTTAAAAAATAACTCGATAAATCGGAGTAGCTAAAAAATGTAAATTTAGTATATCATTTCCGTTTGGACGGATTTTAATTTAGATTTTGAACCTTGTCGGGCTAGCCCGTCTTGAATCCGCTGAAGAATGCATTCGTTTTTGAAAAAATAACTCGAGAATCGAAGTAGCTAAAAATTCCAAATTTAACATGTCGTTGGCTTTTGGGGTATATATAAGTTTCTTCGCATTTGAACTTTATCGGGGTAGTCCGTCCTGACCCGACATAGGAATGGACCTGTTTTTTAGAATACCTGGAAAATCGGGGAAACTAGAAAATATAAATTTAGTACATCCTTATCTTTTGGGGATTATTTTAATTCCTTTGTTTTTGAACCGTATCGTGCCAACCTGTTTTGGGCCCGCCTTAGAAATTTACTTTTTTGGTGGAATAACTCTAAAGCCGGAGTATCAAAAAGTTTCAAGTTTTGAATGTCGTTGTCATTTGCGGTATGTCTAAGCACATTGGATTTAAAACCTGATCGGGCTAGCCCGTCCCGATCCCAACAAAAAGAATGTGCTCGTTTTTTAAAAATAACTCCAAAACTGTAGCAGCTAGAATATCTAAATTTAGTATATCATTGTTTTTTAGGCTATATTTTATTTCTTTGGATTTTGAACCTTATCAGACTCGCCCATCTTGGGCCCGACATAGTGATAATGTACTCATTTTTCGAGAATAACTCGTAAATCTGAGCAGCTAAAAAATCTAAATTTAGTATATCAATTTCTTTTGGGGTTTATCATAATTTATAATTTGAACCTCATCGGGCTAGCCCGTCTTGAGTCTGTCTTAGGAATGCGATCGTGTTTGATGAATAACTCGAGAACCGGAGTAGTTAAAAATTCCAAGTTTAGCATGTTATTGTCTTTTGTGATATATTTCATTTTTTCGACTTTAAACTTCATTCAGCTAGCTCGTGCTGGGCCTGCCATAGGAATATACTCATTTTTTTTAGAATAACCCGAAAACTGGAGCAGATAGAAAATCCAAATTTAGTATATTAATTCCTTTTCGGGTAGAATTTAATATTTTTGGCGTATATATAATTATAATTAGTGGCTTAGGCATGGGAGATAGGATGTGTGGTAAAAAACCTCATTTGCCGAACAATTACATTAGTTTTCAAACTTGTCCATATTTAAAAAAAAAAAAAAATGAATTTTGTACTATAAGCTCCATTCAATCGTCGACCCCCTTTTTCCCTAGATACATAGTTACATCCATGTGCAAATGAGCTAAGAAGTGCGAAATTTGTCCACGGATGTTGGATCGGTGCACTGGGAGTACGAGTGAAGGTTGCGGTTCTGTGTGATCTGACGATGAAAGTTTTATGCCTTCGAAACTGGTCAATATTAGTTTTTTGAGTTGTATTCTGCTTTTTACGAAGATAATTTTATTTCTTTAGCAGAAATTTGGACCGCACGTATTGATTTTGTTTACTTGAAATTGAAAATTTTCAATAATTTTTAAAAGCATTATATGAATAACTTGAACGAATGCTTTAAAAGCAAACTTTTGTTTTGCATTTTGATACATATTACCATGTAAACCTAAAAAGAGAATGTATTAGAATGTCTAGCAGATATTTTGTTTTATCTCATATGTTCGGCTACTAGGAAAAATGCCTGTCGGTGGCCTTGTGAATTTGGAAGAAAAACATGAAACACCATTGCCGCTTGAACATTAGAACAAGGTGGTGGCTGCCTACAAGTGCTGTCTCTTTGTACGGTGAAAGATAGCGCTGAGATTGAGAGTGGCAAATTCGATTGAGAGTGGACATGTAATCGACCGCTAATTTATTTCGACAGGCGTGTCTCCTTTAGATACGTTTCCGCAAATTGCCACATCTCTTACACGAACAATGCTCAAAAGATCCGCAAATCAGCGGGGGCTCTGGAAATGGGTAGAACACCAGGAAAGGACATTTTGTACTGCCTTCAAGGTGGCCTCTAGATACAATAGGAAGTATCTCATTAGCACATTGGTCATCTGAGATCGAATCTGTTTTTACTAAGAACCGTCACATGTACACTATTCTTTTTCGTTCTAAGATTGGACAGGATGGACCCACTCAGAAGGAAAAATTTTTTGAAACTATAAGCAGCAAGCTTTCACTCATTTGATGTTTGAGTTTGGTGTTCGACGTTGTAATTGACGTTGAAAATCTATATTTTTGTTTCTATATTTGGATTAAAAAGGGCTGTTTTTATAGCCATATTATATCAGTTTTCTAATAGATCTATCAACATATTTAATAGTTTTTATAGTCGATGAAGCATGTCCTCAAATTCTAAAAAGAAAGTGAATGACAGACACTGCTTCGTACTTGAATGTAAAACAGGTTACAAAAATTTCAGAGGCAAATATTCTCTATATAAAGCTCCTGACAACGATGAACTGAGAGCTAAATGGACTAAGTTAATTCCTCGTGCAGATAAAGTTCTAAACAAAAACTCTGTGGTTTGTGAGTTGCATTTTGCTAATGACGGGTTTTGCATTATTTAATTCTCTTGCATATAAGCGTAGTCAAGATCTAGGAAAAGGGAGATCGACGATTGAATGTGGGTTTACACAGATCGGACTAGCCCGTTAAGGTTTTAAATCCAATGAGCTAAGATATACCGCAAATGACAACGACATTTTAAACTTGGAACTTTTAGATACTCCGATTATAGAGTTATTCCCCCCAAAAAGTGAATTTCTAAGGCGGGCCCAAAACGGGTTCGTGCAATACGGTTCAAAATCGAAGGAATTAAAATATTCCCCAAAAGATAAGGATGTACTAAATTTATATTTTCTAGCTGTCCCGATTTTTCCGTTATTCTAAAAAAACGGGCCCATTCCTATGTCGGGCCCATGACGAACTACCCCGATAAAGTTCAAAATCGGAGGAATTAAAATATTCCCCAAAAGATAAGGATGTACTAAATTTATATTTTCTAGTTGTCCCGATTTTTAAGTTATTCTAAAAAAAGGGTCCATTCATATGTCGGGCCCAGGACGGGCTACCTCCGATAAAGTTCAAATCCGAAGAAACTTAAATATACCACAAAAGCCAACGACATGTTAAACTGGAATTTTTAGCTATTGCGGTTCTCGAGTTATTCTTAAAAAACGAATGCATTCTTCAGCTGACCCAAAACGGGCTAGCCAGATGGGGTTCAAAATCTAAGTTAAATTCCATCCAAAAGGAAATGATATAATAAATTTACATTTTTTAGTTACTCCGTTTGATCGAGTTATTCTTGAAAAGTGAGTAAATTTCTTTGGCGAGCCAAGACGGGCTAGCCCGATAAGGTTCGAAATGCGATGAAATATAATATACCACAAAGGACAATGATATATTAAATTTAAACATTCTAGATGCTCCGAAATTTGAATTATTCTCGAAAAAATCATATGTTCCTCTTGTTGGGCTCAGGACGGGCTAAATCGATAAGATTTTTAATCCAAAGATTTAAAGTATACAGCAAATGACAAGGATATGCTAAACTTCGAATTTTTAGATACACCTGTTATCGAGTTATACCAAAAACAAGTAAAGTCGTATGGCGGGCCCAGGACGGGCTAGCCTGATAAGCTTCAAAATCAAAAGAACTGAAATGTACCACAAGAGAAAACGTCATACCGAATTTCACGTTACTGTGATGAATGAAATTGATTATTTTGGATCTCAAATGTTTGAACGACCACAGATAAAGTTAAATAAAACTTAAAAATACGAATATATCCCTAGCTCAATCTCTCTGAAAATCAAATGACTTTTTGTGTATACCACTTGCAATAATTATTCCAAATTTCACACAAATTCATCAGTTATTTTCAAAGATATCGGTCATTTCATTTGCATTAAATTCCCATTAGTTTCAATGTTAACTCCTCCGCTTTAGACCGCTTATTCGAGATCAACGCCGTCTGGCCGAGGCGGTTTTTAGGGAACCTGTTTTTCGCCTCGGTCGGCACACTATTCCTTCTAGACACTGTAACCAATGTATGGCTGCTACCTTTAGAAAGTTCTCCGTAAAGGCCTTATACCCTCCTTTCTGTAGCATAATCAGTATTTTACCTTTATGTGTCATGTTGTCAGACCAGGAAAAACAGCATTCCTCTCTACTTCATCCTAGATATTAGGTTCTTTGGGCATTCTCTGATTTTTTTTTAAGACAAGTAGGCAACAGCAACAAATTTTCTTACCCAGAATAACTCCCCATCCGTTCAAAATGAATCTCTTACCTAAAGGGTTATGCGAAGTGATGCTCATCTGGAAATAAATCATGAATTAATGTACGTAAATTTGCTCATCACATCTGCTTTTAAGAGAATCAAGGATCCATAAAATTCAAAGTAAATTTATAAAAATATATAAAAGCATGGTTTTTTTTTACTCATGGGTAATGCTAAATAAATTTTGTTACTTCTATCATTCTAAATGAGTACATTTATAACTTCTATCTTCTATCATTCTAATTGTATTTAAATTCATTATGTTATTAGAAAATTATGTTTTCATGGTTTAATAAAAAATCATTTCAAGTTTTGGTTTTAATTTTTTTATCTTTAAAATTTATCAGAAAATTATTAATAGTTTGATGATTTAGCTATAAAGTATGAATTATATTAATTTGACTCTTATTGAAGTTAATCATTAATATTTTTATAGGTAATGCAAGTGATAGAGTATTTGTTGTTGATGTAGATAATTATCATCAATATAGTACTAATAGTTTAGATCGTCAAGCTTTTGCTACTCCTGGGTTTGGATTGCTAGAATCAGCTTTGAGATCATTTTCACTGTCTCAGGATAATCCTCTCTTAACATCAAAGACTGCAAATCTCTCACAATCAAGTGAATTGAAAGCATCTAGTAAGTCACCCTCTTGCCAGTTTGATCGCTTGACAGTAAGAGCTATGCCCGATCCTGTTGGATTTGAACGAAACTGTAGTGGTTATGCAGAGCACTTGGAGCAATCTACATCTTCTAATAATAGGGGTAATCTGCATAACTTAATGCAGTTAAAACCAGATTCCTCTAGCTGTGGTAAAAACAGTCAAACTTTAAACCAGCATGGCTCTTCATCTGGAGAAAGTTTATTGAATGGTGTTTCGAAAGCTGACAGCCAAATAAATTCATCTGTTGAATCACAAGTAAATAAACTTAGTCCGAAAGTTTATGGACTTAATTTTTCTTCTAAGTCTGATGAAGTGGTATTTTGCAATAACTCAGCTGATTCTATTGGATGGGAGTGCACGTCTTGTAGCACTGAAGAATTACAGTCTCAATCTAGGCATTTATTGTTGCAAGAGACTCAGGACACTACTGAACAAGAAGAAGATGGCAGCCAAGATGTTCACCCACCTACACAGGAAGAAGATTCGGAATCTGAAATTTCTGGGGTAATTTTCTCTTTTTAAGATAATTTTTCAAATGTGTTTGAAAGTTGTTTATCTATATTTAATTTATCTTTTCAAATAAAGCTTATACTTTTAATATAGAAAAATATATTAGCAGTATTTTATTTTAGATGGAACAAGGTTTGGATCTTTCAAGAAAATCAGCTAAAACATCATCTCTTCGAAGGCATCTGGGTCGTAAGCGAAGTTTGCACAGAAGTACCCATGAAGTATGAAAATTACATAGTCTTGAATATTAAAATTTATTAAATAGAATTTATGTTAATACTTTAGAATTGACAGTATGTTTTAAAATTAGCAATGACAGTTTTATGACTGACAAGTGTTATGACTGACAAGTGTTATGACTGACAAGTGTTATAACTGATTTAAGTAATTTGAATATTCTATAAAGTAATTTAAGTATAAAGTAATTTAAAGTATTCTATAAAGATTAAAGTAATTTTATTCTATAAAGTAATTTAAAGTATTCTATAAAGATTAAAGTAATTTGAATATTCTATATGATTATTATTTCTTGTCTGATTTTTAGTTAGTTCTCTCCTAAACTATGTACTCTGAAATACTGGTGTTCCATGAAAATTGGATAAATGTTCAACAGTAAAGCAATTTATATTTTATCAGCTCTTTTGACATAGGCCATTTTAATTACCATGTTACTTATCCTGTTCAGGGCTACTGTAGGACATCCGCAATGGACAATTTCTCCTTTCCCTGGCCCACTGATGCATATTCGCTACAGAGTGCAAAAGATCACTAGAGCCCACTGATGTCAATGTGTAACATAGGATTGGGACGTTTCATTAATATTTTTAAATTACACTAGATGGGGATAGAATTATATAGTATTTGCTAAGTTAGTTACTTGAATCTTTAACCTTCATATTTTAGTTTTTTTTTCCCACGAGAATGGTGACTGAGTTGATTGCATAACCAAACACATAAGCAAACTGTTTTGATGGTTCTGATTTAAAAGGCATGTTGACTAAGAGATTTAAAGGGATGGTTTATTTCATGGCAGTTATTCTTTGTTCATTTTAATGAAGAGAGTCTTTGTCAAGTTTAGAAGGGGGTTATTGCTGGGAATTCTTATCACTGGTTTTCTGGGGAGTGTGTATTAGCTAGTAAGAATTTAGTCAGAAGAATTTTGATAATCATGGCGAAAAGAGTGAATCTTTCTGAAAGTGAGATTTTACAATTGATGAATGAATCTCATAGTGATACAAGTGAAGAAAGTGAAATAGTTCATATGTGCTTTAGTGTGGAAGCATATTTAAAAGTCACCGATGTGTGTGTAATGATGATCATGTTGATATTTTTAGTACAGATAATTAGAGTTCAAATGTCAAAGATCTGCCATCTCTTCAGGTTTTTAACTGTGGACTAAATATAAACAGTTTGAAGCCTCTTTTAAAGGAAATTAATATTTTTATCTATATCTCAGTGATGGTAGTATACAAGTAATAGTTAACAAAACAAACAATTTCAAGGTTCTTGTTTGAAAAACAATGGAGGAGTCAGGTCCATCAAATGTAATAACACCCCATGTATTTCTGTGATAATGGTAGCTGCTTATTTAATACATTTTTGTGCTACATTAGGCTTAGTATCAAAAAGTGTCTGGGCCTGAAGTAGCAGACAATTCTCGCTATGTTTGGTTTCGTGGAAATGCTTCTTCCTTCACTAGAGCCAGTTCTGAACAGGTTAACAATGAACTAATTCCCTGGATGAATAGTTATAAGTACCTTGGCATATTTATTGATTCTAAATTAATGTGGAGTCTTCACATTGAATGATGTCATTAAGAAACTGAAAGCTACACAGATCTAACTATATCCCAACTGTAACTAGCCGTCTGTTACTCCCAAATAAATGATTACTATATAGAGCCTACATCAGGCTAATCACATTTGAGTTTTTTCTTGCATAAAATCAATGTCTATAAATACTAATGAAATTCTATTTATAAACATAAGTAGTTCAATTAGCAAATTGTTCTTGGTAAGTAGCTACACCACACTGCAAAAGATGACCATTAGAACCTTCAAGTACTTCCTGTAGTTTTAGTTTATTTATTTGTATTTATATACACATTGACTTCCAACCTAACTTTTGGTCAGAAGTGAAAATTTTATTTATCTTGTCATTTCTGTTGAAAAATAAATAAGAAATTATTTTGAAATTAATGTATAATTCTCTGTTACTTAATTTAAAATTAATGAAAAATAAATTATTTTTTATAATTTTTGCATTGTAAAAGTATGTTTGAAAATAATATGTTTTGATTTTGTAGGCTGGAACTGTGTCTGATGGTGAATTGGCTAGTGGTAAAGTTTCAACATCAAGCAGCATGCTAGCTTTGGATCGTATGAGTGATACTTCACATGGCAGCAGTTGCGCTTCTGAACGTCCTATAGATGTTGGTCGAGTTGGAAGTTGGGCTGCTGGATTTAGTGTGCTCCTAGAAGATCCTGCTGGATTGCATACATTTAGTGTAAATTAAAGTAGAATTTAATATTGAATTTTAATATAAGTATGCACATATGTCTAATGATTAAAACAAATATGGTTATAATAAAATGTTACCTAATATTTCCTATAATTCATCCTTTTAAAATTATTAAATTATATGTATATACTAGGGATTTAAAAGAAACTAGAGGGATATCGTAGTGTTTGAAAAGTGTGACTGTGCTAGTAGATGAATTATTGCTCTGAAAATTATAAAATGCCTTATTTAAATGCATTGAATTTTCAAGTCTTTGGATTTCACATTGTTTTCTATTTAGTTTTGCATTACTCAACAGCTAAAAGTAGCACAGTGAAGCAAGTTTTAAATTTCAGCTGATACAATTGCATACAATTTCAAAACTACAAACATAAAAGTAAAAATGCAGTGCTATGATACAAGTGACTCATGACATTAAGTTGGAATTTTCCCCTTGCTTTTGCATGTTATGATTTTTAGTTGTACTTGGAATATCTCATTATGCGCTCAGTTTCTTTTTTTTAATCCATAACACATTTTTGCCGTTGAGGCTGCTTGTAATGTATCTCAAAAGATCAAAACCGTATGCATTGTATCTATACTTTGCTACAATCTTTTCAGTGTTCCCTAGTCGCACTGTGCAGAAAGTAATGGAGAAACAATCTAGTTTAACAATGTTTCCAAAACTGCCACAGGAACTTGAACAGGGGTATGCTGTTGGGTTGGGATTCTTGGCTTCTCATACAGTCAGGGCAGGTATTTATAATTCTTGCTTATGTGTATGAATGTTGGAAGGAAACTACAAAAGGAGACATATCTAGATTTTCTCAGATAGTTATGTGGCCGTTCTGGCCCTCAACCATTGCACTATCACCTCCAAAATTGTTTAGAATTATCTTCAATCCCTGAACTCTTTCGAGATGGGTGTCTCACCGGTGTGCCAGTATCGAATGCCACTCACGGCCTGGTGGCTCATATATGAGCTGCTGCTTGAATTGGTTCTGAGGACCGGTGTCTCATATATGAATTTGAAGTAATACTCTTTAATTTAGTATTTTTAATGCTAATAGATGGAGCCCTATATCCACTACAGTTGAATTTATCATGGGTCTAGAATGTTGATCTTTGATTTGTTCAAGTGTTTTGCATTTTGGTTCGATGTGGAAAGCCGGAACTGTGAATAATGTAAACAAACTAAGTTGCCTCTTTAAATGTTGCACATGATATAGACATTCTTGTGTTTCTGGCCCTCCTGAATACTTTTATTTTTTAGAAAATGGGGGTATTTCTGTAATTTTGGTATTCAGTCGTTTTGTATTTTTCGCAGCTTATACAGAGATATTTTGTGGAGCATTTAAAGAAGAAATTAGTGATTTGCAAAGGCTAAAAGAAGGCTTTTCTTTTATTCAAAGAAGAAATCATTTGTATTGTCAATTAACTTTTGAATTATTTAGATGATAGTTATCAGATGATAGTTACGAATCTTTTTTTTCTCAAAGAGTCGTAAAATGTTAGTTTTGTGCATCACATTGTCTTAACAATGCAGTCTTTGCTTGTATCCCTGTTTTAAAGATTATCATATAATATTAAACTTTTAAACACAGTCTTTATTGCATATTTTCTACTAATCCTTGTTTTCATTAATTATTGTGTTGATTAAAATTCCTAATTTAAAAAAAAGAAATTCTTAAATGTTTAATTAATGTAACTCAATTTTTTATGATCTTCATGTAATTTAAAAAAAATAAATAAATAAAATAACCCTGAAATTATAATATTTATGTACATAATTACTTTAGTCAGCTAAGGTTATATGAAAATTGAAGCAATTGAATTTAAAGTCTTTTTATTCAATTTTTTTTTTTCAAATGTTATGCTTAGCTATGCAACAAGCTCTGTTCTTTGTGATCAGTGTATTTCGACCTCACTTTGTCCTGAGCGAGCATCTCAGACAGCAATGCATCATCAAGAAAGGGTTAATCTGACGTAAGAGAACATAATTTTACTGATTTGGGTGCCTGGACACAAGTATAAAAGGCAGTGAGATGGCTGATGCTTTTGCAGAAATAGAATGTGAGACACTTTATAGACACCGATCCAGCAATAGGTCTTTCTTTCCTCA
This sequence comes from Amaurobius ferox, assembly GCA_951213105.1. Lineage (NCBI taxonomy): Eukaryota > Metazoa > Arthropoda > Arachnida > Araneae > Amaurobiidae > Amaurobius > Amaurobius ferox. The sequence goes on from OX578142.1 coordinate 126,358,114, forward strand.
AGGCAAAAAATATCTTAACCAAGATGATGGCCAGTAAACAACAAGCTCACTGGTTTAGTAAAACTGACCAAGGAGAGTACTTAACTAATGACCCTTTTGCCAGAAGATCCGATGAACTACTGAGGCTCAATACAAAGAGAATTAGGCTTGCAATTAGTCTTCTTGTGGGATATTTATGCCTCAATGGACATCTCCATTTGATGGGAATCAGAGACGACCCCCATCTGTCGGAGATTGCATTACGTGGAATAGACTTCAGCTCATATTCTTTGTGAATGTGAATCCTTCACTGCACCCAGGCTTCAGTATCTCAGCTCACATATCATGGAGATACTGATCTACTCCTGATCCTCTTTGTAGATATTCTGCCTTTTGTCTTTGCTAACTATCTCCTGGAGGACTTGGGTTGGAGCTACACAATAGACCTTTGGTCATGGTGCTTGGTTTTGGGATACCACTCCCTAATTTCTGTTCTGTTTTATTGCTACAAACAAATAGCAAAAATATCTTGAAAATTGTATCATTATAATATCAAGAGATAGCTTCATAAGAACCTATTATTTTCTGTAAGAAAGCTAGACTATATATATATATATATATATATATATGTGTGTGTGTGTGTGTGTGAGAGAGAGAGAGACAGATTAAATATAATCACAATGTTGTGTGCATAAATACAGAGAAAATATTGGTTAAACCTAAATTCATTTCATTAGACATTTAAGTAGTTATCATTCAGGATGGGATTGATTGTAGAAAGTAAATTCATCTCTCATTGATGATCCAGAGTTAAGTATGATACAAGTAATGATGTTATAAAGTTTATAGGGCAGGGAATCCTGATAAATTGTTTTAGGATATCCTAAATCTGACTCAATAAATCTTAGAAAAATGATAAATAAAACTTGAACAGCAACAGTTGATTGAAAGGCTATGGAAATCAGATTGATCTGTTTTAAATTACAGTGGATAGTTTGCCTTAGTGTGATATTCCTGTGGGAAGGTTGTAAGTTTATGAAGTCATTTGTCAAACATATGAAAGAAAGAAATTTATATTTTAAATATTTTTTATAAGAAAATGGCATTGTAGAAAGAATCACTTGAGTTATGCAGCCTAAGGAAATAAGAAATGGAAAAAGGGTGACTTTTAAGGGGAGGTTGCAAATATATATATTTATTAGCAGAATAAAATATTGATAAGATTTTTTAAAAGGTTTTTGATTAAAAATGTTTTTCTTACAGGAATTTTTGAAAAAAGAATTCAGCCAGGAAAATATAACATTTTGGATAGCATGTGAACGTTATAGACAATTAAAGGATCAGTCAATGGTAAAACTAATATTTTTTTTAATTATCAGGCATGAGATTTTTCTATAAATCCATGAATTTCTGTTTTTTTATGTTTTCTAAATACTTCCTCTTTTTTTCCCTTGTCCTGAAATTTGAAAAAAGTCATGGATTTTAAGATCAAAGTTTTCTAGTTCTTGCATCTAGAAATCCATTTCTCCGTGATTGCGAAATCTGCTGTCATAAGCCCAGTGTGTCATAGCAGCGATGACAATGATTATCTTTCTCTCCCTTTTGCAATCAGTTTGCATTGACTAAAATTTTCTTTTCTTTATGTGTTGTATATAAAAAAGCTATTTTTTGAACATATTATTAATGACATGAAAGGCTATTTATTTTGTAGCACTATCATGAAAAAATGTATTTGTACATGATCCTTGGTATATTTTGTTTAATTGAGAAAACATTTCCCACTTTTGCAATTTGTTTACACTGACAAAAAGTTCTATAATTATTACATGTTCTATACAGAAAAGCTATTTTTCAAACATATTATTAATGAAATGAAAGGTTATTTTGTGGCAGTATACCGAGAAACTGTTTTTGTGTGGAATTCTCAGTATATTTCATTTATATTGTGAAAATATTTTCTACTTTAGCAATCTGTAGTTTGCATTGACTACAATTTTTATAATTATTATGTGTTGTATACAGAAAGCTATTTTTTCAAAGGTATTATGAAATGAAGGGCAATTTTGCAAGACTATCCTGTAAAGCTGTATCTGTACAGAATTCTCAGAAAATTTTGATGAATTGTGAAAATATTTACCACTTTTGTAATTTATTTGCATCGACTAAAATTTTTGCAATTTTTTTGTACTTTATACATAAAATCTATTATAAAAAATGCAGTACTTACAGGTCCAGGCCGTATTATTAGTTTATAAAAAGTACCATTAACTTATAAAATAGGTAAAGTAGGGTGCATTTGCTAAATGGGAGCCTGAAAATTCTATCACAGCACTGCTTAGGGAATGAAGAAAATTGTATTGGAAAAAAAGAATTTCTGATCCTCCAGAGAGCTCCCCCCTTCCGTTGTAAAGCAGAATCTTTGCACACTTATAGTATCAACCATGTGATAGAATCTAACGAAGTTGGATTTTCCATTTCTTCCATGCACGAAGCCACCGAATGGGGGTTAGGAGCAAAAGTATGCATTGCCTAGGGCCCATTAGCATAAACATTTTACAAGAAAAGCTAATTAACTTATACAATAAGGAGGCCTGTACATTTGTTATATAGGGGACTAAAAATTTTGTCAACAGTATGTATTAATATAATGTAGTATGCATTGGATGTATGTTGTAGTATGTAATGAAGTATTATTAATATAAAGTTCTTATTTGTGAAACTGTTTTAAACAGTGTTGACTAAAATTAATATACATATAATTTTTCAAAGTTTGTATTGTTTGAAAAGGTTAGGAGAAAAAATATAAAAATATTTATCTGTGCCTGTCAAATGTGGTGGTCATAAATACACTATTCATTAAGATTACCTCAGATTTATTGTATTCATTGATTGAGAAAACTCGGAGTTGGAAGCTGTAATAACATGTTGACTTGCTTAATTTTCAGTGCTGTATTATTTTATAATAGCACATCTATGTCACAAAACTATTAATTTACATTTGTATTGTAATTTACCAACCCAATTTACTGTTGGCATCTTATTAAAATTAAAGAGAATTGTATCCCATTGTGAAGAAAATGGGGGTAACCAATCAGCGCCACCTACATTTTCTGGATGAAGCTGGAACTAAAATATGATTCCAGATTTTTCCCTGATTCGGCAGGCCTCTAAAGCAAGCTTGTCGCGTTGCATAATCAAATGGGGTCGTGTTAGAGGTATTGGGATGTTATACTTCATACTTTTCTCAGTTATGTAATAACAATCTTTGTATTCCTAATAAAGAATTATTTGTTGTAAAGATAGGTTATTATTTTAGTGCTGTATTTATGATTATAAACTTTTTATTTAGATGACTCATATGGCCAAGGAAATTTATTCTAAGCATTTATGTATTGGAGCACATGAACCAGTAAACGTAGATAGTCATGCACGACAAGTTGCTCAAGAAGGACTTGATTCACCAACACCAGATCTGTTTCTTCCTGCTCAAAAACAAGTATTGAACTTATTTTATTATTTCTCTTAAAGTGGTTTTATGAGTATATAAATTGCCATGGTGGGTGTTAGTTTATGCCACTAAGCAAGTTAGTAAAAACATTGGATGTTTTGGTGGGTGTTAGTTTATATGCCACTAAGCAAGTTAGTAAAAACATTGGATGTTTTGGTAGGATTTTAGTATTTTGAACAGGTGATTCTAATTTTGATATTTTAACATTTTGAACTATTTTGAATATGTATACAGAAAACAAAACACACACAAAGAAATATGTTATTCGCTCAAAACCATTTTGGCACCATCCATTGCGGATTTTTTTCTTCTAAAGTTCGTATAAGAATCCACTTTTATTTTCTTATAGAACCCAGTTACTTCCTGATGGTTCTTGGAATTTCTGAATTTTCTATATTCTAATTTTCTTTATTTTAGGGAATTCATAGTTCTTTTTCCCTATTCTTAAGATTTGTCATGCCTATTTTTTCCCATTTTTAGGGGTTTATCACTCCTATTTTTCCTATTTTGGGGTTTGACACTCCTATTTTCCTTACTATTTTTTGGAAAATTTGGCTGCTGTCCCTGAAACGTATTTATTGCGTAATATTACATATGAAAAGTGAACATATTTCACAATAGTTAGTACTTTTTTTAAAAATTTTTATATGATTTTTTGATAAATTTATTTGAAAAAGTGCAGTATCTCAAGAACGGTTCATGCTAGCATTCTAAAATGTATGTAAATCATTTTCTAATGAAAAAATACATAAATGATTATTTACATAACATTGCTGAAGAATCTTATTTCTTGGAGGATTTTTTTTTTTTAAATTTCATTAAAAATTTGGGGTTTTCTGAATATTTGATTGATGTAAAATCAGTAGACTTCTAGTAGTCGCTGGTTGCAATTTATATATGATATTTTGTTTGAAATGCTCCACTCGATCATGAGATATCGTCTCCACAGACTCACGGGCACACACATACACTCAGACATTATCTCAAAAAGGCTAATTTGAATTTTCGACCCAGTCATAATACTTTCCATATACATTATACTATGTATATAGGGAAAGTAAAAAATTTGACCAATAGAAATTGTATGCTTTTATATTATCTACAGGCAAGGTTTAGTGCCCTTCATGCATAGTGTTGTGATAAGAGATCGCAGGAAAGAAAAATTAAATGAATATAATCTGTAAATTAAAATTTCCTGCAATCTCCTATTACAAACATCTAAAAAGGAATGGACTGTTGGAGAAATCAAATGTAAACATCACGATTCACGTTTCCCGTGAACGGACGTTCATGCAAATTTCTTGTGAACGACTCTCCGTTCACGGGCGTGAACTGTGATGTTTTTCTATCATGAGGTATCATGCAAATCTGATTCCTAATGCGTACGCATCTCATTTGCATATCTGGGGGCATTTCCGGAACGGTCCATTTTTGTATATATAAGACAGAACTTTCTTGAAGCATTATCACTCTATCTGTTCTGATCTCTCTCTCAGTTCAGACCTGATCAATTAGCGGACGACTGCTGACATATGACGATGATAAGGTAGTGTAGTTCTTAGTCGATATGTTCGGTACGCGTGTCTATGTTGGATGTGTTTAGTTTATAACACAGACTTGTATTTCTGCTATATGATGGCTATTTGTAAAGTTACGTTTAGTTTTCATGATGTTAAGTATTTAAGTTTACAATTTAAGTATCAATGTAAAATTCAGCAACATTTTTAGTCTGTAGTATGATTTAAATCATTCATAAAATTGTCAAATTTAAATTTGCAAACATCAATAACATGTCAAAGAAAATGTTCACATTGAATTCATGAATCATCACAATTTTTTTAGTAATTCTTCATTCTCATGATGGGAAAAAAATACATACTCTTAATTTTGTTAAGACTGAATTTTATTATAACTTTCATTAAATAGTTATCAACAAGCTTTTAGTCTATCCAAATGCAATTTTAAACAAATTAGAAATTCATCAATTGTGAATTGATTATGTTGATCATAGGGGGAAAAAATTACAATAGTAGATTCTAAACTATATCATGGTAATAATCATTTTTAAAAATTTTATATAAAATGCCAAAGTAAATACAGTACGCAACCTCTTATCCGGCGTTCCAATATCCGGACTCTCCCAAAACCAGAATGTGGCAAAATAATGCCAAATTCTGCGCCAACACTCCATTAGTTGCCAAAAATTGCACCAAATAGCGGTTTTTTGTTTAAAATCCCACCAAATGATTTTTTGCCTTAATTAGCAATATTAATATTATAAAATAATGCGTTGAAATCTACATTTTTTTCACTTCAACTGTTTGCGATCCTGACATAAACAAAGGTCTGGCTGATTCCACAACTTACCACACCGGAAATGTTGCTAAAAATATTTCCGGAAGAAGAGGAAAACTACAAGTATCATAGAGGTAAAAGTGAACTCTACCTCCATGGTGGATATATTTATTCCATGTCAGATAAACATACTTTCGACGAATGACAAAACATTTTTTTTGTGAAACGATATAAAAAACTTATATTTTTAGAAAAAAAAACGTATTCTCTTTTTTAGAATGGGTGCGCATTTGTTTGATGCCTCGATGACTTCGTAGTGGTAAAGTGACGTCATAACGTTTTTCACTGCAAAGTGACTGGGGCTTTTGGAAAAAGCTACGGAATCTAAAGAAATTTGCAGAGATTTATAATTTTTTTTCTCGTGTACTAGTAAGATTATAATTTTAAATTTATGGATTTCATTTTCACATATTTTTGAAATTCTTAATATAAAAATTGACTTTTGGCATTTCCAGTTAACCGTTTTGTTAACTGTACGCACTGATTATGAATAAACTGTAACTACGTTAAAACAGCTTGTTTTGATTTTTTTCACAGTGGTCTGCTATGATAATGACGAAGGGGTGACACAGGTGTTAAACAAGTGTTTCCGATTTACAACATATTGCTTAATTGTTTTCCTAGGATACAGGGATTTAAAATCTGAATAATCAATTTTTTTCAGACATTTTTCTTTTCTTTCAAAAATTTTCTTAAACATTAATACATGTAATTTGCATTTTAGTTAACCAAGTATATTTTTCATATAGATTGTAAAAAAGCTTTATTTAATACATTTATGTTTTTAAAATGAATTGTAATTTTCTATAACGACATTTGAGACCATTCCAGTAAGTTTTAGAAAAAGTGTTCCGTATTATGGAAAAACCCCTTATCCAGAATGCCTGAAGTCCCAAGCATTCCGGATAATAGATCCTGTACTGTATACCAAATCATTAAGATCACAATCAGCTTTAAAGGTATTACAATCATAATAGTCATTTCAAAATCATCACAATTCCATTACATTAACCCTTTCGTGACGGCGGCATTCCGGAACTGCCACGGCCCAAAGGACGGAGCGCTTCGCTTCCAAACTGTTCCCAGGAAACGGCAATTTTTTTTCGCTAAGCCTAACTGTCGAAAAAAATTCATTAAAAATCACCTATTCAACACAGAAATCTACTTTTTTCAGGAATAAAAGAAATATTTATTTTCTATTTGATGTATATTTTTCATACAAATCTGAATACAAAATACCCGTTAGTTGCTCCCATTCTTTTATCCGAAGTAAAGGAATAATTTCACTGCCTCTAAAACCCAAACAAAAAAAAATACTCTGTTATATGCCTGTGATTCACCAACAAAATCATAAAGCTGAAATCAAAACAAAATCCGAAACTCAATTATAAAATTGTTGATGCTGCGAGAATTGCTCTGTCTGTTTATATTACAAAATCATGTTTCACCGCTCCAAATAGAGAAATAATTCATTGGATCCTCCTTATACCAAGGTCATGTATCTGCAAAATACATTAAAGTTAGTTCCACGGACATTTAACGCCATCTAGTAGACAATTTAAAACGTTCCATGTGAAAACACGCATGCGTGCTACTCATTGTTTACGGTAAAGTTTCCTCTGTCATGAGTGCGTGCTGTCCGTCCTTGAATGCAAGTTCGCAACTGACACGCGGGCGTGCCAATCGGCGCGAATGGGTTAAACAATTTCTACCATGTGGTAAGTGTAAATGGTAAGTGCACAAATACTTAAAAAAAATGTAAACAAAATTTTGCCACTCTAGAAGAAAACATAAAAAAATTGAATTATTCTCAATATCTACAATTTAAATAAAAAAAATACTCTAATACTCTCATAAAAAAATATGTATATAATCTAAACTGTCAATAAATTTGAAAACAAGAATTTGGATGAAAGTCTTAAAGACAAAAATTCTGATCATACAATCATTTCAGAAAAAATAATTTGAAACAAATACATATATAGCATAAAGTTAAAAAGACAGGAATTGAAATCCTTCTGAGAATTATCAAGAGTTGCCAGAAATGCTGACTACTTGATGAAGTGCTGGCGAGTAAAAATCTGGTGTGTTCCGTATAGTCAGTATGAAAGCCAAGACAATAGTCAAAACAGCAAACTGAACAAACACATACTAGGAGGGATCACATTCTACCTAAAATTCCTATTAATTTGAAGCTTCTCTTAAATTCCTAAAATTACACCTAAAATTTTTTATTCATCCTAAAAGCTTGTAATTATAAAGCTGTGGCATCAAATTTACTCTACTAGCGCCCGAGTCCATTCTTTTCATATGGCAATCGATGTTAAAATAGTCTTCAGAAATGTTGTTCAAAATAGCACTTATCCTTTACAAAGAGGACAAAAATTTCAATCACGACAGAATTGCTGATTCTCAGTGGCTAAATCGCTTAGCTAATACTGCACAAGGGCGGTTTTAGTGAAATATGATCGCAAGATGAATGGTGGCCCATGTGATCATTTACAGACGGAGTTTTGGAGAGATGCTTTCTTTCGTTTGGGGAATGTGAGAGTGGGAATCTCCACAGGATATCTTAGGAATCTCCAGAGCAAGCTAATAAACCTAGAAGCCTTTAACCTATTTTAAATAAAGTAGAAAAAAACGGGTTTTATTGTTGATAGTGTGCTTCCTCATATTTACTAGATAAATCATGTAGTTTCTCTTTCTTTGCAAAGTTAAAATTTTGCTCAACTATTCTAAGTTTGGAATCAATTTAGAGCAAAGTTTTGAAAATTTGAATTTTTGATCTAAATCCAATATATAGAAATATAGTTAGTCAGATTGTGATTCTCTTACGCCCCTCATTTACGAAATATTTGATCAACATCATTTCACCACATGTTTTTTTTGTTGTTGTTTTTTTATGTTGAGTTTGTCAAAACAGGAGAGTAGAGGAGGAATTTTTGTCTGCGATTAGCAACCTCTCTAGACATTGATGATATTGAGGGATATCTCTTCAAAAGGATGCATTGCGTAAGGGTCCGGACCACATAGCAGTTTATGAAGAAAAGCAATGGATAAAATAAAATAATGTGTAGTAGGTAGGTCCCACAATTAGATCGCCACGCTCCCCATATAAAATAAATTAAAAACAATGAAAGAGCAGAAATGTGAAGAATGTCAAACAAACACATTCCCTCTTCCAACAGATAAAATTTTTATACAGTTTTCATTTTTTTTTAAACTTAAAATTTTGTCAAATTATTCCATGTTTAGTATGCATCTGGGATGAAAAGTACCAAGGATTTGAACTCTGTAAGCATCTTTGCTCAAAAACCAATATTTATAGTCTTCTGGACTAGGGTTCTTTTGAGCCGCAGGAAGTATGCGTTTTTGTTGATTCTATCAAAACAGAGGATGATTAAAGGGAAATTGTTGTGTCTAGATCAGTGCGTTGCAGTAGCTTTGATGAAATATAGGATAACTTATTTCCCTCATATTTAATTACTGTCTTTGCCGGCCAGCCCTATCGTTTATTGTAAAAGTTAATACCTTTCTTGCAGTAGCTGTTGATCATGCATCTCTGCGACCCAAGTCATAGATAACAGGGCAGTTCATAAAGTAACTGTTGATTGCACACCTATGTTACGTGCACAAGTCATGGCTAAGTGTGCAGTTTATGAAGTGTGGATCTTGTACCTTGTCAGCTACCACATCATATCCGTATATCCGTAGATTCATATCATCTAATGCCGATGATCAAAATACATCAGGATAGAATATTCTAGCAGCTTGAAAAATAACAGAGTTAAATGCAGCGAAAACCTCAGATGAATGTTCGTGTGTAATGAAGCAAGTTAAGAAAACTCAGTTCACTTTTATTTAGTGAATAAATAAAGCACATTAGGCAATTTACACAACTCAGTAGGTACCATGCCAATACTAAACAATTCTATGTACAAAAAGCTCATAAGCTCGTAAAGACTGAAGTAAATCACAGAACTTTCCTGAAGCATTTGTAGTATTTCGAAAAACTTATACTACCTCAATAACTTGCGTGCCTTTGAAACCACCATTGTTGGTATCACACTTGGCAGAAAAGTTTCATTAGATGAAGCACCGATACACTTTACTATGACTTCACACAATTCACCTTAAGTAAACTTAAATACTTAACGTCATGAAAACTGCATGTAACTTTACAAATAGCCATCATACAACATAAATACAAGTCTGTGTTATAAACTAAGCACATCCAACTTTGACATGCGTACCGAATATATCAACTAAGAACTACACCGTTTTATCATTGTCATATGTCAGGAGTCGTCTGCTAATTGATCAGGTCTGAACTGAGAGAAAGATCAGAACAGATAGTGATAACGCTTCAAGAAAGTTCTGTGTTATATACCAGAAAATGGACCGTTCCGGAAACGCCCCTCGGATGTGCAAATGAGATGCGTACGCATTGAGAATAAGTTTTGTATGATACCTCATGATGGAAAAACATCACGATTCATGCCTGTGAACAGAAAGAGTCGTTCACAAGAAATTTGCATGAACTTCCGTTCACGGGAAACATGAATCGCGATGTTTACATTTGATTTTTCCAACATACCTTAGCTATTTGCGCAAGTTATGGCTAACAATGTGATTCATAAAGTAGCTGCCTATCGCACACCTCAGCTACACTCATAAGTCGTGGCTAGCAGTGTAGTTCATGGATTAGATGTCGATCGCACGCCTTCGTTGCGTGCTCAAGTCATGGCTCTCTGTGCAGTTGATGAAATAATTGTCAATCGCGCATCTCAGCTACACGGGCAATTTACAGTTAACGGTACAGTGGATAAAGTAGCTGTCTATCTCAGCTACGCATGCAAGTTATGGCTAACGATGTAGTTCATGAAGTGGCTGTCGATAGCATGTCTCCGTTACACGTGCAGTTCATGATGTAGCTATCAATTGCACACCTCAGCTACACACGTAAGTCATGGCTAACGGCACATTAGCTGTCTATTTCACGCCTCAACTACATGCGCAAGTCACAGCTAATGATGCAGTTTGGCTGTTGATTGCACTCAGCTACGTGGGGAAGTCACGGCTAACAGTACAGCTCATTAAGTAGCTGTCAATCACGTTTCTGACTGCAATGCAGGCAAACGGGTAATGATATGGGTGTGGTGTATAAAATGAATCTTCTTTTATTAGCGGATGCATGCAATCTGTATACGATACATGCAATAACGACAATTCCACTGCATATAATAACGATGTACACTGCATGGGCGCATGTAATCTGCGTAGATTTGAAATAGCTGTCAATCGCACTCCCACCTACTACGAGGGTTCAAAGCTAACAGATAAACACATTTCACAAATTCACAAAATAAGTTGGCTTTTATTAGCATTATTTGCTTTAAGCCCGTTGTGCGGGCTCATGCAATCCTTGTACATTACATGCAATAATTACTAACTTACCAGCTAGATTTTTGCTCTTAAGGTTGTGTTTTATTCTACAGTTCTTCAAAATTTTAAAATGTGATTTTGAGCTTTTGGGATTCTTTTTTTGTTAACTATATTAAGATTTTCTTTTCCTGTTTATATAAGTTTGAAAATGAAACTGACATTTTTCTGACATACATATATATAGTGTGTACGTATGTATATATTTACACAAAAAAATACCTGTGATAAAGTGGAAACTGGATACTAATTGATAATTTGAATTATTAGTCTACTGGGCATTAAAATAAAAAATGAAATAGGAAAAATATTCAAAAGATTACCTTTTTTCTATTTAGATAATCACACATTCATAATTAAATTTTATAAATGGGGCAAATTAGTTAATAATGGAGCGAAAATTAAAAGAATTTTGAATAAGGGTAAACTGAAATTAATTAAAAGTAGGCAATTATAAATTATTAAAATAGGAAAAAATCACTGAATTACAAAAGGTGTTACGATTTATCGTAACACATATTTTACTAATTTACTTGATAATTTTCATTTTAATGAAGTTTATGCCTTTTGATTTAAAGATAGCTTGAAATACTGGAAAAAATTGTGCAAATAAGTTATTTAAATATATCTTTGTGAAATCGATGTTATAAAGTTATTGTCATGTGATATCCGCACATTATTAAATTAGTGAATAATTGAGTCAAAAGATTAGTAGTTTGAGATGCAACTTGCTTTTATTTCAACCACTTCCTACCTTCAAGTTTCATTTTACTCAATAGAGAAGTGCAGATATTTATATTTTAATTAGGATCTTCAAAGTTGAACTAGTAGTCCTATTATTGGACTTGTAGTTCAGCCTTAAAATAGACAGAAAATTCTTCCTTACCTTTTTTTCATAGCATAATACCATCTGTATCTTATGATTTTCTGTTTTGACAATGGTATTAACTTGTGTATGTCTTGATTATTAGATTCCAGAAATTGATACTGCTTATTTCTGGGTAATATTTCTGTTCTATTTTAATTCATATGATTTCAATTATTCACAAATACTATATAGTGCATTGCAAAATGTGATGTGATACCAGTCATGTGTTCCAGTAATTCTGGACATTGGCACATGTCACTAAGGTATGTGCTTCATTAGAATTAATAAATAATATTTGAAAAAAAATGCAATTTGGTAATTAAAAGTGTAAAGTTTATAAAATATACACCACAAAGTTTAAAACTTACATATGTTACAATTTTTCCTCCAAAAAATACAAACATTTGAAATGAAAATAACTCATGAAAGAAAACTTGATTTTTTATCCCCAAAATTTTTTCCCCTAGCTTTTAGAACAAACACCAATTCATAACTATATTTTCGGAAGAGCTAAATTCCTGTGTGAAGTGCATCTTCCTTGGAGGTATGATCACACCAGCCTACACATTCCTTTGCTTGTCTTTCTCTTGCTTCATTGTTTTACATTACATTCATTATTTTAGAGTTAGGAAGTAAGCTGAATTGTTTCTCAATGTTAAGTTTTCTCTAAAGGGGTGCTTGTTTTTAAAATGAATATATATCTTACTATGGATTCTTATAAATCTAATACTACGTAAGTAGAAGTTACTTCATAAGCAAAAGTGGCATACAATAGTCCCTCCTTATCTACATGGGATATGATCCAAGATCCTCAGTGGATACCTGAAACTGTGTATAGTGCCAAACCCTATATATATATGCATACACACACACACACACACACACACATATATATATATATATATATGATGAAGTTCAATTTATAAATTAGGCACAGTAGTAGGTTAATAGCAATAACTTATAATAAAATTGAACAATTATAACAATATACTGTAATAAAAGTTATGCAAATATGTTCTCTTTCTCTCAAAATATCTTATTATTCATTTTTTGCCCTTCTGATGATAGTGTGATAATACAATGCCTACTTAATGAGATAATGCTAGGAAAGTAACATAAACATTGTAACGTAGGGTTTGTCTACTATTGATTGTCTGACTACCCACACAACACAAGTACGTCCACAATAAGTCCAGAGGAAGTCCTATGCAGGATTTCAGGACTTCCAAAGGAAGTCCTATATTTTCCTAAAGACGTCTTAAGGAGGTCCATAGGAGGTACAAATGTCTCTTTTTTTACGTCCTGTGGACATCCATTTTAGGATGATTTAATGACTTTTCAGGATGTGTTTAGGTTTTTAGTGGATTTTTTAGGAACCTGTAGGATGTCTTGTGACATACCACAGGAGGCTTTTGGAATGTACGGGATGTCTTACGGCATGTAACTGGAGCCTATGGAGATCCTATTCAGTATGTGTTTAGGCGTTTAGTGGAATATTCAGGAACTTGTGGGACGTATTGCAGCATATCACAGGAGACTTTCGGGATGCTTTGTGGAATACCATTGAAGGCTTTCGGGACTTATGGGATGTCATGCATACCATTGGAGGCTTTTGGAGCTATTTTTAGGAGGATTGACAGTGGTTCTAGGCTTTCTATAGGTTTCTGCATTGGATATTATGGGACGTGTTCTAGCACATTACAGGAGGATTTAGGATTTTTCAGGATGCTTTTCCTCTAGCTGCTTGTTTTATTTTCCCCATGTTAAACAGTTCCAAAATCACTAATTACTTTATTTTTTTTTAAATCTTTTTCCATGCTTTTATTAAACATAGATTCTGAGAATAGAAATGTGTTTTTAAAAAATTGTTAAAATAGAAGTATTTCTAATATTTTTGTAAAATGAATGCACATTACTTTTATAAACATACTAGAGAATACTTTAATTTTGCAGATTTTTTAAGAAAAGCATAAACCTTTCTCTTTTCTAAATCTACAATTGGTAGATAACAGGCAAGCTAGAGACTATTTCCCATAGGTTAACATGGGAAATAAAAAAAAAAAAGAAACAAACAGTTAGAAAAAGAATATCATCTTAATAGATCATTTAAGATTACAACATTCGATTTATCATAAAAGAAATCCAGTAGACAATATAGTTTATATTTATGACATCCAAATTTCATTTGTTTGATGACAAAAACTAGTATTTATTTAAAAGTAATCAACTTATTTGTAGCGTTAATAGAAAATTTAGTGTATAACTATGAAATTTAACATTTAAGATTAAAAATTTAAGTTTTATTATCTTAGCCCATGACTAGTATACACAATAAATACCCAATACAATGGCAATGATAATAAAAGATACAGAAGGTAAACATACATATGAGATAAGCACAGATTAAAAAAATTTATGTTTCATGTGAATTATATCAATGATGAATTCTTGCGATCAGACACACATTTTATTCACATAAGCAAAAATGCATTATGCGTGTAGTAAAAATGGATATATATTTTTCAAGTGTAATGTGAGAAAAATAACAGTTCATTGTCACATAACAATATATACTCAAGATACATTTCATTTGTATCAATGAGAGAGGAGTAAATCATAAGATACCCTAACCATTTATACTTTGGAAAATGTGAAAAAAAAATTTAAAGTAAAATTTCTATTTAAACAGTTAAATTTACATTTTAAAGATATCATTACTAAATTTTAAAACCCTATTACTTTAAATTCCACACCCAAAAGTCTTTTGATTTTTCCTAATTCTTTGATATCAAATTCTTTACTCAAAAGTGAAACAGTATGGCCTTGTGGCTGTTTCATAAAAATTTTATCATTAAGTTTTGCATAAAGATATGCGGACTTAATGTCCAGTTGAAAATGTTTCCATTTAAGCATGCAAACGAATATGGAGAAGAAGGGTCTGATCAAACTAAAATTAATCACAGGGCTAAACGCTTCATCATATGAATCCCCTTTTATCTGGGTATACATTTGAGCTACTAGGCGAGCTTTGAATCTTTTGACATTTCCCCTTTCATCCTTCTTAATTGTATAAACCCATCTTCTTCCGATTATTTTTTGTTGTGAGATGGGTGCAGGCACTAAGTCCCAGACACCCCTCTTCTGCATTGTAGCTATTTCATCATTCATGGCCTCTTGCCATTTACCGGACTGGGGAGATTCAATTGCCGATCTATAGCTTTTAGGTATCAAGATCTCGACATTGCTTGCTTCCGGTTTTCTTTTGATATCACTTACCCCTTTTTTCTCTCTAAAATTAAACATTTGCTGATCATAATGAATGTTGGATTTCGCACAAAATTTTCTGATATCATTATGAGATCTCAGCCTTTTATTGTCACCTTTTACCGAGTAGTAAATGTCTGTCCTACTCCCATCAGGCCTAGGTACTGCTTTTCGTATCCAGTCAATATCTGAAAAGGGTGTCAGATCAGAATCAGCAGGAGAGTCCTCATCCCCACTAGACTTGCTAGTGCCATGGCTCTCACCTGCTTCTTCCTCTGACACTCCTCCCAAGCTTTCTGATTCCGAGTCAATCGACTGAGTAATTTTCGATTTCCTCAAGGTGATTTTAGGGTAATTAGGGCCCAGGACACCTTCTGCTGCCTCTTCTTCCTCAAATCTTACATTACTTGTTTCTTCAACTTTCTTTTTATTTGCTATATATATCCTATAGCCTTTGGTGCTCTCGGCATAACCGACCATGATTCCTACTTGGGCTCTCATGTCCAACTTGTTCATAAGTTGTTTGGCTGTGCCAACATAAGCTTTGCACCCAAAAACTTTGAGGTGAGCAACGTCTGACTTCCTGCCATAATATAACTCATGTGGTGTTTTGGTTTTAAACTTATGACATATCCTGTTTTTTGTATGTGTAAAACACAAAATCGCCTCTGCCCACATCCTGTTATCAACCTGACTTTGATCAAGCATAGCTTTTACACAATCTAGTGCTGTTAGATTAAATCTCTCAGAAACCCCGTTCTGTTCGGGTGTATATACATTTAGCCTTTCTGATTTAATCCCCAATTTATTTAAGTATGCCTTGAATTGGTTGTGACAGAACTCCATACCATTGTCCGTACGGATACACAAAATCTTTTTGCCTAGCTGCCTCTCTTCCCTAACTTGGAATTCCTTAAAGATTTTAAGCACCTCTGATTTTTGTTTCATGATATACACAAACTCTTTCCGGCTGAAGTCGTCAGTTATTGTAAAAATGTATCTGTTTCCACCCATTGAAACTGTAGGTAAGGGACCACACACATCCATATGGAGTAATTGTAAAGGTTTAGTGGACCTTATCCTACCAATTGGCTTAAAAGAAATCCTCTTAGACTTAGCTAATTTACAATATGTACAATTAATTTTTGCATATTTTAGTCTAGGGAGTCCATTAGCCGCGGAAACTTTACTTGTCTGATATAAATAATCAGTGTTAATGTGGCAATATCTCCTATGCCAGAGTTCAGTTTTATTTAAAACTTCTGAAACTGAACAACTTGGTTTCTCATTAACTTTTCCCTTTGACCTTGACTTCACCTCAGAGTTATCTTTACTTTTATTTACACTAGGCAAATTTTTCATTTTGTTAAATTTTTCATTTTGTTAATACTGTTCCTATTTAGGTTTTTTTTTTTATCTTTCTTAGATTTTTTACCCCTATCCTGATCCTGTCCATTAGTTTTACGGTCTTTGATATTGTTATTTACATTCTGAGTTTTGTATTGAGGTTTTAAAAAATATAAGCCTTCTCTTCTTTTAGCATAGAAGTATTTTTCCCCCTTTGGAGTGTTAAACCACAATACCCCATTAGCCCCTGTAAATGTATACCCCTGTTCCTCAAGAACAGATGTAGCTAATAAGTTTCGCCTTAACTTAGGTGAAAACATAACATCAGAAAGAACAATATCACTTTTTATGTTCTTAAACTGAACAAACATTTTGACCGTACCGATAGCCTCAACTGGGCTCTCAATATCACCCACTGCTAGCGACATAGATGCACCTTTGCTTTCTTTAAATTTTGAGAACAGATTAATGTCATTGCAAAAGTGCCGCGTAGCAGCGGTGTCAATTACCCAGCTGAGTCTATCGCTAGGATCCTGCACAGTATTTGCTTCAATTCTAGCAGAAGTATATAATTCTATTATATTAGAGCTAGACTTAAGAGTAGGGCAATTTCTTTTTACATGACCTGCCTTTTTACAAAAATAACACGGTCCTATGACCTTTTTAACTGGTTTTCTATTTTTAAACACATTGTTATTTTTACTTTTTACATTTACATTACATTGAGACAAAAATACAGATGAATTCTGACTTACATGATTTCTGTCACTACGGAGTTGCCGGATACGTCCTTCTTCTTCGGATAGCTCACTCTGGATTTTTTCTAAGGTAAAATCCTTGTCTTCCCACCGATAGATCTGTTGGACCATCCCCTGAAAGTCGTCCGAGAGGTGTCTAACGGCTTGGAATGCTACATAGACACTTTCCACCGGGTGCTTAACGCCCTTCAGTTTGGCGACTGCTTTCTTTAAACGCGTGCAGAAGATATCCACTGGTTCATCTGGCTCCGGACGCAGGTTAAAGAACTCATCCAATAAGCATCCAGAAGCACGAGTCGGCGCTTCGAAGTGTGTCTTTAACTTGTCCCACGCATCTGCCGGATCGTCGTTAATGTCTATTAACTCTTGGTATTCAGATGAAACGTTCTGGAACAGGATAGCTAACGTACGGTCCCTTCTGCGTATGTACTCTTCATAGTCACGCCGTGACGTCTTATCATCCACCGGTAACGCTGTTCGGTCTACAAATCCGAAACAGCCCTCTCCTTTCAGAGCGAATGAAATTTCATTTCTCCATGTGACGTAATTGTCTCTTGTCAATGTACTAATTTTATTTGCCTCCATGGCAAGGTGGTCTTTTGGAACTGAACTGAACAGCTTTTGTTTATGCTTTCATCGACCTGCAAATGGCGCCGTCCGCGGCCCCCGTCGACAGAATTCTCAGCTTCTTTATGGAACACTAACACTTCTAAATTAGATTTTTAACGTTGTTATGGGGGAGCTGGGGCCCATAACCTGCTGGCAGGTGGTAGTCTTCTGATAGAAGAAGAACTATAGAAGATGATACGCTCAAGCATATAACCTGTCAGGATGCACAGGATAAACCTTCTGGTTATAAAAAAAATTTTGATGTGAAGTACGAATTCTAGTAGAACAACTTCGCTGGAAAATAAGCAGAATTCATGATGATAACAACGTCAAATGGTAGTTGTAAAAATACAACTAACTGTAGAGGTGTTGGAAAGAACAGTTCCATTTTGGTTCAAATAACTTTTATTAAGAAGCGAATCCATTGCATTTGTTTACAATATATTTGTGGCAATGTAAAACATATCAAAGCATACTATATACAAAAACTTGAGCTCTCAAGCTCATTCGTAAGGTTTCAGTAAAAGGTTCCACACTTAGACACATTCTTGGTTTAAGCAGTCTTTGCACGAGTAAGTAGAATAAAACTTTTCAAACTTACGTAACAACGTGCATTTCCCAATGCCGCATATAGCTGGTCATACGCTACAGCAAAAACTTTAAACTTCACGGATTAACACTGCATAAAGTCCACAACACGGAACAACATGGTCTCCTAAACTGAGAACCACTAAAACTTTAAGATTTACTTAATTTAAACATCCGCGTCTACCGATAAACATTATCTTAACATTCAGCTCCATCGAATAAGACTCTATGTAGATCCGTCTGAGATCAGCGATCTCCATCTTATCCAAGATATGTCCACTGCATCGATCCCTTAACCGATCGATCCACTACAGCATATCATCTGTAGATACTTAAAACCAAAAATGTGTCCAGCTTTTATATCCGATGATGGGTGCGTTCCGGAACACAACCGTTGCCGGCAACGCCCTCTGGATATGCAAAACAGGATGCGTGAGCGGCGAGAAGGTGATTTGCATGATAAGCCCAGTTTTGTCCACATCGCGATTCGTTCACGAGAACGGAAAAATCATTTAGAATAATGACGTCACGCTCCCACGAAACGAGAATCGCGACGTAAACAAAACCAAGTTTCCAACACCTACGTTACGTGCGCAAGTCACGGCTAAGTGTGCAGTTTATGAAGTGTTGATCTTGTACCTCAGCTACATGCGCAAGTTACGACTAACGATGTAGTTCATGAAGTAGCTGTCGATCGCACGTCTCCGTTGCGCGCTCAGGTCATGACTAATGGTTCAGTTCATGAATTAGCTGTCTATCGCACATCTCAGCTACACGCATAAATTGTGGCTAGCGGTGCATTTCATAGAATAGATGTTGATCGCACGCCTTCGTTACTCACGCAAGTCATGGCTAAAGGTGCAGTTGATGAAGTAGCTGTCATTCGCACACCTCATCTACACGGGCAAGTCACGGCTAACGGTACATTTATTGAAATAGCTGTCTATCTCAGCTATGCGCTCAAATTATGGCTAACGATGTAGTTCATGAAGTAGCTGTCGATCGCACGTCTCCGTTATACACTGAAGTCATAACTAATGGTTCAGTTCATTAAGTAGCTGTCTATCACATACCTCAGCTACATGCATAAATCGTGGTTACCGGTGCAGTTCATGGAGTAGATGTCGATCGCTCGTCTTCGTTATGTGCGCAAGTCATGGCTAACAGTACAGTTGATATAGCAGTTGTCAATTGCACACCTCAGCTACGCAACCAAGTCATGGCTAACGTTACAGTTGATAAAGTAACTATCTATCTCAGCTATGTGCGCAAGTTATGGCTAACGATATAGTTCATTAAATAGCTGTCAATCGCACACCTCAGCTATGCACGCAAGTTATGGCTAACGATGTAGCAACATGTGCAATTCACGGCGAATGATGCAGTTTATGAAGTTGCTGTCGATCACACACCTCAGATACGCGCTGAAGTTACGGCTAACTTATTAAGTAGCTGTCAATCGCATTTCCGACCGCAATGCGGACACACGGGTAATGATACAGCTGCTGAATGTGAAATTAATCATCTTTTATTAGCGGGTGCATGCAATCCACGTACGATATATGCAATAACGACAATTTTACTGCATGTAATAACTGTTGGAAACTTGTTTTTGTTTACATCGTGATTTTTGTTTCGCGGGAGCGTGACGTCATTATTCTAAATGATTTTTCCGTTCTCGTGAACGAATCGCGATGTGGACAAAACTGGGCTTATCATGCAAATTACCTTCTCGCTGCTCACGCATCCTGTTCTGCATATCCAGAGGGCGTTGCCGACAACGGTTATGTTCCGGAACGCACCCATCGTCGGATATAAAAGCTGGATACATTTTTGGTTTAAGAGTGTACTTATACTGATAAGACGTGATGGTCTACAGATAGTACGACGTTTCAGTACTTTGATGTGATGCTGTAGATGATGCAGTACTACGATGCATAGATCGTCTTAGAGAGATTGCTAACGGAGCTACATAAAGTCTTATTCGATGTAGTCGAATTTCATGATAATGTTTATCGGTTGACGCGGGTGTTTTAGTGAATCTTAAAGATTTAATGGTTCTCAGTTAAGGAGACCATGTTGTTCCGTGTTGTGGACTTTATGCAGTGTTAATCCGTGATGTTTAAAGTTTTTGCCATAGCGAGTGACCAGCTATAGGTGGCATCGGGAAATGCACGTTGATATGTAAGTTTGAAAAGTTTTATTCTACTTACTCGTGTAAAGATTGCTTAAACCAAGAATGTGTCTAAGTATGGAACCGTTTTTCTGAAACCTTACGAATGAGCTTGAGAGCTCATGTTTTGTATATAGTATGCTTTGATTTGTCTTGCATTGCCATAAATATATTGTAAGCAAATGCAATGGATTCGCTTCTTAAATAAAAGTGATTTGAACCAAATTGGAACTGTTATTTACAACACCTCTACAGTTAGTTGTATTTTTACAACTTTCATTTTGGCGTTGTTATCACTACTATTTCTGCTTAAATTCCAGCGAAGATTTTTCAATTTTCGTACCTCATCAATTTAATAACCAACAGGTTATGATGTGTGTACACCTCCCAGCAAAGGTTATGGGCCCTAGCTCCCCCATAACAGCATTAAAAGTTAATTTAGAAGTGTTAGTGTTCCATAAAGAAGCAGAGAATCCTGTCGACGGGGGCCGCGGACAGCGCCATTTGCATGTCGATGAAAGCATAAACAAAAACTCAGTTCAGTTCAGTTCCAAAAGACCACCTTGCCATGGAGGCAAATAAAATTAGTGCATTGACGAGAGACAATTACGTCACATGCAGAAATGGAATTTCATTCGCTCTGAAAGGAGAGGGCTGTTTCGGATTTGTAGACCGAAAAGCGTTACCGGTGGATGAAAAGATGTCACGGCGTGACTATGAAGAGTACATGTGCAGAAGGGACCGCGCGTTAGCTATCATGTTCCAGAACGTTTCATCTGACTACCAAGAGTTAATAGACATTAACGACGATCCGGCAGATGCGTGGGACAAGTTATCGGCCCCCTCATGCAAATCCTTAAGTCTCAATGCATATGCAAAAGAAAACTTACTCTGAGAAACCAAGGTATATCAATAAACACCAAGGCCCCCAGTATCCTATCAAACATATAATGAAGGAAGAAATTTAAAGTATTATATCATTATTAAATTTAAAATAAAATGCATAAGTACTTATAGCATCTGAAAAATAGTTAAGTATTGTCGACAATATTGTAACAACAACATTTCACATCAAGTAGAAATTTATATACAACACAACTTCAATGCTTAAGTATCAGCATTCAAAAATTGAAATTTTAGTTTAAATTTAATTATAAGTATCCAAAATTTAAGTATAAGCACATTATATTAAACAAGTCAACTTTAAAAGATTAAGATTTTGTATAAGCATAGAATTTAAGTTTACTTTAAATTTGAGTATAAACACTATAATTCAAAAAGCTTAAAAAAAAAAATTTAGTCTATTAACACAATATAAGTATACATAATTAATACTATTAGACTGCATTGATATACCAAATATTTAAAAATACATGATGCAAGTAATTAGATAATAAAATTCCTTTATCAAAACTTTCAACACATACTTTTTACCAAGTTGAAAAATACAAAATTTTATACACATAAGCTATTATTTAGCATCATGCGGGTCATGAAAAATGGATGTATATACAAAGGTGTAAAGTGAAAAAGATTCAATATCACAAAAATTTATACTCAAGATATACTATCTTATATCAATGAGGTTTAAGATAAACAATAATGTATATATATGACATCTTTTTTTAAAAAATTCCCAAGTTGTAAATTCAATTTAGTATTTAAAAATTTCTTTAGACTAAACATTTAATCTCAAAAAGTTTTGATTTAGTTTTTAAAAATTTTATTACAAAATTTAAGTATTATTTCCTTAGTCATTGGTTTAGTAAAGTGATCTGCTAAGTTATCTTTACTATTTACAAATTTAACATTAAAAGATTCATTGACTATTAAATTTCTTAGGAAATGATATCTCACATCGATATGCTTAGTTCTATTGTTTTCAATTGGAGAGTTAGAAAAATTAATGGCTGCTTGGTTGTCGCTAAAAATAACACTTACTTTTATTAAAGTTTAACCCAAGTAAATGACATTCTTCAATTATGTTTTGTACCCATACCATTTCCTTAGCGGCTTCAGTTAGTGATACGTATTCAGCTTCCATGGTTGATAAGCTGACACACTTATGTTTAAAGGTACGCCAAGAAATAGTTACATTGTCAATAAAGAGTATCATGCCTCCAAGTGAAACACTGTCATCTCGGTTTGCAGCAAAGTCAGAATCTGAATAACAATTCAATTTTAACTCCTGAATGTTAGATAAATTCAACATATAGTTTTTAGTCTTTTCAACATATCCTAAAAGTCTTAACAATGCATCCCAATGCTTAATTCCAGGGTTTTCTTGAAATTGAGATAATATATTGATGGCGTAACAAATATCAGGTCTAGTCCTACTAGATATAAAAGCCAAACACCCAATTAAGCTCCTGTAAAGA
Source organism: Amaurobius ferox (assembly GCA_951213105.1). Lineage (NCBI taxonomy): Eukaryota > Metazoa > Arthropoda > Arachnida > Araneae > Amaurobiidae > Amaurobius > Amaurobius ferox. Next base: position 126,381,383 of record OX578142.1, read on the forward strand.
AAACTTTGCATTTGCTTTATTTCTTCACTTGTCTTTGGACAATCTATTTTACTTAGAATATTCCCTTTAGAAATGGGAAGTGAAGTAACTGGATATTTATACTGTTGAAACATTTGACATACTTTATCTATATACTGACTTTGATGTATAAAAAATTTATTGTCACACTCTTTAAATTCCACGCCTAAAAGTTTTCTAATTTTTCCTAATACCTTGATATCAAATTCTATGCTAAGTAATGAAACAATGTGGTCTATGTCCCTTTGATACTTTGAGAAGAGAATTATGTCATCCAGATAGACTAGCATAAGAACTTTGCTATTGTAAATATATGCACAATTACACCATTGAAGTTTTAAAAAATTTAATTCTTTTAATTTGGTGTCAAGTTCATTAAACCATTCTCTTCCACTTTGATGAAGACCGTAAATGGCTTTCTTCAACAAACAAACATAATCAGGCTGTTCCTGATTGACATAACCTTGAGGCTGTTTCATATATACCTTTTGACTCAATTTAGCATAGAGATAGGCAGATTTGATATCTAATTGGAAATGCATCCAGCCAAGCATGCATACGAAAATTGAGAAAAATGCTCTAATTAAGTTGAAGTTAACAACAGGGCTAAAAACTTCATCGTATGATTCTCCCTTTTGCTGACCATACCCCTGGGCTACCAAACGAGCTTTAAACCTCTTGATTTTCCCATTCTCGTCTTTCTTAATGGTGTAGACCCATCTACTGCCTATATGCTTTTGTGAGGTGGATGCAGGAACTAGTTCCCAGACACCCCTCTCTTGCATTACGGCCATTTCTTCATCCATAGCTTTACACCATTTTTCGGACTGGGAAGATTTAATAGCAGCGTTGTACCCTTTTGGTATATTTATTTCAATATTGCTTGCTTCTGGTCTGCCTCTGACCCTTTTAAGACCTTTATTTTCCCGAAAATTAAACAGTTGCTGATCAAATTGTATATTCCTTTTATCACAATATTTCTTAACATCATTGTGCGACCTCAGCCTTTTATTATCTCCTTGAGCGTAATAATACACATCGGTTCTACTCCCATCGGGTCTTGGAACCGTCTTTCGCTGCCAAGCAATATCCGAGCAAGGAGTCATACTGGAGTCAGCAGGAGAGTCCGTTTCCTCACTGGATTCAGACGGATCGTCACCAGTGTCTTCACTCTCTCCTGCCCCCCCATCAGACTGCTCTCTCGGATATTCCCCGTCGGAGTATTCTGAAAGGTTATCTCTTGATATCCCTGAGGAGATATTTCTGGGACAAATTGGGTCCAGGATGCCTTCCACTACATCACCCTCATCAAACCTCACATTGCAGGTCTCAATTGTTCGTTTCTCTCCTGACAAATATATCCTATAGCCCTTAGTTTTAGTAGCATAGCCTACCATCACCCCTTCTGTAGCTTTCATGTCTAACTTCTTTCTGAGCTGACTGGGTTTGCCTACATATGCTCTACAACCAAAGGTTCTAAGATGTTTGACTGAAGGTTTTCTACCACTGTAGAGTTCATGTGGAGTTTTAGTCTTAAATTTGTGACATATTCGATTTTTAGTGTATGCAAAACACAATATTGCTTCCGCCCAGAATCTGTCATGCAATTTGCAGTCGTTCAACATGGCTCTAACACAGTCAAATGCGGTTAAGTTGAATCGCTCTGATACTCCATTTTGCTGTGGGGTATATGTGTTAGTCCTCTCAGCCTTAATACCGATATCCTTCAGGTAATTTTTGAACTTATCATGGCAGAATTCCATCCCATTATCCGTCCGGATACATAGAATTTTAGTACCTAACTGCCTTTCTTCTCTGGCCTGAAACTCTTTAAAATGTGAAAATACTTCTGACTTCTGTTTCATGAGGTAAACAAAAACTTTTCTACTATAATCATCTGTTATAGTTAAGACATACTTGTTCCCACCATATGAGGCTGTGGGTAAGGGACCACACACATCCATGTGTAACAATTGCAATGGTTTAGTGGACCTTATCCTACCGGTGGGTTTATACGATACTCTCCTAGACTTAGCCAATTTACACGATTTACAATTTAACTTTTTGTATTTAAGCCTAGGAAGTCCGTTTACGGCAGAAACTTTGCTGGTTTGGAGAAGATATTCAGCGTTTATGTGGCAATATCGTTTATGCCAAAGACAGTTTGTACTATTAAGTTCAGTTACTGAACTGCTAGGCTTAGATATTGAACTATTCACATTTTTATTCTGCTTAGTTTTTGTTTTGTCAGATTTAAATTTAGTTTCTTTAAGATTAGGTGCTATTTTTACTTTGTCTATTTTTCTGGAAGCACTAGGATCCCTATCCTTGGATTTCTTATCCTTTTTGTGTTTCTTGTCTCCATCTCGATCCCTATCTTTAGATTGACGGGTTTCTACGTTATGTTGTTCCTGGGTACTATACTTAGGTTTTAAAAAATATAACCCATCCTTTCTTTTTGCATAAAAGAATTTCTCCCCTTTAGGTGTAAAAAACCATAGAACCCCATTAGCTCCATTAAAACTAAAATTTTGTTCCTCAAGAACAGATGCAGCTAATAAATTTCTCCTAAGTTTAGGAGAATACATAACATTTTCCAATTTGATAATACTTTGCTTATCCTTAAATTGGACATACATTTCCACCGTCCCGATAGCCTCAACTGGACTTTCGACATCCCCTACTGCTAGCGACATTGAAGTGCCTTTGCACTCATTAAATTTTGAAAATAACTTAATGTTATTACAGAAATGTCGCGTAGCAGCAGTGTCTACTACCCAGCTGAGTCTATCGCTAGGATCGATTACAGTATTAGCCTCAATCTGTGGAGACCCAAGAAATTCCACAATACTAGATCCATTATTTCTACTGCAATTAGATTTAGTATGACCTAGTTTGTTACACTTAAAACACTTAATTTTACTTTTAGAAATATTTACATTATGACTAGAAGTATTTACATTAGACACATTGTGAGATACATTTGGAAATTTAAGTTTAGACACTTTTACTCTATTTACAAATTTCTTAGAAGTAAAATATGCAGAATTTGAACTCACAGTTTTGGAAAAGTCACTTGCTTGCTGCCTCAGCCGGCTCTCCTCCGCTGCTAGCTCTGCTTGTATTTTGCTGAGCTTGAAGTCCGAGTCATTCCATCGATATATAATTTGAACGATACCTCGGAATTCTTCCGGAAGGTACCGAATCGACTGGAATGCTACATATAGGTCTTCAATGGGGTGTTTCGCGTCTTTAAGCCTCGTCACGGCCTTCCGCAGTCTTGAGCAAAAAATGTCAACAGGCTCGTCTGGCTCCGGCCGGATGTCGAAGAACTCATCTAGTAATCTAACCAGGTTGGCTCTGGAAGGCGCTTGAAAATGTTCTTTCAAGGTATTCCATACTTGACTAGGTTCGTCGGTGACGTTTATCAACTCCTTGTATTCCGAGGATAAACTTTGATAAATGATGGCGAGCGCTCGGTCTTTCCGGCGATAAAAATCATCGTAGTCGCGGCGACTTGCATCTTCCTCGATAGGCTTAGCACTTCCATCTACGTGTCCGAAACATCCTTCTCCCTTGAGGACGAATGAGATGTCGGTACGCCAGGTGACGTAGTTGTCCCGCGTCAGCAACTCCGTTCTACTTGCCTCCATGGCCACTCGTAGTTTTGAAGAAGCAGAAGTAAAAGTTCTTGTACACTGTTTACGTTTACACTGTTGCGTTTCGTTGTTCACACGAACTTCAAAATGGTGCCATGTGCGGCCCCCATCTGAACACTGGAACGATTTCTTTAAAGATACTTGTACTTATGACTCTATTGGGCGTTGAACTGGCCCATAACCGTTTCTTTTGGAAAATTTAAAATTTGAAGATAGCAAAGCACGCACTGTCAGAGTCAATAAGTGTTGGCTGGGTCATGTAAGTACACAAGTCCAGTTTTAAAGAAAAACTTCGTTCACTTTATTTGGTGAAAAACACAACTCGGCATATTACACGTACCTGGTAATTTTCCATGCCGTAAAACATCAAAAATATACTATGTACAAAAGATTTTTAGTTGTAAATGACTAGACAGAGATTCCTTGAAGCATCTGGTAGTAAGTTACTATACTACCTCTATCACTTGCGTGTATTTCAGCCACCATCACTTGGCAAAGGGAAACCAAAGGATAGAACATCAGGAAAATATTTAAAGCGGCTTCCGAACATTTGTAAGTAAATTTAACGTTCAATACATGCTGGTCAAAACTGACCACATCTGCATCCGTTTCGACTATTCACCGTCGTCAAACGATATTCCGCAGTGCTTCTGTCAAAAAACATTTCTGTCTGCCTGCATCAGACCATCAGTGTCTATCTCGTCTGACTTCTTTAGACGTCTGATCTCGATCGACCTCTTTCGACCTTCTCATTTGCTTCAAGAAACCTCTGTCCTATATATCCGGGAATGGACAGTTCCGGAAATGCCCCCGGATATGCAAATCAGATGCGTACGCATTGAGAACTGATTTGCATGAAACCTCATGTTGAAAAACGTCACGGTTCACGCCGGTGAACGGGAAGAGTCGTTCATATTAAATTTGCATAAACGCCCGTTCACAGGAACGTGAATCGCGATGTATTGATTATTTCCAACAAAAGACACATTTCGTAGTGCCGACTCGTGCTAATTTAGTGCGCTTATTGGATTAGTTCTTTAGGCTGCGTCCGGAGCCAGATGAACCTGTGGATATCTTCTGCACGCATTTAAAGAAAGCGGTCGCCAAACTGAAGGACGTTAAGCACCCGGTGGAAAGCGTCTATGTGGCATTCCAAGCCATAAGATACCTCTCGGACGACTTTCGAGGGATGGTCCAGCAAATATATCGATGGCAAGATAAGGATTTTACCTTAGAAAAATTCCAGCGCGAGCTATCCGAGGAAGAAGGACGTATCCGGTCGATTGACTCGGAATCAGAAAGCTTGGGAGGAGTGTCAGAGGAAGAAGCAGGTGAGAGCCATGACACTAGCAAGTCTAGTGGGGATGAGGACTCTCCTGCTGATTCTGATCTGACACCCTTTTCAGATATTGACTGGATACGAAAAGCAGTACCGAGGCCTGATGGGAGTAGGACAGACATTTACTACTCGGTAAAAGGTGACAATAAAAGGCTGAGATCTCATAATGATATCAGAAAATTTGTGCGAAATCCAACATTCATTATGATCAGCAAATGTTTAATTTTAGAGAGAAAAAAGGGGTAAGTGATATCAAAAGAAAACCGGAAGCAAGCAATGTCAAGATCTTGATACCCAAAAGCTATAGATCGGCAATTGAATCTCCCCAGTCCGATAAATGGCAAGAGGCCATGAATGATGAAATAGCTACAATGCAGAAGAGGGGTGTCTGGGACTTAGTGCCTGCACCCATCTCACAACAAAAAATAATCGGTAGTAGATGGGTTTATACCATTAAAAAGGATGAAAGGGGAAATATCAAAAGATTCAAAGCTCGCCTAGTAGCTCAAGGATATACCCAGATAAAAGGGGACTCATATGATGAAGTGTTTAGCCCTGTGATTAATTTTAGTTTGATCAGAGCCTTCTTCTCCATATTCGTTTGCATGCTTAAATGGAAATATTTTCAACTGGACATTAAGTCCGCATATCTTTATGCAAAACTTAATGATAAAATTTTTATGAAATAGCCACAAGGCCATACTGTTTCACTTTTGAGTAAAGAATTTGATATCAAAGAATTAGGAAAAGTCAAAAGACTTTTGGGTGTGGAATTTAAAGGGATAGGGTTTTAAAATTTAGTAGTGATATCTTTAAAATGTAAATTTAACTGTTTAAATAGAAATTTTTCTTTAAAATTTTTACACATTTTCTAAAGTATAAATGGTTAGGGTATCTTATGATTTACTCCTCTCTCATTGATACAAATGAAATGTATCTTGAGTATATATTGTTATGTGACAATGAACTGTTATTTTTCTCACATTACACTTGAAAAATATATATCCATTTTTTACTACACGCATAATGCATTTTTGTTTATGTTAATAAAATGTGTGTCTGATCTCAAGAATGTACATCATTGATATAATTCACAAGAATCATAAAATTTTTAATCTGTGCTTATCTCATATGTATGTTTACCTTCTGTATCTTCTTTTATTATCATTGCCATTGTATTTGGTATTTATAGTGTATACTAGTCATGGGCTAAGATAATAAAACTTAAATTTTTTTTAATCTTAAATGTTAAATTTAATAATTATACACTAAATTTTCTACAACTTGAATTGTGATGTGTATAATAAATTTTTTAATCTTAAATGTTAAATTTAATAGTTATACACTAAATTTTCTACAACTTGAATTTGATGTTCGGACTTAAATTTTTAATCTTAAATGTTAAATTTAATAATTATACACTAAATTTTCTACAACTTGAATTGTGATATGTATAATTAATTTTTTTTTTAATCTTAAATGTTAAATTTAATAATTATACACTAAATTTTCTACAACTCTAATTGTGATATGTATAATTAATTTTCTAATCTCAAATATTAAATTTAATAATTATACCTAAATTTTCTAGAGCTAAAATTTTTGATATCTTTAGATTTTTACATTTAATGTTTCTATAAATTTTCAAAGTAGTAAAGAAATAGTTTTCTTTAGTATGAGCTAGTACTTAAGAAGGGCAATAGTATGGTTATACTCAGTTTCTTTTACTATGCTATCCTTAAACATGTAATTTAAAGAATGCTTATGATCTACATTATAGAGAAGTGTACTTATTTGATTGTTGAAGATATAGAAAAAGGCTGTTCACTTTCTAAAATGTTATAAGTATTATAAATTTCTTTAATGTATTAAAATTTATGTATGCATACATTATGTTTTTAGGATACTAAGGACCTTGACATTTTTTGGTCTTGATCTTTAGAGTAACCTTTTGTGGATGAGAGCATGGGCGCCGAGAGTTGGTGTTATTGCATGAGGGGGCCGATTGTTGGAAACTTGGTTTTGTTTACATCGCGATTTTCGTTTCGCGGGAGCGTGACGTCATTATTCTAAATGATTTTTCCGTTCTCGTGAAGGAATCGCGATGTGGACAAAACTGGGCTTATCATGCAAATTACCTTCTCGCCGCTCATGCATCCTGTTTTGCATATCCAGAGGGCGTGTCCGGCAACGGTTCTGTTCCGGAACGCACCCATTGTCGGATATAAAAGCTGGACACATTTTTGGTTTAAGAGTGTACATATACTGATAAGACGTGATGGTCTACAGATAGTACGACGTTGCAGTACTTTGATGTGATGCTGTAGATGATGCAGTACTACGATGCATAGATCGTCTTAGAGAGATCGCTAACGGAGCTACATAAAGTCTTATTCGATGTAGTCGAATGTCATGATAATGTTTATCGGTTGACGCGGATGTTTTAGTGAATCTTAAAGATTTAATGGTTCTCAGTTAAGGAGACCATGTTGTTCCGTGTTGTGGACTTTATGCAGTGTTAATCCGTGATGTTTAAAGTTTTTGCCATAGCAAGTGACCCGCTATAGGTGGCATCGGGAAATGCACGTTGATACGTAAGTTTGAAAAGTTTTATTCTACTTACTCGTATAAAGATTGCTTAAACCAAGAATGTGTCTAAGTGTGGAACTGTTTTTCTGAAACCTTACGAATGAGCTTGAGAGCTCATGTTTTGTATATAGTATGCTTTGATTTGTCTTACATTGCCATAAATATATTGTAAGCAAATGCAATGGATTCGCTTCTTAAATAAAAGTGATTTGAACCAAATTGGAACTGTTATTTACAACACCTCTACAGTTAGTTGTATTTTTACAACTTTCATTTTGACGTTGTTATCACTACTATCTCTGCTGAAATTCCAGCGAAGATTTTTCAATTTTCGTACCTTATCAATTTAATAACCAACAGGTTATGATGTGTGTACACCCCCCAGCAATAACAATATACACGCTGCGTGGACTCATGCAATCTGCATAGATTTGAAATAGCTGTCAATCGCGTTTCAGCCCACTACGAGGGTTCAAGGCTGTTGGAAAATTTAAAAATTTGAAGTTGAAGTTGAACAGCAAAGTAAGCACTGGCATAGAGTCAATAAGTGTTGGCTGGGTCATAAAAGTACACAGATCCAGTTTCAAAGAAAAACATCGTTCACTTTATTTCGTGAGAAACTTAACTAGGCAAATTACACATTCCAGGTAATTTTCCATGCCACAAAACATAAAAAAAATACTATGTACAAAAAGTTTGCAGTTGTAAATAATCAGACAGAAATCTCTTGAAGCATTGGTAGTAAGTAACTATACTACCTCTATCACTTGCGTGCATTTGCAGCCACCATCGAAGGCAAAGGAAAACCAAAGGATAAAACATCAGAAAATATTTAACGTGACTTCCGAACGTATGTAAGTAAATTTAATGTTCAATACATACTGGTCTAAACTGACCATATCTGCGTCCGTCTTGACTAAAAACCGTCGTCTAACGATATCCCGCAGTGCTTCTGTCTAAAGCATTTCTGTCTGCCTGCATCAGACTATCAGTGTCTGTGTCTAATCGATCGTCGTGATCGTCGATCTTCTGATTAAGTCTTGATGTCTATCGATCTTCTGATTGCTTCAAGAAACCTCTGTCCTATATATCCGAGAATAGACAGTTCCGGAAATGCCCCCGGATATGCAAATCAGATGCGTACACATTGAGAACTGATTTGCATGAAACCTCATGTTGAAAAACGTCACGGTTCACGCCGGTGAATGGAAAGAGTCTTTCATATTACATTTGCATAAATGCCCTTTCACGGGAATGTGAATCACGATGTATTGATTTTTTCCAACAATCGGCCCTCTCATGCAAATCCTTAAGTCTCAATGCATATGCAAAATAAAACTTACTCTGAGAAACCAAGGTATATCAATAAACACCAAGGCCTCCAGTATCCTATCAAACATATAATGAAGGAAAAATTTTAAAGTATTATATCATTACTAAATTTAATATTAAATGCATAAGTACTTATAGCATCTGAAAAACAGTATTGTCGACAATATTGTAACAACAACATTTCACATCAAGTAGAAATTTATATACAACACAACTTCAATGCTTAAGTATTAGCATTCAAAAATTTAGATTTTAGTTTAAGTTTAATTATAAGTATCCAAAATTTAAGTATAAGCATATTATCATATTTAACAAGTCAACTTTAAAAAGATTAAGATTTTGTATAAGCATAGAATTTAAGTTTACTTTAAATTTGAGTATAAACACTATAATTCAAAAAGCTTAAAAATTTTAGTCTATTAATACAATACAAGTATACATAATTAATACTATTAGACTGCATTGATATACCAAATATTTAAAAATACATGATGCAAGTAATCAGATAATAAAAATCCTTTATCAAAACTTTCAACACATACTTTTTACTAAGTTGAAAACTACAAAATTTTATACACATAAGCTACTATTTAGCATTATGCGGGTAATAGAAAAATGGATGTATATACAAAGGTGTAAAGTGAAAAGATTCAATATCAAAAAATTTATACTCAAGATATACTATCTTATATCAATGAGGTTTAAGATAAACAATAATGTATATATATGACATCTTTAAAAATTCCCAAGTTGTAAATTCAATTTAGTATTTAAAATTTTCTTTAGACTAAACATTTAATCTCAAAAAGTTTGATTTAGTTTTTAAAAATTTTATTACAGAATTTAAGTATTATTTCCTTAGTCATTGGTTTAGTAAAGTGATCTGCTAAGTTATCTTTACTATTTACAAATTTAACATTAAATGATTCATTGACTATTAAATTTCTTAGGAAATGATATCTAACATCAATATGCTTAGTTCTATTGTTTTCAATTGGAGAGTTAGAAAAATTAATGGCTGCTTGGTTGTCGCTAAAATTAACACTGTTACTTTTATTAAAGTTTAACCCAAGTAAATGACATTCTTCAATTATGTTTTGTACCCATACCATTTCCTTAGCGGCTTCAGTTAGTGATACGTATTCAGCTTCCATGGTTGATAAGCTGACACACTTATGTTTAAAGGTTCGGCAAGAAATAGGTACATTGTCAATAAAGAGTATCATGCCTCCAAGTGAAACACGGTCATCTCTGTTTGCAGCAAAGTCAGAATCTGAGTAACAATTTAATTTTAACTCCTCAATGTTAGATAAATTCAACATATAATTTTTAGTCTTTTCAACATATCCTAGAAGTCTTAACAATGCATCCCAATGCTTAATTCCAGGGTTTTCTTGAAATTGAGATAATATATTGATAGTGTAACAAATATCAGGTCTTGTTCTACTAGATGTAAAACCCAAACACCCAATTAAGCTCCTGTAAGGAAAACTTTGCATTTGCTTTATTTCTTCACTTGTCTTTGGACAATCTATTTTACTTAGAATATTCCCTTTAGAAATGGGAAGTGAAGTAACTGGATATTTATATTGTTGAAACATTTGACATACTTTATCTATATACTGACTTTTATGTATAAAAAATTTATTGTCACACTCTTTAAATTCCACGCCTAAAAGTTTTCTAATTTTTCCTAATACCTTGATATCAAATTCTATTCTAAGTAATGAAACAATATGGTCTATGTCTTTTTGGTACTTTGAGAAGAGAATTATGTCATCCACATAAACTAACATAAGAACTTTGCTATTGTAAATATAGGCACAATTACACCATTGAAGTTTCAAAAAATTTAATTCTTTTAATTTGGTGTCAAGTTCATTAAACCATTCTCTCCCACTTTGATGAAGACCATAAATGGCTTTCTTCAACAAACAAACATAATCAGGCTGTTCCTGATTGACATAACCTTGAGGCTGTTTCATATATACTTTTTGACTCAATTTAGCATAGAGATAGGCAGATTTGATATCTAACTGGAAATGCATCCAGCCAAGCATGCATACGAAAATTGAGAAGAATGCTCTAATTAAGTTGAAGTTAACAACAGGGCTAAGAACTTCATCGTATGATTCTCCTTTTTTCTGACCATACCCCTGAGCTACCAAACGAGCTTTAAATCTCTTGATTTTCCCATTCTCGTCGTTCTTAATGGTGTAGACCCATCTATTGCCTATATGCTTTTGTGAGGGGTGGATGCAGGAACTAGTTCCCAGACACCCCTCTCTTGCATTATGGCCATTTCTTCATCCATAGCATTACACCATTTTTCGGACTGGGAGGATTTAATAGCAGCGTTCTACCCTTTTGGTATATTTATTTCAATATTGCTTGCTTCTGGTCTGCCTTTGACCCTTTTAAGACCTTTATTTTCCCGAAAATTAAACAGTTGCTGATCAAATTGTATATTTCTTTTATCACAATATTTTTTAACATCATTGTGCGACCTCAGCCTTTTATTATCTCCTTGAGCGTAATAATACACATCGGTTCTACTCCCATCGGATCTTGGAACTGTCTTTCGCTGCCAAGCAATATCCGAGCAAGGAGTCATACTGGAGTCAGCAGGAGAGTCCGTTTCCTCACTGGATTCAGACGGATCATCACCAGTGTCTTCACTCTCTCCTGCCCCCCCCCCCCATCAGACTGCCCTGTTGGATATTCCCCGTCGGAGTATTCTGAAAGGTTATCTCTTGATATCTCTAAGGAGATATTTCTGGGACAAATTGGGTCCAGGATGCCTTCCACTACATCACCCTTATCAAACCTCACATTGCAGGTCTCAATTGTTCGTTTTTCTCCTGACAAAAATATCCTATAGCCCTTAGTTTTAGTAGCATAGCCTACCATCACCCCTTCTGTAGCTTTCATGTCTAACTTCTTTCTGAGCTGACTGGGTTTGCCTACATATGCTCTACAACCAAAGGTTCTAAGATGGTTGACTGAAGGGTTTCTACCACTGTAGAGTTGATGTGGAATTTTTGTCTTAAATTTGTGACATATTCGATTTTTAGTGTATGTAAAACAATATTGCTTCCGCCCAGAATCTGTCATGCATTTTGCTCTCGTTCAACATGGCTCTAACACAGTCAAATGCGGTTAAGTTGAATAGCTCCAATACTCCATTTTGCTGTGGGGTATATGTGTTAGTCCTCTCAGCCTTAATACCGATATCCCTCAGGTAATTTTTGAACTTATCATGGCAGAATTCCATTCCATTATCCGTTCGGATACATAGAATTTTAGTACCTAATTGCCTTTCCTCTCTGGCCTGAAACTCTTTAAAATGTGAAAACACTTCTGACTTCTGTTTCATAAGGTAAACAAAAACTTTTCTACTATAATCATCTGTTATAGTTAAGATATACTTATTTCCACCGTATGAGGCTGTAGGTAAGGGACCACACATATCCATGTGTAACAATTGTAATGGTTTAGTGGACCTTATCCTACCGGTGGGTTTATACGATACTCTCCTAGACTTAGCCAATTTACAAGATTTACAATTTAACTTTTTGTATTTAAGCCTAGGAAGTCAGTTTACAGCAGAAACTTTGCTGGTTTGGAGGAGATATTCAGCATTTATGTGGCAATATCGTTTGTGACAAAGACAGTTTGTACTGTTAAGTTCAGTTACTGAATTGCTAGGTTTAGATATTAAACTATCCACATTTCTATTCTGCTTAGTTTTTGTTTTGTCAGATTTAAATTTAGTTTCTTTAAAATTAGGTGTTATCTTTATTTTATTTATTTTTCTGGAAGCACTAGGATCCCTATCTTTAGATTTCTTATCCTTTTTGTGTTTCTTGTCTCCATCTCGATCCCTATCTTTTGATTGACGGTTTTCTATGTTATGTTGTTCCTGGGTACTATACTTAGGTTTTAAGAAATACAACCCGTCCTTTCTTTTTGCATAAAAGAATTTCTCCCCTTTGGGTGTAAAAAACCATAGCACCCCATTAGCCCCTTTAAAACTAAAATTTTGTTCCTCAGGAACAGATGCATCTAATAAATTTCTCCTAAGTTTAGGAGAATACATAACATTTTCCAATTTGATAATACTTAAATTGGACATGCATTTCCACTGTCCCGATAGCCTCAACTGGACTTTCGACATCCCCTACTGCTAGCGACATTGAAGTGCCTTTGCACTCATTAAATTTGGAAAATAACTTAATGTTATTATAGAAATGTCGCGTAGCAGCAGTGTCTACTACCCAGCTGAGTCTATCGTTAGGATCGATTACAGTATTAGCTTCAGTATGTGGAGATCCAAGAAATTCCACAATACTAGATCCATTGTTTTTAGGACAATTAGCTTTAGTATGACCTAGTTTGTTACATTTAAAACACTTAATTTTACTTTTAGAAATATTTACATTATGACTAGAAGTATTTACATTAGACACATTTTGAGATTTAAATTTAGATACTTTTACTCTATTTACACATTTCTTAGAAGTAAAATATGCAGAATTTAGACTCACAGTTTTAGAAAAGTCACTTGCTTGTTGACGAAGCCGGCTCTCCTCAGCTGATTGCTCCGCTTGTATTTTGCTGAGCCTGAAGTCCGAGTTGCTCCATCGGTAAATTAATTGAACGATGGCCCGGTATTCTTCCGGAAGGTATCTGATAGCTTGGAATGAAACATATAGGTCCTCAATGGGATGATTCGCATCTTTAAGCCTCGTCATGGCCTTCCGCAGTTTTGAGCAAAATATGTCAACAGGCTCGTCTTGCTCTGGCCGGATGTCGAAGAACTCGTCTAGTAGACGTACAAGATTAGCACGGGAAGGCGCTTGAAAATGCTCTTTTAAAGTATTCCACACTTGACTAGGTTCGTCAGTGATGTTTATCAACTCCTTGTATTCCGAGGATAAGCTTTGGTAGATGATAGCAAGCGCTCGGTCTTTTCATCGATAAAAATCACCGTAGTCGCGGCAACTCGCGTCTTCTTCAATAGGCTTAACAGTTCCATCTACGTGTCTGAAACATCCTTCTCCCTTGAGGACGAATGAGATGTCGGTACACCAGGTGACGTAGTTGTCTCGCGTCAGCAACTCCGTTCTACTTGCCTCCATGGCCACTCGTAGATTTAAAGAAGCAGAAGTAAAAGTCTCTTGTACACTGTTTACGTTTCGTTTTTGTTATTCACACGTACTTCAAAATGGTGCCAGGCACGGCCCCCATCTGAACACTGGAACAATGATTCTTTAAAATACTTGCACTTATGATTCGATTGGGCGTTAAACTGGCCCATAACCGTATCTTGTTGGAAAATTTAAAAATTTGAAGTTGAAGTTGAACAGCAAAGTACGCACTGGCATAGAGTCAATAAGTGTTGGCTGGGTCATAAAAGTACATAGATCCAGTTTCAAAGAAAAACATCGTTCACTTTATTTCGTGAGAAACATAACTAGGCAAATTACACATTCCAGGTAATTTTCCATGCCACAAAACATCAAAAAAATACTATGTACAAAAAGTTTGCAGTTGTAAATAATCAGACAGAAATCTCTTGAAGCATTGGTAGTAAGTAACTATACTACCTCTATCACTTGCGTGTATTTGCAGCCACCATCGAAGGTATCACACTTGGCAAAGGAAAACCAAAGGATAAGACATCAGAAAATATTTAACGTGACTTCCGAACGTATGTAAGTAAATTTAACGTTCAATACATACTGGTCTAAACTGACCATATCTGCGTCCGTCTCGACTAAAAACCGTCGTCTAACGATATCCCGCAGTGCTTCTGTCTAAAGCATTTCTGTCTGCCTGCATCAGACTATCAGTGTCTGTGTCTAATCAATCATCGTGATCGTCGACCTTCTGATTAAGTCTTGATGTCTATCGAACTTCTGATTGCTTCAAGTTCTTCTGATTGCTCTGTCCTACATATCCGAGAATGGACAGTTCCGGAAACGCCCCCGGATATGCAAATCAGATGCATACGCATTGAGAACTGATTTGCATGAAACCTCATGTTGAAAAACGTCACGGTTCACGCCGGTGAACGGAAAGAGTCGTTCATATTAAATTTGCATAAACGCCCGTTCACGGGAACGTGAATCGCGATGTATTGATTTTTTCCAACAAAGGCTAACAGATAAACACTTTTCCCAAAATAAATTGGCTTTTATTAGCATTATTTGCTTTAAGTCCGCCCGCTGCGCAGGTGCATGCAATCCTTGTACGTAACATGCAATAACTACTAAATTACCAGCTAGATTTTTGTTCGTATGGCCGTGTTTTATTTTACAATTCTTTAAAAATTTTAAATGTGATTTTGAGCTTTTTGGATTCTTTTTTTGTTAATTATATTAAGATTTTTCTTTTTCTGTTTATGTAAAGTTGTTTGAAAACTAAACTAACATTTTTCTAACATACATATATATAGTGTGTATGTATGTATATATTTACACAAAAATACCTGCGATAAAGTGGCCACTGGATACTAAGTGATAATTTGAATTTTCAAGTCTACAGAGCATTAAAATGAAAAATGAAATAGGAAAAATATTCAAAAGATTACCTTTTTCTCTCAATGATGTTTGTTTTTTGTATCAATTCTCCTTTAATTAATGAAAAGAACGGTAATTAAACAGTACTAATAATAGAAATAATAAAAATTAGCTCCTAAAATTTTGAAAAAAATTCCTTAAATTCCTACCTAAAATTTTTAGAAAATCTGCTATAATCCCTGGGCCTGGTATTATCTTGCTGAAAAGTTAGCCCCGGGGTGCCGTGAAAGGAATGGCAATACAATGGGTAATAGAATGTTGGCAATGTACCACCGTGCTGTGATGGTGACATGGAGGACTATCAAAGAAGTCCAGCTATCAAACGAAATGGCACCCCAGATCATAACTCCCTGTTGTTGGGCCGTGTGGCATGTGACATTAAGAGCAGGATCCTGACGGTGTCTGGATCCAGACACGTCTACTCTGGTCGTCGGGACTCAGTTCGAAATGGGACTCATTACTGAAGACAATTCATCTCCTATTCGAACAATTCCATGTTGATCGGGCCCGGAACCATTGAAATCGCCTTTGACGGTGCATACTGGTTAATGGTAGGCAGTATAATGGGCACTGCGAGTATAGATTCAGCTCCCATAGTCTTCTATTAATGGTCCGGGTGGTCACTTCCTTATTTGTCACATGTTGGATGGTTAATAATGACAAATCTCGTGCTGTCACAGCTGCTCTGACAATCACTTTATCTTCTTGTTCTGTCATCGCTCTAGGCCATCCGCTGCCCACTTGCCGCAGAAATCTGCCATTCTGGATCCATTTCTGCCAACATCATTTAATTGCTGCATCACTCCTACCCAAATGCCGAGTGATTCCTCGGTGTGCCCATTCAGCCTTATGAGGTCCAATGGCACACCCTCTTTCAAACTCCTTCATTTGCTCGTAGTGGCTGCGAATTCACTGGCGAGACATTGTTGCAATCGAAGTACATAATCACAATTAAAATCCACAGCACGTTTTGTTCCTGAAAGCGAGGTTTGATCCTTATATACACCACTATGGTGCTCAGTTTCAATGCGCTGTAGTTCTGACTATTCGTTCATTAGCTGCAAATTTTTGATCATTTGCATTTTCAGTCGAAAGGTGTTTGCATGTACAATTTCATTACTATCCAATTATTTTGTGGGGTGCGTCATTTTTTTTTTTTGTCATAGAGTGCATTTGTTTATTTGTAAGTTAATATAAATATTTTTGTGATTATTTTGTCATTAGTTTGAGTACATTATGATGCATATATTTTACTTCATTTATTTTGTTCTTAAGATTGTTCTGTTTTATTTTTAGATTTTTAATTTAATGAAGTTTGACTGCTACCAGAGATTCTTAAAATCTACTATGTTTAAAGAATGCATGCTTCGAGAAATGCAAGGCCAACCATTGTTATATCAAGGCCAGTCTGAAGAAGCAATCAATCCTTCTAATGAAAAGCAGAAAATATCTGGTGAATTAAAGAAGCGGAAATCATTAATTCCATGGCATAAATGTATTAATTTTTTTATGTATATTTACCAAATCTATTATATTGCATTGATTTAAGCCAGACTTACTTATTACTTATACTTTTACATTTTATATGTTTTTAAATTTCTTGGATTCAATTTTTATGAGAGTATATGTCTACATTCATTCTTATACAAATACAAAATGCTTGTAAAAGATGAAACTTGGTTGGAGACAAAATTAATCCTTGCATTCACATTTAAAATTTTGCTCATTTTTGCTAGTATATTATGAAGTTAAAATGAAGCAAAGCAACTGGATTTGACACTTGTAAGCATAATAGATTTTATTCAAACAATAAGCAAGATAAAATAGAACAGAATAGATTTAAGACAGACTTACTTCTTACTTGTACACTTTATATGCTTTTAAAATTTCTTGGATTTAATTTTTATGAGAGTGTAAATGCGGTTTGTATTTTAAATCCTAGGCAATGCGAGGACATTTAACATTATCTAGTTAATATACAGGGTGTCCAGTGCTATCGGTGCCCAATGGCAATTTTCCTCAACCGTTTGTCACAGAGATATACTTCCAATTGCAAAAATGTTTTAAATTTTAAAATCTATTATCTTAGAAACAGTTTAAGTCAATAAATGCATTTCTGAAAGAAATATGAAATATAAATTTTTATATGGTACCCTTGTCCTACTAATTATATTTAAGAAAATCATCCTCGTACAATTTCATGCAAAATAAAAAAAAAATCTTCCATTTATGACCAAAATTCACCAAGTTATGAAGCATTAAACTTTATGACTTAAGTCATTTTTTCGCGCATAAAAATGTCCCTTTTCAGGTAACCAACCAATCAGGGACCGTATTGACCATTCTCATCACAAAAAGTTCTCAACTTTAAACAGCTATAAGTCGGTCAATTTTGGTCGTAAAAGGATGATTTTTTTTTTATTTTGCATAAAATTGTATGAGGATGATTTTCCTAAATATAATTGGTAGGACCGGGGGACCGTATAAAAATTTATATTTCGTATTTCTTTCAGAAATGCATTTATTGATTTAAACTGTTTCTAAGATAATAGATTTTAAACTTTAAAACATTTTTGCAATTGGAAGTACGAGGCATGTTTTTTAAGTAAGTACCGTTTTGGAATTAAAAAAAGACGTGCAAAGATATCGCAATAATTTTATTTCTACATGAAAGCCTGTACCTTAATCTACTTTTCTACATAATTTCCGTGAATATTGAGGCACTTGTCATAACGTGGCACCAGTTTTTGAATACCCTCCTCATAAAATTCTGCCGCCTGACTTGTTAACCACTGTATCACAACTGTTTTGACTTCGTTATCGTCTTGAAGACGCTGACCACCCAGGTGTTTCTTCAAGTGCAGGAACAAATGGTAGTCGCTGGGCGCCAGATCAGGGCTGTATGGAGGATGATCTAGAGTTTCCCATTTAAAAGATTTGATGAGATCTTTAGTCCGATTAGCCACATGTGGACGGGCATTGTCATGCAGCAAAACGATACCCTTACTCAACTTGCCACGTCTTTTGTTCTGGATTGCACGACGCAGATTGTTCAATGTCTCACAATAAGACGCTGCATTGATTGTCTCATTACGAGGCAGAAACTCCACTAGCAATACTCCTTTTTTGTCCCAAAAAACTGTGCACATGATTTTCCGGGCAGAAATTGTTTGCTTAAACTTCACTCTTTTGGGTGATGATGAATGTCGCCATTCCATGGATTGTTGTTTTGATTCTGGTGTGACGTAGGCCACCCATGTTTCGTCACCAGTAACAATTTGGTCTAAAAAATCTTCACCTTCATTGTGGTACCGCTCAAGGAAAGTCAATGCACTGCCTAAACGTTGGGTTTTGTGCAAATCCGTCAACATTTTTGGAACCCAACGTGAACACAATTTCCGGTAATTCAAGTTCTCGGTCACAATGCGATACAAAACACTACGAGAATATTGAGGAAACCAGTCGCACATTAATGAAATTGTAAAGCGTCTGTTTTCTCTCACCTTTTCTTCCACTTTCTGCACCAAATCTTCATTAAAGACCGAAGGACGCCCACTCCGTTCTTCATCATGCACGTTTGTGCGGCCATCTTTAAATGCTCTCACCCATTTCCTTACCATTCCATCACTCATAATGTTTTGTCCGTAAACTTCACAGATCTCACGATGAATATCGATCGGTTTTACGCCTTTAGCACTAAGAAATCGTATAACAGCCCGTACTTCACAATCGGCGGGACTCACGATTGTCGGAGGCATCTTAAACACTCAGTAAACAACGTATACAATGAAGAATCAGACTGTAATGGCGTCAGTGCGTAGACAAGAGATGTAGGTAACCAGCGCGCATGCGCGGAACGCCGACCGTAGCGCTGCGGCGGCAGAATCGCAAAACGGTACTTACATAAAAAACATGCCTCGTATATCTCTGTGACTAACGGTTGAGAAAATAGCCATTGGGCACTGATAGCACTGGACACCCTGTATATTAAGGCTGTTCCGGTATTTTCCTGATACCAGCAATAAACCAATATTTGAGAACCGTTAGATCTGATATATATATTTTTCTTTTTTTATACTTCAGGATGATAAAATAGAGAAATATCTCATTAGCTGAAAAAGTAGACACTGGAGGCCAGTGATAAGTCTGTCTGATCCTTTGCATGTACAGAAAAGGAAACTTTAAAGACAAAGGTCATTCGGTGCTATGTTCAAATGTTTATGGTGTTAATAGTCCCACCCTTCTGTTATGTATCTTTAGAATGGTATGGAGATCTTTAACTCTTAATACGTAAATGAAACCTCTTTTTCTAAGTTGGCCACAAACATGTCACATGGGACAAAACAAAAATATTCCTAGTTAGATATATAGTATAGATATTGTATTTGGTGTTTCGAATTTAAGACAGCATTGTCAGATTGGGCAACATTTCACTAATCGGGCTACTTTTGAACCCTTATTATGATTTTTTGAAACATAAAATAACTAAAAAACTAATTTGTGGCAAGCTATTTATAATGTCTGAAATAAGTTTTATACATAATTTTACAGCAATTATAAATATATTATACATTATAATAAAATAGCAATCTAATTGATATTGGTATTGGATCATATTGGTTCTTTTGTAATCCGATAGTATTTGTTATTTGGTATCAATTCCTTTTTGGTTTTGTGACATACCTAATATATATTTAACATGTCTCAGCTTTAAATTCTCTCATTTGCCCATTCAAATTTCTAGTATATTTTACTCTCTTATGGACAATTATATGATAAGACTTGTATACATTACTGGATCCAATTTTTGGCAAAAAGTAATATATAAGTGGTAGCCAATAA
The DNA here is from genome assembly GCA_951213105.1 of Amaurobius ferox. Classification (NCBI taxonomy): domain Eukaryota; kingdom Metazoa; phylum Arthropoda; class Arachnida; order Araneae; family Amaurobiidae; genus Amaurobius; species Amaurobius ferox. The sequence continues at coordinate 126,401,746 of OX578142.1, forward strand.
GAATTGAAATCATGCACAAATTAGTTCTGATTATGAAACTTCTAATTTTCACTCACTAATTGTTTAAAGCTTTGTTTCTTATTCTGCATTTTATAATAAGTATTTAACCAACATTTTATAACAAGAGTTTTAAAATATTTTCGTACATCGAGGCTATGAACTCATTAGCACTTATGTGGTGGTATATTCCTAAAACAAAAGAGGCAAGATATTTATTATTCTCTTCATATAACCACATGGGTAAACTGAAATATGCTGCAAGCAAGGAAATATCATTTTAAATATTGTTAGCAGACAAAAATATTGATGTTAAAATGAAAGTCTTGTAGGTTGATATTTAATTTGTTTCACTGCTGTATATTCCACAATGAAATGTAAAATTGCCAGTTATGTATTGCATAAAGTTAAGAGAAAATTTTGTCAGTTTCATAAAGTTTTCAAATACATTTCAGGAGGTTAAAGTTTGAAAAGAATATTAAATGGAAAATTTATTACTGCTTTTAAAAACAATATTGAACTGAAAATGTATCACTATTTAATATCCATAACATCAGCTGTTTTAGAATCCTTTTGTATTTTCATCACTATATTTCAAACTAATTTAGAGTTCTTAAAAATCTTGTGTTAAAATTGGTTTTTTATTGTTTTAAAAAGCAAAGAAACATATATAGTTATAAACCACTTCCGTTTATAGTTAAATAAATTTGCATTATCTAGTTTGATAAAATATGTTTGCGAATGTTAGTTATTTGTTGATTTACAGTTAATGCTTTGCAAACTTTGAAGTATTTTGTACATAATTTTTCAGTGGGTAAGACGAAATCTAATGAGTCAAAAAGTGGTGGGAGTAAATTATGGGATCGACACTGCGAAATTCGGAAGTCTTTAAAGAAGAAGAAAAAAGATAAAGATTCACAGAAGTTGGATGATGCCAGTTCCACACAGTCTGACATGACAGATAGCAGATCATCATTGACTAGTAGTGAAACTGGAGTTAGAATGATTTATAAAAATGTGTCATCTAGAGAAGTAAGTTACTACTTTAATGCAACTAGTAATATTTCTTATTTTACACAGTAACGATATTAGGCAGATTTATCAACTAAGTGTAAAATGCTGAAAGCATTTTATAGTTACAGTATAACATTCCAAATTTGGAATTATCCAAAATCCGGACACTAGCACAAACATTTTTTTTTAAGGGACAGGCATTTGAATATCATACCATTTGCCCATAAACTATGAAATATATCTGAACCCTTTTTAACACCAATAAGTAAGAACAGGAACATAAAGAAAATCTCCCCTCTTTGAAAATGTAAAAGGACTACAGCGTATACTCGTGTTATAAGTCGAAAAATTTGTGACAAAAAAACAACAACTTCAAAGTGTGTGTGTGTTAGGGGGGGGGGGGGTCAACTTATACGCAGAGTGTAAAAAAATATCGTATGTTTAAAAGTTCAGTTTTCCATGGGGCAATCCATCTGAAAATAATGCATTACTAATTACGCAATCTTGCACTCAGAATTTCGCTGCACTTCAAAACTCTCCTGTGAGTCATTGCCCTCCCAATTCTCTTGACTACCAATGTATTGCGTTATGAAAAAATATACATACAACTTGCCCATTTTTGTTCAATGTTTATGTCTCTTTTCTCACATTATGGCTGATCGCCTTTGACAAAAATGGCTCTTTTCAGAGCTACACACTCCGTAATACGGACTGTGTAAAACTATAATGCAGGATTTTAAGTTGGCAGTGTTTTTGTTTTATTTTTTGAAGAGAGTATTTAAAGACAACTGTTCTGTTTCAAGTCGATTCGGGGTTAATGGAAAAATCAGCTCAAATAACAGGCAGAAGCCAGATATTGTTTTGATTACAAGGTAGGTCAAGGACTTTTGGGACAGGGATGCGATACCTGCAAGATATATATGATCATTAAATCATTCAAGAAATGTTGCTTTAGTGATGAATTTTATGGCATAAATGATGATGGAGTTTTATAAATGACAATGACAGTGATTTTTATGCCATGAGCATAGATTGGATCGCTGGTGTTTAAATGACACTCTTAATGTTTTTTTAAACCTTTTGGTAAGTTGGACTCGGACTATATGTATTAATTAGACTTGCTTGGAATCAGACTTTAAAGGGTTTCAATGAAGCTTTTGTTAGAGAAATTAAATCTTATTATTAAATATATAACTTTTTTCATTTTTAAGTGTTTTTGAATAATTTATTGAAAAAAAATTTTTTTTTTCTCTTTTTGAGATCGACTTATACATGAGTTTTGGATTTTTTTTCTCTGAAAGTAGAGGGGTTGACTTATATGCAAGTATATATGGTAACTGCCCTCTCAAAGGAAATCTCTGCAGCATCCTAGGAGGACATCTGCTAATTTAATTTTAGAAGGAATGGGATTCTCCCCCACCCATAAGCAATAGCTCTTTGCCTGTATGATGTGCTGGGAATGATGTGCCCATGATGTGCTGGGAAGAAATAATTGGTTGAAGGGGAGTTTCTCATAGCAGAATACAGGGCAGGGAAGGGAACCTTCTATTGTCTATCGTATATATGAACAGTAAAACATGCTTTCAAATCTTTATCTTGCAGCCTAGTCCTCCCATAGAAATTATGGTCTACCTTTCAAACACGTATCACAGCCCGCCCCCCTCCATATTTGATTTTCTCGTATTTTGTGAAATTTTCATGTTTTCTCTACTCCCTAAAAGAAAATTTAGCAATCCTGGGCCCTTCCAATCTAATCTAGTGATGTCCATTCCCCTTTATGGGTGATTCTGTTGCAGCAAAAGGAAGATAGTTATGTAGTTAGTGATCATAGTGATGTTGATGTTAATGAAGAGAAGGTTTCTTTGGAAAATTTAGAATGGCTACTGAACAACATTAGGATTATAAAAAAAGAGATTTGTAACAGAACAGAAACTTATGTCATTAAAAGTAAAGAAAAATTTATTTTGGAAAAAAAAAATTAGGTGACAATGCACCAATATAGAAATGTTTGCTAAAAAAGTTTAAATTGTTTTAAAGGTGTATGATAAATAACAATTTTCTGTTTAAGTATTTTTTTGTTTATTTCATGTTTTACTTAACTGTTCAAATTTTCGTTGTTGTGAAATTCTTAAGGCTCAAATTATGGAAAGGGTGAAGGGGAGATCCATACTTTTTTAATAAATCACTTAAAATCCAGAAATGTCCGAAATTCGAAATCATTACAGTTCGGAGGATTCTGCATTTGAGACATTGTACTGTATTGTCCTTTCAAGTTTTTAAAGCATGTAAAATTTTTAATGGTATTTATTGTAGTGTATTTAGTTGAAGATTTTCCTTTGCTTTTAGAAGTTGCTACTGAAAATTTTTAGTTTTTTTAATGTATTTTTTTTCCTTCTGGGAAATTTCAATTTCATTTAGTAATGGAATAAATATTGAATTCTGTTGCTTTTTCGCAAACCTGTCAATTTTAGTACTTTTTAGGAATATTCACAAATTTTAATTTTTTTTCTTAGTATTCATGAATTTTAACACTGTTATGTAAAAATCACAAATTTTATTGCTTTTTTGAAAAAATCATAAATTTTAGCACTCTTCCAAAAAATCATGTAAAAATTGTGCATTTTTGTAAAAATCACGTTATGTTAGCAATCTTTTTCAAAATTTAGTGCAGTTTTTCAAGGATGTAATATGAAAAGTTTTTATTTTTTCCAATGTACAAAATAAATTAATTGTTATATAAGTTTCAATGCTTTAAATACATCAATGTTTATACAATACTGATTAATAAATTATAGAGTAGCATTTTTTCTATATTGTGCATGTGCATTGTAATGTAAACCAAAGAAATTCTTTGTATGTTACAATTAAATCATTTAAAACATGGCTATAAATCCTATTGGTTTCTTAAAAATATTTGTAAAGCTGATTCTTAGATATATAGTTAACTAATGAGGTTCACCAATAAACTTTATATATTGATTTATTTGTGTAACTAGTCAGTTTGATCAGAAATATATACTTAGCTTGTTTCGTTATTCTGTATTTCTAATTTCTGTCTAAAACTTTTATATTTTAAATATATTTTGGATTAAACTTATTAATCCAAATTAAACTAACTTATTAATTAATTATATTTTGGATTAAGTTTTTAAATGGATCATTTTAAGGTTGTTATTCATTGGATGAATTGTATATTTTATTTCAGTCTTTGAATTCTGCGGAATTAACCTTATTTCCCAGTCATTGTGGCACTGATGGTTACTACTGCAGAGTGATATTGCCAGATCTTTCAACAACTGTTGTAAAAACTCAAAAAGGAGAAACTGTTGGAGAGATGTTATTAAAGCTTCTTGAACGGCGTAGTTTAACTTATAATGCTGTTGAAGCCTACATTGTTGGTTCTCCCCAGGTCTATTAACTTTGTTTGTTGTTTCAAAATACCCATAAGAGTTTAAGATATATTTATGAAGTAAATTCTTGATATATGTTAACTAATTAAATATCTATGTATTGAAGAAAATTCCAAAATTTTGCCGTATGATATTTAAATAAAAAGTACTTTATCAAATGTTATTTTTTTTTTTTTAGCTTTTAAATATATTAACTTATCTTTTAAAATACAATAGTGCTAATTAGAACTTAACTTTGTAGTAAATGTAGATGGAAGTCAGTTTTTAAAATCTATAAATGACCCTTAATTCTGGAAATTAGTTTGGAAACCAATGTGAAAGTAAGGGTTCACCATGGACTATCTGCATATATGTGTGATAAATGAAAGATGTGAGGAGTTTGATACTATGTCTAATTTCATTGACTATGATTTAATCAAAAATTTATTGAAAATTTTAAGTTAAAATTTAATGAAAAACAATTTATAAAAATCCATTTCTAAAATGCAGTCTAAGCATATAGAATATGTTTAAACCATTTTAAACTTTAAACTTATTCTAAAAATAATTTTTCAATATCTGTAAATATTTAATTTAGTTGCAGAACTAGCCTGGTCACTAAAAACTATCTTAACCTGTAATAGCTTTTTTGGAATAGTTGTTGATGGTATGGCCATCTGCCACATTGCTGTGTATGCTTGCAATCTGCATATGCAATTCAGGTACACTCAAAATATGTTTAAACACACATGTTCCTGCATTGTACTGCATTTATTAGCTGAAATTAAGAAGTCAGATGAATTTCTCGTCAATCTTGTAAATAGTGTAGACTGCCTCTAATCCGGACAGCTTGAGACCAGAAATTGGGCGAATTATAGAATTTTGTGGATTATAAGTCATTGTTGCGTAAACAAATGTGTAAAAATGTGACATTTGTACATCCTGAGTTATTTAATTAAAAATTACTCTACAATATGTTTAAATCAAAATTTGATATTATAAATTTTGCTGCTTGTTTTTAAAATTTTCAAACGCAGATTTAATTGGTGTTCAAAGATTTTTGTTTTAATATATTTTTTTACAGTCTATGAACAGTCATTGTTTCTTGCTCTATAATAAAACTTTGTCTCTGTATAAAGTCAAGGTTATTATATCTCAGGGCTAAACCCTGCTCAAAAATAACTTATGCAGAATTTAATACACTATTTTAATTTATTGAAAATTTAATTGTTTACATCCAAAATGCATTGTGGATTATAGGCATTTGCGGATTATAGGGTTGTGAATTAATGAGAGTCGATTGTAGTCATACAGTAAAAGTATGATTTCAATCCACTTTGATGGAAGGTTGGAATATTGTCCCGGTAGCTTAGTGGTTACAGTATTGGTTGGCCAGATTAAAGATCTGCTGTTTAATCCCTAGATGGGATATTGAGACTTTTATGTACCTACGTACATTTAGCATAGCAGAATGCACATCTGGGATTAATAAATTTAATGGCAAATTCAGTAAATGCACTAATGAGTTTATAAGTGAAGTTTTAAAAGCAACAGTTATTTTAGCAAGAGACATAACGGAACAGCTGATGTAGTCATCTTGGCTTTAAGCTTAGATATCCTTGATTACTGCAATGAAATATGCAAATTCAAGTTGCACTATCTAGCTTTAAACAAAATTTGCATGATTATTGTGATATTACAATTTAGAGGGGAAAAAACTGTTACATGACCGAGAAATCATCTATTTGGATTTTTCCCTCCTGAAACAATTAGTCACTGATGATATCATTATGATTTTGCTTGCCTTTCCCAACAATTTGACTCAACCATGCAAATTCTGTCTATTAAAAATTATCTATATAAAAATTGTAAACACTTTAGTTGGGATGATTCTGGAAATTTTAGCAGTAGTAAAAATTTCTTAGTATTGATTATTTAGAATGTAATTTTCAAAATCTATATATTTTTTCTTTCATTATGAAGGAGGAAATGGATTCTTTCAGTGAGTTTCCTAAATTAAATTCCAAAGGCCTCTGTACATGATGCAAGAAGTTGAATCAATAAATTGAACCGTCATCTTGCATCATGTAAAATGGAAGCTGAACGAAATGCTTTTTGCATGCAACTTCTTGAATGAAACCTTTGCAACCACAAATATCATATAATTTTTTACTGTAACTGACCAATCAGATCATTTACTGTATGGTCTCTTATGATGTTACGGTCCCTTTTTATATTTTTTCATTGACCTTTTGATTTACTTGGGAATGAATTGTATCTTTGACTACTCTATGCATTTTTTATTGACTACTTTAATTATGCATTTGTAATTAACTACTTTATTTATATATTTGAAATTTAATTAATTTGAATTTAGTGTATTGAATTTTAACTTTTTTTTCAAAAATTGTTTGTATTTTCTTTCTCTCTAAGATTCTACATATAGGGACTCTTTCTAATTTTACAGGAATTTCCCAAACTCAAAATTTTCAAAGTTCTTTCATTGAAGTTAAATTTTGTTTACAATTACGGTCATAGCATGATTATTTATTATTATGTTATGACAAACATATATATTACATATAATATATATTATATAATATTTACTATTTGCATATACAAACATACACTCATTGTTATGAAAATTTACGCTCCAAGAATGAGTTATCAGAATTGAATGAAGTTTTATATCTGTGAGTGCAATGTTGATATAAGTAAGTGATACAAAAATCAAAGCAAAAGGATAATTCATTACAGGAAAAACTACAAATGAATGGAGGTTCTATTACCCGGTTGGGTCACCTCTAGTGTGAATACACAATGCGATATGGGTGGGTATTGAGGCATACAGGTCCTGTATGGTGTCCTGCATCATCTCATTCCACAGTTGTAAGTGCACCTCTAATTTGACCAAACTTGTAGGCTGTCCAACTTGCTGTTCCAAGTGTTCCCAGACATGCTTCATCGGTGACAAATCTAGGGATCGGGCAGGCTAGGGAACGGTGGTAATGTGGCGGAGGCATTCCTGTGACATCCTTGCTGTTTGTGGCCGAGTATTTTCTGTTGAAAATTCCTCCTAGGAACCCTGCCATGAGTGGCAACAAATGTGGCTGAAGGATGTCACAAACATACCTCTGGGCTGTCATGGTTCCATGGATCAATATTAGAGGTGACCGGTGTGTCGTTTGCGACGGCACCCAATGCCATCACATCAGCTGTGGGAGCGGTGTGCCACTGTAAAGTGAAGGCAGGATTGAGGCATTCGCTATGGTGCCTCCACACATGTACACGATTGTCATCACTGCCCAAATTGAATCTCGATTCTTAACTGAAGATGACCTGGTTCCATTCGGTTGCTGCCCCATTCCATCAAGCGCGACACCACTCCAAACAGTGGTGACGGTGGGTGGGTGTCATTGGCAGCACATGTAATGGGCCCTGCAATATCTAATGCCCTTCAGCCAGGT